>OY744521.1:204633324-204713324 GCA_963556195.1 Sepiola atlantica
GCCTGCTCGAATCACTCAACCACCCGTGGGCATGGGGCGATCTGATTATACATGTTACAAATGCAATGGCCCTACTCATTTCGCGAGAGACTGCATGCAAAGGAGGAATACTACCCGTCAACGATGTGATTCGTGCAACAAGGTTGGCCATCTGGTAAGAGATTGTCCGGGAAACGAAGTTGGGGATGAGACATCAGCGCCAGTCCATTCCCCAGTCAGAATGTGAACTTGGCGCTATCTCTCATTACGATTTATGTTGATGATGCACCATGCTTGGCTCTCCTCTACACTGGGTGATCACGTTCTATCTTGAGTGCAAAGCTATGTCGGTCTTGGTCAAAGCAGAAGATGGTGGTAATTACATTGACCAGCGCTACGCAGGCCTGCTGCGGAAATGGCACTATTAGGATTCATACAGAGACTGGTAACGTTGCCACAATAAACGTGCTGATTATGCAAGGGAAACCTCTAGATTTCGATATGTTACTTGGCATTGACGCCATTAAGGCACTTGGTGGCGTTCGCATCACAATCTGGAAGTATGGAGTTCGGGGAGGCATAACCCATCTGTGCAGCGCTTCGTATTAACGAAGCTGATTTTGTTGCAAAATTTGACGAACGGGATGGAGTGTGGGTTGCAGCGTGGATGGTCAGCAAGTTGTGAAGAGAGAAACTGGAAACTCGGATTTCTGAATATCCAATGTCTAATGAATTAAGGGAGGATTATGAACGCAAGTTGAAGACCTGGATAAACAACGGTTGGTTGTTGCCATATAATCAGGAGGAGTTTGGCTCACCCGAGGGACTAATACTACTGATGGCTGTGCTGCAGGACAATAAAAATAAGGCGTGTCCTGTGATTGACTATCGTGAATTAAACACCTATGTTGATGCATTCACTGGCGATGCAGATGTTTGCGCAGAGAAAATGCGAGAATGGAGACAGTAAGGAACGAATGTATCCATTCTGGACCTCATGAAAGCATACCTACAGATTCATGTGAAAGATCCCTCTGGCCGTACCAAACAGTGATATTTAAAAGACAAAGATATTGTCTAACCAGGTTTGGGTTTGGCTTAAATGTGGTGCCTCTTGTAATGCGGGCGGTGCTCGAGGCTGTGTTAGCCCAGGATGAGAAGATAAGGGGAGCAACGTCGGCGTATATTGATGACATATATATTAATGAGGACGTGGCGTCGACAGAATCCGAAAGAAAGCATCTGGACCTGTACGGACTCACTAGTAGGAACACTGAAAAACTGAAAAATGGTGCATGAGTGCTGGGATTTAAAGTTAGGGCAGAGTATGGCCGACTGCGATGGCGGCAAAGAAGCAGTACTGTGGATGCGCCGAGAACTATGACATGAAGATGTATCTTCTCCATGTGTGGCAAACTAGTGGGGCACTTTCCCGTGTGTGGATGGCTTCGAGTGGCAAAAGGCTTTATTAAACGTCACGCTAAAACTGTAACACACGACTGAGATGACAAGGTTAGCGATGCTCCGCTGGAGTGTATGATAGCAGATACAGTTGCCCGTGTACAGCAATCAGATCCCGTCCGAGGAAAATCGTGCGTGAACACAAAGGAACTGGATGTGTGGGTAGACGCAAGCTGGCTTGATGTGTGCGTAGCTCTTGACTCCAATGGTTCCATTGGAGTCAAGAACTATGCCCACAGCAAGCCAGCTTGCGTCTACCCACACATCCAGTTCCTTTGTGTTCACGCACGATTTTCCTCGGACGGGATCTGATTGCTGTACACGGGCAACATCGAGGATGCATGTTGGTTACAACCAACAAAGGCTACCCAACATATAAACGTGGCAGATCTAGATGCCGTACTAAAAGGACTAAACCTCGCGCTAAAGTGGAAAGCCAATGTGTTACATATAAAAACAGAATCTGTGTGTGTGTACCACTGGGTGACCAATGCCCTCACGGGAAAGTCTCAGTTGAGCACAAATGCTGCAAGTGAGATGCTTATAAGGCGGAGATTGGGCACGATAATACTACTTGTAGTTAGTACGACATTTCGGTTGATATAGCACTGGTAAGATCTGACCAGAACCGAGCAGATTCCCTGACGAGATTTCCACAGCGGTTGCTCAATGACATGAAGAGAGAGATTGAACCAACACAGCCAGTGTGTGCTCGTGTCACAGGGAACCTAAACCAAACACCGCTGGACGAAATTCATCGACATAGTGGACACTCTGGAATCAGGCGAACATCATATTTTGTGCGTAGAATCGACCCGTCTGTGTCTAAAGCGGCAGTAAAGACAGTTATTTGGAATTGTGAGAAATGCTAGACAATAGACCCAGCTCCAGTGCAATGGAAAAAGGGAGGGCTCAGTGTGCAGGAGGTATGGAACCAGCTAAGCATGGAAATCACACACTACAACGGTTGCCATTTTTTGACACTGATCGATTGTGGACTCACACGGTTTTCAAGACTCTGACTCCTTCCCAAAGTTCAGAGCTGAGAACAGGCGTTTCCTGGGTCCTTTGATTTTACAGGGCAACGCCAGGGCACACCAATGTATAAGCTTTGGTTTGAGGCAAATAAAAAGGTTTTATTATCTAATAATATAATGTCTCTTCTGCGTGGATTTTGGGCCTTTCATAATGTAGAAAATATTCCCAATTCTTTTATCCACATTCTTTTATTCGATTTTCCAAAATTACTTCTTATTCTTGAACATGCGAAAAAGACATTTTCTCTGATTTTAAAACATTTTTTTGACATTTATTTTTCGTTTCGGTTTCTTATGCATCGGTAACAGTTTGTCTAAAATCGTCTTGATCTTTCTTGCGAACATAACTTCAGCTGGTGACATGCAAGATGGAACGTTTTCATTGTAGTTAATTCTATAAACTTGTAAGAAATCCGTTATTATTTTCTCCTCTCTTTTTTAACTCTCTGTTAAAAACATCGACAAGACGCTCCGTTTGACCGTTGCTTCTCGCATGATATGGCAAAATTGTGAGCTTTCCCACTAAAAATGACCGAAAAAACATTTTTAATTCACTGGACATTAATTGAGTACCGTTATCGAATACTACACAATCCACGACTCCGAAACTTGCATGTTGTTTATGTCGTTTTCTTTTGATTTACGAAAGACAATCGACAAGTTTATCTTGCTTTTTTCCTTCGTTGTTAAACGACTGCACTTCTTAAATCTCTGTTTTGAAACTATTTCGTTTTACTTAGGAAACAAACACTTTTTCTTCAATCCTTATCGCGACGTCGGAGTGTTTTTGCTTTTAGAATGTACACACTTTGCTTATTAAAATTTAAAATGATTTCAATTTTTTTCTTTATTGTCAGTCAAATAACTAGATCATCCCACTAAAGTATTTGTTCTTAAAAAATTCAACAATTCAATTGTAGAGATAAATCCGAGCTTTCCGCCGCCAGTATTTGTGTGCAGCTTAAGTCCGGTTTATTTTTGTGTTTGAATAAATCCAAATTTGTTGTCGTCAAAGTTGTGTGACATACGTTTGAGGAAAAATGTTGGATCGATTAAGTACGAGTAGCTTGTCTTCAGTTTTGTGGGATGTAGATTTGTAATCTTTGCTTCCAGTATTGTGCGACATTTGGGCAATGTTCGAATTACTCCTCAACATCAGTGTTATGATATTCTTTGGTTTGTAAAATCTGACGTACACTGATTTATGTGGTTTTAGTAAGTTAGCAACGCTGTCCCTATCAATATTATTTGTCTGATTATTATTACTGTTAGTATTATTGTTGAAGATATTCTTATTCCTATTGCATGAGTTAATACTTTGTTCACTTTTACATTTATATACAACATTATTCTGCATGTAAGAATCTTCTAACAGACAAGAACTTATGTCTAAACCATTGCATTGAGTGCTAAGGGTATTTGTATTATTAATTGTCTGAGCTTTATACATTTTATCTGTATTAGGTCCTATTATACGGTGTTCTAAGTTTGGTACTTAAGAGAAAGAAAGTCTAATTATATTTTTGTTAAAATGTTTACTGTATTTATGTGGGGCCTTGACATTGTCTTCTAAAATGTTAAAGAAGCATTTAGAGATGCCAGTCTGGTTATTTTTCGCAAATGGCGATTGAAACAAATAATTGTAGGCTTTCTAATCTTCTTAGACTTATTCACGGAGTTTTATTTTAGTTATTATCTATTTTTACATTTCGCTGTTGGGAAAGTGTATTCTGTTCATATATGAAGTAATAGGGTGTTTTCTTTTGTATATATATATATACACACACACACACACACACACACATATATATATATATATATATATATATATATATATATAGTATGATATAATGTATGTGAAGAAACCACGACAGAGTGATTAACTACGTTAATAAAAACATAATATATATTTGTTATTTATGATACTATACAATTTTATGCTGATTAGCTATATATAACAGCGGTTTCGGAGGCAATCAGGAAATAAAAACATTTGGAGTGAAATACCACATTCACCCAATTCTTTAGTAACTGAACTAAACAGTATAGTCCAACTACTGAACTAAACAGTATAGTCCAACTACTGAACTAAACAGTATAGTCCAACTACTGAACTAAACAGTATAGTCCAACTACTGAACTAAACAGTATAGTCCAACTACTGAACTAAACAGTATAGTCCAACTACTGAACTAAACAATATAGTCCAACTACTGAACTAAGCAGTATAGTCCAACTACTGAACTAAACAGTATAGTCCAACTACTGAACTAAACAGTATAGTCCAACTACTGAACTAAACAGTATAGTCCAACTACTGAAAAACGGGTAAACGTAGTATTCAACCCTGCGAGTTTTATTTCACGATTGCCTCCGACATCGCTGGTATAGATCAGCTATTTGACAAGTTCTATGCCTTTGCTTTATTTTTTCATCCTCCTTTATCGTCAATCTGTGAGCAGTTGGGACGACGAGATTTGGCAGTTTTTTTTTAAATTTCGTGTTGACTATTATCACATTCGGTCTCTTTGCTTGTACTTTTATCCCGGAGGAATTTATGATTTTCATTTTCCAATACTCTTCCCGGTTTGTGTACGTATTATTTATCCGTATGCTCAAAGTGCAGACGTTTGCATTTACCCAGTGTAACCATACAATTGGTAATTTTGTTAATATGAAAACTTACTTGCTCTTAGTTTAATTTGAATGTACCCATTGCAATTACATTTGGAAAGGAATGACCCTACCCACACAAACACAACTATGAAAACTAACAAATTGTGTTCAATAAAGCGTTTATAATAGGTATTGTGTTCCGTCATTAAATAAAGCTAAAAGTGTTAATATGCAGGCGAACAAAACCAGAAATTATACATATAATCTTGCGCGATAAAGAATTTAGATTAAAAGAAAGGGTTCTTAAATCTCGTATCACACTTCTGATCGGGCTGGTTGCTGGACAAATCTGAGACAACCGGAAGCAACAATGGTATTAAAACGTTGAGTATTATAGATATACAGCGAGCGCTCTAGCGTAAAGTTATTTCGTGGTTTCACAATTCTAATAATATTTTAATAATACTGTATGATTAATTGAAAAAATTAAAAAGTTATGAAATTATAACGATGAAAAGTATTCTACTTCCGGTCTAACGATAATATAAATCAGCAACGAAAATATGAACAATAAATACGAATTTAAAACCATGGAATGGCAACTAAAATGAATAAATTGAAGATATTCGAAAAGCATTAATAGCTATTTGAAGTGATGATAATTAGGAGACTAAATTAATGAATAAAATAGAAACCTTATTAAAAGATTATGATGAAAAGTATTCTACTTTCGGTCTAATGATAACAACAACAAAACAACAACAACAATAAAAATGAAAATACGAACAATAAATACAGATTTAAAACCGCTTGGGAAAATAATGATCATAGTTTACACGACAATACTCCATAAGTATGAGTGCATCATATGACAGAAAATGAACATGTCCGGCCCCCTTTTGTGTAATGGGAGAGGAACTCTCAGAGAGATAGGCGTCCTAGAACTGCGTTTAATTTTATAGAATCAAACAGTGTTATGGCGCATTTCGATTTGCAAATCTCTCCGCAGCGAAGGCAAAGGTATGGCACAGGGTCTATTGTGGTGGCGCTCAGTTTCTTATCTTAAATCATGACATGGTAAAAATGATCAGTCTTGTGGGCATTCTTTCACAAGAAATTGCGCTTAGTAGATTACATGGAATGTCTAATTCACATAATGATTAAAACCCAGGTTTAAATAATAATTTAAAATAATTTCCCGGTATAATATATTTCTAATTTCATTGTTTTATTTTCATACACATACATAACAGCTTTGTATATACATTTGATTATAAATACATACACAATTAAAAAAAAAACCCTTTTCATATACATTTGCATACATATTTGCATCCGAAGGACGCATATGTTTGCTATTTAGTAAGGCGAGAATCAAATGAAACGAGAAAAGAAAGTAAAAAAAAAAGATAATTAGGAAAGTTGAAATAAAAACCCAAACAAAACAACATTGAAAGTGAAATGGAAAACTAAATAGAGAAAATTAGGAAACAAGAAAAAGGGTTCAATAGTCAGATGACTGATAAGAGAGGAGAAGGAGGAAGAGAAGGAGAGTGTGAGATAAGGGAAGGAGAGAAAAGAAAGAGGAGTTGCTGAAGACGAAAGTAATTGCCCACTTAAGAAAACTGTCAATGCGCTCTGGGCTTATCTAAATTAAATTGCATTTTGTGTCGAATCGTAAAAGATTGACGGAAATCTCCATTATTCAAACTGACTTTTCAGAAAGACGACCCGTCTGAGTAGCAGAAACCGAAGAAGATAAGAAATTGATGATGATGATGATGATAATAATAATAATAATAATAATAATAATAATAATAATAATAATAATAATAATAATAATAATAATAATGCTTCCCTAATAGCTAAAAAATCGCCTCTGTAGTACCAGTTTTTAAGAACTCTGGTGGAAGATCAGACCCGCAAAATTATCGCCAATTCGTCTCCTCCCGCTATTTACTAAAATCTTTGAATCATTAATTAATCTAGTGATAGGTCACCATCTCGAAAATGTTAAACTTTTTTCCGATAAACGGTATGGATGTAGGCAATACTGTTCTACTGCGGATATCCTAACAGTCATCTCTGAACGCATATACCATACACTGAATAAGCCATGTGAAGCTAGAGTGGTAGCGCTTGATATATCCAAAGCCGCTGATAAGGTCTGACATGGTCTTCTCATGAGAATCAATTAGTCCGGTATTACTGGAAGAATATTTACTATGATTAGATCTTTCTTAACTAAAAAGAAGATTCAGGTCGTCCTCGATGGGAGTGCATCTAAACAACATCACATTAATTCGGGGTTGCCATATGGGTCGATTCTTGGACCTTTATTATTCCTGATTTTAATAAACAACCTCTCTGATGCAATCGCATCCGAGATGGGTATATTTGCTGATGACTTAACGCTCTATTCTCAACATGTGGATAAATCGAACACACAGATATATATTTTTTTGCTAATAGTTTGGAAACAATCGTTGAATGGGCAGAAGATTTCTTAAGAGAGATTGATTATTCAAGAGGAAAACTCAACAATTATTTGTTTACATTAGACTTGAGAACGACTATGTTGTATTCAGCTGAGAATGTATTTAGGAAAATACATTCCTGGGGAAAATTTATCTAAATAAAAATTCAGCTGAGAAGCAGCTTCGTGGTATTTTGTTCCACAAACGGGACGCTCTAAGAAAGAAACTTTGTGCATAGAAGTTGCGCTAAGTCTTTGGCACGGAGAGAGAGAAAGAAAAGTCCTCTGCTACGATTGTAGCCAAGCAAGTTCTTGCTGTGAATGTTTTACAGGGGGAACCAGTGGCTGGAGCTCAGTCGAACACCTACCATTAACATATCAATAAAGGAAAGAGAAGCTAGCAAAATCTCTTCCGTGTGAAAGGGACTGCAGAAAAGAGAATAGATTATTCCCACTAGATTGTGAAGTCGGTTTTGTACCCTGTCAAGGCAATAAAGAGTGCTTCGGGCCGAACCTTCCCTAAATATGACAGCAGTACTCCATCTTAGGACGGATCTGGCTCTTATACAGGTAGAGGATTGCTCTAGAGCGATAGAATGATCCAACCATTTTTCCAGCGACCTTAGCAACAGATTTGATGTAAATCTTCTATTTCAGGTCTGCGATAAGAGTCAAACATAGGAGCTTATCAAGGAATGGGAGTTCCTTAAATAGAGGCCCATTTAGTTCAATTTGAGAGAAATAAGGATCCGATCGTTAGTGACGAAAACAGAGACACTTGGTCTTGGAAGCGTTTAAGGTGAGAAACCACCTTTCCGCTCACTGCACTACGTTCCCCAAATCGGAAGAGAAAGAGTCAGGTACTGCCATAGATAGTTGTGTCATCTGCGTAGATATGAAAGAATGATATCAGGATACGATCTGGAAGGTTATTTATGAAGATCAAGAAGATGGTAGTGCCAAGAATGGATCGCTGAGGTACGCCGGTTTCGATATTTGGAGCTTTATATTCTGCCCGTAAAGAACTTCTTTAATAGTCATATTGAAGAACAATAGATTTGATGGCTCTGAGAAAATTTTCAGATAGTCTATAGTTAGCAAGTTACTGCATTAGAGACGAAGCGCCAGTATTTAGATTCACTAATTCTGAGCGATATTACAGTAAGCACGTCAGCTGTAGATATTGTAGGACGAAATCCATATTGCTTGTCACTAAGCAGATTGTTTCTTTGAAGGTGGTTGACAACTTTTTGATTTATTACAGATTCAAGCAACTTACTTATGACGCACAGGAGACTGATCGCTCTCCCGTATTTTAAATTCTGGGCCGGTTAACAAAGTCTTCAAAGGTGATGAAAGGCATTTCTCCTTTAATCAGCGGCAATTTCTGGTTGCAATTTCTTGAATAATATGGCTGGAATGTTGTCGGGATCAGTTGACTTGTTGGCATTAAAGTTCTTAATACATTTGGCAACATTCTGGACAGTTATTCATATGCCGCTTAGTGTTTCTTTCGGTCATGGGGGATTTTAAGTGTAGGTGGACCTGATCAGAAAGGGTGGGATGTGCTGCAAAGTTCTTTCGATTTTTTTTAGCTTTGTCAGAAGCTGAGGAGATAACCTCAGGTCCATTAATGATAGAGGTCTTACGTCTATTCACGACCTTGTTTTTTATTCACGAAAACTCATGGGAGTCAAGCTTTTGATTGGCCATTCTAGATTTAACAGATTGGGCGTAGGACTCTTTAGTGTTTTTTATTACTCGTTTGAAATGATTTCGGGCAGATCTAAAGTAGGCTTTGGTTTCAGGACATCTATTTTGTTGAAAACAATTGAAATAGGTGTTTTAGCAGATTCAGGGGTGTGCCAAATCTGGCTGTTTGGTCTCTGTTTGAATGATTGGGCTGGTATAAATTATTCACTACCAACGAGTATCCAATCAGATATATCAGATGTAATACAGGACACGTTCTTTTCAAAAACTGTTTTCAGAGGGATTTCCGATATGAAAGATCGTAAACTGTCACAGTCAGCCTTTGAGTATCGGAAAAGTCTACGTTAGAACTAGACATCAGAGAAATTGCTAAGCTTAGTTTTAATCTTAATTGAGAAAACTGAGTGATCGGAGGATCCCAGTGGAGACAGGACAGTAGTTTTGCACTGTTCAGAGCAAATTGTCAGAAAAAGATCAAGAAGGCTTGCAAAATACCCATCAGCATCGGGTACGCGTGTGAGCTTGTCAACAATTTGAGTAAGCTCGTAAGCAAGGCAAAACTAGCGGCAAAACCTCTTTTTATCATCGGTCTTGTTAGAGTGGACATCGTGAACATTGAAGCCGTCACAGTCACAGGAGGAGGATGATCATCATCGTGTTTATTTTGTCAGAAATTTGCTCAATAACAGTGACTTATTCGGCGAGGGGACGATAAATTGCAAAGATGAAGTGTAACACAGAAACACATATAGGGAGAATCAGGGTCTTCTTTGGAAGTGTCTCCACCACATAAAAAGCCGTATCTGATGTAGGCACATATTCTATGACCATGGCAGTGTTGGGGTCGGGTTTTGAGGTCATGTTTGAATAATCTGTGTGCATGAAGTCATCTATAGAAACTGACGGGCCAATATCAGTTTTACACAGAAACAACAGATTCGGTTTAGTCCACTATAAATAGATTTAAAGGTTCGGAACGTAGATCCATATATGTTAGAGTAGCTGACCTGGTAGAAGGGGTCTACGTTAGAAGTTGGGGTTCTGGGTTTATGCTTATGTTTTCTTTATAGTTCGAAGTTTTGTAGAAGAGGTCAACAGAGGTGTTAAGAGCAGAGAGAGAGAGAGAGAGAGAGAGAGAGAGAGAGAGAGAGAGAGAGAGAGAGAGAGAGAGAGAGAGAGAGAGAGAGAAGAAATATTTTTTATAAAATTTGAAGAAAGAAAAGGCAAATCATTTACCAATAATATGGCATCGAGAGACTCCACCGGAAAGTACTGCATGGTCCAGACTCCATTCAACAAATGACAATACAGCAGCCTCGGTGTTTTGAACCTGCCGATAAGACAGTCACATTAGAAGTTACTCCAAATTTTGGGTCCTATAACTATCAGGCGGATAACGTCAGCCGAATTAAAACGTTTATCTCCAGCACCCTTATTTTTATTGACATGGCTACAAAATTAGAAAGAGAGAAATTACTCACGTCATCTCCAAATTCCACCCCCACTGAACAGCTGTTCACCCAGGGAACAGAAAATTATCTTCTCCATTTGTTAGAAACATTGACCATGGAGTGAGAACTGAGAGACAAAGTAAGGAAGGCGAGAGTTACATGAACTGCCGAAAATACGGTGCATTTTATACTCTGCAATTGCTTGAACAAATAGCAGATGATTCTGTAAAAAAAAACTCTAAGTAAGTAAGTTTCATCATGAATTTTCTTCACTCTTCCAAAAACAATATTGCAAAATGAAAGGCATGAACTCCCCTTGGATATGAAAATACAAACGGATAAACTCATCCAAGCAAGGAGCCCGGACATGATGATCCCATATATAAAGTAGAGTTGTCTGTGTGTGTATGTGTGTGTGTCTGTATGTATGTTTGTATGTCTGCAAAAGCCTCCCTAAATACTCAACAAACAACCATAAAGTTGATATTTTCTAAATCGCCAATCTTTGGTCGGATAATATCGAAACATTGGGAGAAAACATTGTTTTCTTCATGTAGAACGGACACAAAATTTGTGATGGGGGTGCTAAAATTGGTTCGTTTTTTCGCCGTCCGTACGCTTTCCGCAAAAAACACGTATTCTAAAAGCGTTCAAGTGACCTATTTTTTGTCAGGTTTCATACTCTCTTCGTTTGGCGCGACGGTTATCTATAAAGAACGAAGACCGGGAGGTTGTTGGTTCGACTCCTAAGGATTTTTTAAACGATAACTTAAATATTCATCGAAGGGGGGCGGCGGTGAGTGGAACGACCGGGGAAGTTAGAGATAGTACTTTTCATAATATAAATATGTAACACTTTTGGCCCGGGCAATGCAGGGAGGGGGGCTGGGTAAGGGGGAGAGGGGACAGGAGAGAGGGGGATGGGGGCGACCAGGGAAGAGAGGGGGATGAGGGCGACCAGGGAAGAGAGAGATTGTTGCATTGTGAAAAGCCAGCGCACTAGGTGAAGTCCACCCAGGGCTACAAAAATGCCTGAGCAGACGCGTCGGCATTCCTCGGTAGAGACGCCTAAGCGATTAGTAATAAATAAACTCTTTTCTCAGAGAGAAGGTAAAACCTTGAAGTGTAGGTCTGAACATGATCATACCTCATCCCGATAGCATTTCTTAAGCACACCTAAATGTATAGACTCAACATATTAAGACGAACACAAGGAACTGAGACTTCCAGGCTAGATATATGAGCAAATATCTTATAATCTAACACCCCGTCTCCTGCACCATAAAACAAACACTGAGGCAGCAACATCGTTTGGTACCACAGTAAATGGTTCGAGAGAATGAAAAAAACGAGAAGGAAAAGCGCCACCTAGAACTCGACTGAAAGGGCACGGGGAGTACTGGAATATTGAGGAGGTTTATTGTTACTCACATTCCATAAAAAATATCGGCTGTTATCAGAAAGAACTCATTGGTAAACGTCTGGTAAAATAAAATAAAAAGATATCGGCTGTTATCAGAAAGAACTCATTGGTAAACGGCTGGTAAAATAAAATAAAAAGATATCGGCTGTTATCAGAAAGAACTCATTGGTAAACGGCTGGTAAAATAAATGTACAGTGAATTCCATAAAAAAGAATAGTATTGAAAATATGGGGAGACTTGTTGTCACTCAGACTCCAGGAAAAACCACCTTTTTTTATCAGTGAGCGATCACTGGTAACGATTGTGTGAGAACTTCCACTGCGTTAAAAATGATACTAGCGACGACAGCGGTCGTTTTAAGGCATTTAAGCATGATGTTTGCTAACTAATCATTATTTCGTTTTTTATATCTGAATATTTTCTATTTATTTGTATTTCTTTATACTTTAATTCACCCAAACAAGTCACATTGTCAGTAAGACGTAAGGGACTACTGTGATTAGGCGTCATATTTATAGGGGGCATCATTCTAAGTGGGGAGTGAGGCAGTAAGATGTTTGTTCACATTACATTTACATTTCTGCATGTTGGTACAATCGGGCAAACCAAAAAAGGGACAAGCGGTCCGATGAAAAGAATTATTAGAGTAGAAAGCTTTCCGGTATCTGGAGACCTCTACAGTGAAAGGTAGGATTTTGCTGCTAATCGAGTTTCTATGGGGTATTTACGTTGCGGGGGTGCAAGTGCAGTAAGTTCGTCGGGCTGGAACTTGGTAGACAGTGCAGGACCTATTAGGTTATTTTTTGTACCCTGTTCAAGAGAGAGAGAGAGAGAGCGACAGAGAGAGAGAGAGAGAGAGAGAGAGAGAGAAAGAGAGAAAGACTAGTGGTTGGTGCCTCAGCCCAGATGTGTCAACAATACTCGATGTACGGACGGATGGTGGCATTATAGAGATTATAGGATACTGGCAGGTGTGAGAAGTTCACTAGCCCGGTAGAATGAGCCCACTTTCTTTGCAGCAGACTTGGCAGTATCTTCTATGCATTTATTCCAATTCATGTTTTGTAATTTAATTTATGTGATTGATAAGTCTAGAAGCAGTGCACATTTCTAAATGGTTAACAGAACTTAGCAACAAAGCAAAATCTTTTCAATGGTCCCAGGTCACCAGTTGTGAGTCGGTGGACAAGGTAGATAACAGAAATTGGACAATTCTGGGGCATGATATGGGAGAAACGACAATAACACAACAGGTGGCTAAAAACCTGAAATACCTTCAGGAACAGAGAGGAAAATAACGTAAACCCTTTACGCTAAATGATAAACTGGGAAGCACCGATATTTGTAAGAAATGAATGAGAATACATGTGCACGCGAACTCCAAGCCCTGGACCTTATATTACCATTTGCGTTCGTATTACTTAATTTCTATCAATTTCCATTTTTAACAAAATTAAATAAAACGTCGTCTTTACTATTTATCGATGCTTAGAGTGGAAATACCTGTCTATGGATTAAATTGAATATATCGTTTTAAGACTATTTATTTACAAAATACAATTATACAAAATTAAATCACTCTATAAATATCTGAAGATATGAAAAACTCATAGCAAAAACAAATGACATGACCCCGAAAGTGTTAATGTGCCGTAAAACAACCAAATAAAACTCACCTTTTTTGGATATATAAACTCAGTGAAAGAAAATTTGTAGACACAGATAAACCTACAGACAAATCGACTGTCTCTCTCTCTATATATATACTTTTTTCTTTACTTAAGAGATAAAAATAGCTTTACTCGGGTTTTAATCCCAAACATTCCGAAAATGAGAAAAAAACCAGTCAGTAAAATATAGTGTGCCACGTCTGAGATATAACTGTCTGTGTTTCAACTTATTTTCGCTACATTGAAACAATAAGGAATCTTGTATGATAAAAGCATAATGCATTGCTCCAGGAAACGGTATTTTATGAAAGACACGACAGAAAATGAACGAAAGTAAAGAGACAAAGAATGAAAAAGAAATGCAAAATGAAAGCGAACGTTTTCGGAGTTCGCCATTTTTTCTTTCTTTTTTCTTCATTTTTATTTTAATGTGCCGTGCAGACTTTTTTGTTTACCGTTGTAAATCTGAATTAAAAGTTGACGACCGTGTACAGCTTCTGGGTAGACATGGCTGTCAGTTCAAAGTACAAGAAACCAATAGAAATTGACAAAAAGGCTACCTACACGCGCGCACTCACTCACCCATCTATACACGTATAGATAAGGATGCACTGAAATGCTCTTATATTTACACATATACGAGTGTATTATTTCTATTTCACAATTGATCATCGACTGCGCTCTCCTACTGCTGCAACAAGATTTGATGTTTGTGTGTAAAAATAAGGTCAAAAACAGAATTCTCCATGTAAAGTAGATTTAGAGAGATGAAGGGATTTTCCATTAGAGGTAAAGTTAGAGGTTAGGTTGACGTGTGCAGGAAGTTATGTTGTGGTAGGAAATGACGCAACAAAGTAGCGAGATGGATCCTTTTTCTTGGGTGGTTGAGTCAAACAGAACGGACGTCTTTTTTGTGGCTCTTCTGACACCGTTAGGTGGAATAGTCGAGAATAGTAATAAGATGAACCAAATAAAGCATGCAGAAACTAAGATACAGCCCAGTGCAAATAATGTAGTTATTATTGTTCTTATTATGTGCTTCTACTATTACGGCTATAAAAAGAGAATATATATATTTATCCACATAAACGTGTTTCGTCTATGTAATCGTATTCAAATGAAGTTATTCATCTACTTATATTATTTTACAATACCGATAACCGAAAGTACTCCGTTCTTTTTTCAGGAAGGATATTGTATTAATGCTAATGTGAAAAACACTCTTTCTTCACCAAATCGCTCTAGTCTAGCAACACAGACAGTATAAATGTCATGTTAATTGACATAATCTCGATTTTACGAATTTAAATATACAAAAGTTTACGGCAAGTATGTTAAAATATTTTAAATTTAGTCACGTGACCTTTACAGATACTAATTTGCTTCATTCCACAAACTGAAAGCTTGACGAACAGACTTGTTGGCTTGAAGATGTCGGGATTATTAAAGCTGCGACTGAAACAAGTTCTGAATGTGTAGCCAAATTAGGTTTGTAAAAATACAAGTTTATATTACAAGTAAATATACACTGTTATAAAAACACAGAAAATATTCTCCGGATTTTCACCTTGCGAATAAAAAGTTACAAAGATTACTATATATACACATATATAAATAAACACCCCCCCACACATATATATATATATAATTTAATTAATTAAGTTCAAATATTAACTAAATGAACAAAACTATTACTTTTCAAAAGTGCTCAATATATATTAGAGCTTTTATATTAAAATACAGGGTGTTTCAAAAGTCTTGGGAACATTACAAATGCGTATATCTCATGAACTATTCCAGGTAGAAAAATGAAACTGGTGCCATTTTAAAGCTTGCTTAATCAAGTTTTTGGTCATACTAATGATTTTCGTGTTATCTTTCCAGGTTCAGTAATGGCGTTCTCTAAACAAGACAAGGCATTTTGCGTCCTCCAATTTGCAAAGACTGAATCGTGGACATGTGTTCAGCGTGCATTTCGCAGGAAATTTAAAAAAGAAGCCCCTGAAAGGAAATCCATTGTCAGATGGCATGCTAAATTTGTGAAAGATGGGTGTTTGTGGCCAAGTAAGCGAACAGGTCGCCCTTCAACTTCAGAAGATGCAGTTGAGCAAGTTCGGACAGCCTTTCAGCGGAGCCCCCGTAAATCAGTGAGAAGTGCCAGCAGGGAACTTTAGCTTGCTCCAGCAACTGTCTGGCGTGTCTTAAGGAAACGACTGCAAACGGTACCTTACAAGCTCAAGTTGGTCCAAAAGTTGAAGGACACTGATAAGCCACTTCGCCGTGACTTTTGCATTGCAATGCAAGAGAAGTTGGAAGATAACGGCTTTGATGACCGGCTTGTTTTTAGCGATGAGGCGACCTTCCATCTGAATGGCAAAGTTAACAAGAATAACACTCGCATATGGGGTACTGAGAATCCTTATGAACTTCTTGAGCACGAGCGAGATTCACCAAAAGTGAACGTGTTTTGTGCAATTTCCAAGAAAGGTGTCTATGGACCGTTCTTCTTTGAAGAGGCAACTATCACTGGTGAATCCTATCTCAACATGCTGGAAGACTGGTTAATGGCTCAGTTGGAACAAGCAGAATCTGATGACTACATTTTTCAACAAGATGGTGCACCACCACACTGGAGTCTTAGAGTAAGGCAGTTTCTTAACACAAGGCTGCCTGGTAGATGGATTGGGAGATCTGGGCGAGGTGATGACGTTCTCATGCCCTGGCCTCCTAGGTCTCCAGATCGTACCCCGTGTGACTTTTTCCTTTGGGGCTTTGTCAAGCAACAAGTCTATGTGCCGCTCCTTCCAAGAGATATTGACGAACTAAAGGCTCGAGTAACGGCAGTTGTGGGAACCATTGACGTCAAGATGCTGGAACGCGTTTGGCAGGAAATGGACTATCGACTAGATGTCTGCCGTGTGACGAATGGTGCTCATATTGAGCAACTTTGAAGATTCCCCACAAAACTTGAAACTTTAACCTTTCCAACGGTACCAATTTCATTTTTCAACTCCTAATAGTTTTTGAGTTATTAAAAATCGTTATGTTCCCAAGACTTTTGAAACACCCTGTAAACATAGTTTGAGTATCCGACAATCGTTTCAGAACCTTCTAGATTCTTTTTCAATCCCTGAAGAGGAATATAGAAGGTTCTGAAACGATTGTCGGATACTCAAACTATTTTTTTTTAAATATATATATATATATATATATATATATATATATATATATATATATATATATATATATAGGGACTAAATAACTACACATGACTTCAACACTCACTATAAAAATGGTATCTGAAAGAAGTGATATACACCCAATTAAATAAGATATTACTTCTTAATGGAAAAAAATGAAGGCGGACATCAGTTACGATATCAAATAACAAAGCTTAGTATTCTTTGCTTTTAAATAATTACTTGATATTTTTAGGTGTACGCTGCTGAAACAATTAACTTAGGGTCGTTTTTCTTATTTCTTTTCGAAAACAGAAGATGTTTCTTTAAAAATAGAAGTAGCGGTTAAACGGGATTGCCTCTAAGAAGCTACAAAAGAATATGAAACCTTGCAATACATAATGAAAAGAAGATATTTTCTTCTTGAAATCTGATAGAAATATTAAAAATTGTTTGTTTTTTTTAAATTCTAAAAGTAATTTTCACGATTCTTGTTGAAAAAAAAATCAAACACGTTTCATGGCCTTAAAATAAAGTAAAGAGAGGTAAATTTTCATATTCATATGCACACGTCCCTCAATAAGTCCCGAGCCTGATATGTAGATGGCGCCACTGATGAAAAATCCATATGACGTTTTTTTAATAAAGTACTAACCTCAAGAGACACGTGTCAAAATTTTAGTCCAATCGGATTATTCGTTTACAAATCACAGTTATTTAAGTGAAGCTACTGTTGCTTTAAAAAAAACAATATAAAATCTATATTCTGTGTGTTTATAAAGCATTTCCTTCTGATGAAAGAAGTACTATTCCAGCAAAGCAGTGGATTGGTAAGTGTTATTCGGACTCTTCTCCGTCGAAAACTACTGACTGTAACGCGGTCGTACAGACACAAATGATGCTCCACAAGTGTTCTGGAAAACATAAATTATGCCCAAAGACCCGTTTTTGCCGATCGTAAATTGAAGTTGTGTGATATAGCAGAGGCGTTGAAGACATCACATGGAAGTGTATTCATTATTTTGCCTGAACATTTGCAAATGAAAAAATTGTATTCAAAGTAAATGCTGTATTTGCTAACAGTCAAACAAAAATAACAACCGTCGAGGATTGAAGAGCGTTGTTTGCAACTGTCTCAACACACAAAAAGGAGAGTTTGTGTCCATATGTGACAATATATAGAACATGAATATAAATTTCATGAAAATAGTATATATTTGAAGTTTTAGAGGTGATTCAGCCACCATAGCTTCTTTTACGTTAGGAGACACTTAGAGAATTGGGATAACTGCCATTGTTTCTCGCCAGAAAATTTTATACATATGATTTAAATTTCATAAAAATAATCTATATTAAAAGTTTAAAGATGATTATGTCCTCATAGACCTCTAAGGGGTGCACTGAGATATTCACTGACACTTTTATTGTCTTACCCGTAAATCTTACATAAGAATACACTTTTTGATTTTATGTAGATTCTTTAATATTTCTTTCTCTATAGAGAACACACAAACATTACACACACTCACACGCATACACAGAAACATTGAGTTTGTCTGTGGCGATTTCCTGCGGCCGTGTGGGCATAGGTGTTGTTAACCAAGTTTTTAACCACCATCTTTAAAACTTTGTTAATAACATCCACCATAGGATATCAAACCTTTCACCCGTCTTCGAAATTTCCAGCGCCTTATTACAATAAAGTGCTCCGCGATAGCGGGCCCAGAGAAGTGATCTCATAATACCGACTCGAAACAAGACACGTGGCAGCCGCATTAGGAGGAGGTCGATAATTCGGTTTCCCCTTTCTCTCTAAACACCAAGACGAGAGTAGGCCATCTCTTTCTCAGCTTACTTGACAAGCACTTCCCTCCAACACACAACCTACACAAACTTTTCAACAGGAATACAATTACGATAAGCTACTCCACCACTCCATCTGTAAGAAAAATCATCTCCGCTAGACAAAAAACAATAGAAAACACGGGCTGCTCATGCCAGGACAAAAACAACTGCCCCTTAGAGAGAAACTGAAAAGTTGATTCCCTAGTGTATGAGACGATTGTCAAAAGCCAGCCCAGCGGCAGAACCGAAAAATACATTGGCATGACACAGGGAGCTTTAAGCAGAGATTATACACACATGTATACCTTTAAATCTAAATACAAGGCAACCTAACACTTGCGACCTGGATATGGCAATTAAAAGATGAGGGGACACCCTTCACCATGAAATGGAAAGTAACAGAGAGAAGAGCATCATACTCTCCAGCCATAAACAGGTGCTCTTAATGTGACGCAGAAAAAAATTACATATTAAGGGCAATTATTGATCCAAATACATACTGTTTAAACATTAGGGACGAAATTTTAAAAGTATGTGTCCATAGGAGACAATAACTTCTTAAAAACTGGACTGACCGGTACACATAAAAGATCTTTGATAATCACCACCTGCCAAAAACATAACCTCAAAATAACCTTATTCAACACCAGACTTACTCTTATACTCGCGCTTTAAATTTCCCCTGCTCTTCTTCCCCGGAAAATTATAATTATCACTCTCTCATTTATATAGTAAACTTAGTATGTTCCATCTTAATACCAGTAAATTAAATCACGAAAAAATAAACATTTTCCGGTTATTAAGAGAAAAGACCCCTTATTGTCCACCTTTTTCATGGTACTAAAATAGCAGGCTTAAAAACTGTTTAATTCTTAAACACTTAAATCTACTTCCTAAATCTTATTCTTCACTCTAAAATAAGCGTAATCACCCACATCATTAATTAATTTCATAATAAATTGATACCCCATTAAAAAATTATATTTTAAATTTCATATTATACTTTCAATATGAAATTTAATAACGATGTGTAGAGTTTCCCTCCTCTGATTTTGAAAATTTTAATTTTAATTTCTTAATCATTTATTATTTTTTTTATTACAATTGCGCCCATAAATGTTTTTAACTTCACATATCTTTCTTTAACACATAATTCAGACGAAACTAATTTGACCTTTCAAAACAAATAACACCCCAGAGTGGAGAAACATAGCTGTTAGCAAAAACTGGCTCACGGGGTTTTAAAGAAAATATTAAAAAAATCTTAATCTTAAGTTTTTCAACTTTACCTTTTTTGTTTAAACTTTATTAAACTTTTGATCTCATACATCGTTCCTTAACAGATAAAATTTAGACGATACTAATTTAACACTTCAAAGCAAATAACGTATCCGATCGTGACTTGTTCTCTACCAAGTGACAACAAAGTTGAAGTGAAACCAATGGTACTGATGTTGTACTGGTTTTCTGTATCGAATAATAAATAAATATTACGCTCTTAATTTGATTTTCTCAATTAATTAAGCTCTCTGTTGGGATTTTTTCTACCATCTTACAAAAGTAGTTGTATATATATATATATATATATATATATATATATATATATACTAGGATACAGGGTTGAATGAGGATCATTACTATCTACTTTTTAACTATGCTCCTAACACCATATTACTTTCTTTGTTTTATTGTCCTCTCCTCCCATTTCGCCACCCAATATAGTCGGAAGAAGCTGAAATGTTGGAAAACTCTCGTAATTAGTGTCCTATACATGTGGTTTGAATTTCATTAAAATCGAATGTACGTTTTTGAAGTTTTAAGGTGGTTTTGTCCCCATGGGTCATATGAAGGTGGAGGCAAATAGATATCAGGGACATTGAGGGTATAATAGATATTTAGGACCACTATCATTGTCTTCCCGAGATAATTTCATACATTTTGTAAAAATAGGATATATTTAAAGTTTTAAGAGGGTTATGCCTTCATAGTCCCGCGCAACCTTAAGCGTGTACTTAGAGGACCAGGACCACGTTCATTGTCTTCCCCGGTAAAATTTACATATGAATATACATTTAAATTTTATTTAGATTCTCTAACTTTCTTTCCACAGGAAATATTCTAGCATTACACATACAGACATTGAGTTTTATATATGTAGAAGATATATATATATATATATATATATATATATATATATATATATATATATATATATATATATATATATATATATAAATGAAGGAAGAGAGATAAAGATGTACAAACAGCAAATGTATTTCAACTTCGGTTGTTCAATGCGAAGTGTACTCGATAAAAAACATGTTTATTTTTCTTTACTTAAGCCAAGGCTTTTCAAAGATTAAAATCTTATCATCAGAGGAATTACATAGATAGATATAAGTTGGCAGTGGAAAAGCCAAAATTCAAAATTTGAAAAAATAAAAAGTAATGGAGAGTATGAGTATGCGTGCAAAAAATATGGAGTCTTTCCAGTTGGTGAATGTCCGTTGATAAGGTGTCCGGTGAATGGAGATTTAAAGATGGAAAAAAGGGGTTTCGTGGAGGCAGCGTTGAAAATATTCAAAATGAAGTAAATCCAATAGAAAGATGTTTAGTTCAATCGTAGATGGAACGCACTTATTCGGATGTAATTATATTTGTTCAAATTTGGATTTTTGGCTTTTCCACTGCCAAATTATTAATCTATGTAATTCCTCTGATGATAAGATTTTAATCTTTGAAAAGCTTTGGCTGAAGGAAAGAAGGATAAACATGTTTTAATCGAGTACACCTTGTATTGAAGAATCGAATTTGAAATAGATTTGTCATTCGCACATCTTTATCTCTCTTCCTTCATTTATCTTTATAAATAAACCATTTCACTATAAGTTCTATCCTCTATAAGTATACTTTTAGTTTCATATTTTATATATATATATATATATATATATATATATATATATATACATATATACATATATACATATATATATATGTGGTGTCTTTTAATCAGTCATGAACATTAGTTTTACGCCGTATGCGATTCTTCAGATGACATGAAGACGTTTAATTGTATGTTTAGCTTTGTCATTGCTGATTAAAAACGCGTATTTTATTTTATTATTAGAAGGGTTTATAACATACAAATAAACTTTTTAAGATAATGATTAAAATATAATTTTTGAAACGAGCAGGAAAATTGTGTTAAATCGTCTTCACTCATAATACACCTTTGAACCTCAGACGCACATGACGAAGACGACTATGACGTTGATTAAGATGTGTATGGTTATCTCGTTGTTCTGAGTTCAATCCTGAGCAAAGGCTGCAAAGCAATTTATCAAATTCACTGAAAGACTATCACAAGGGTTGAAAAAAGGAATGCGAATTGTCTACATCCAGCATTTTAATAAAGGGTTGGGTCTAAATCCCATGACGGTTTGCTATGGTAGCAAAACGTTCGAAAAGTAGTAAGAAAATTCGAAAAGGAAGACAGACCCTTGTTTCTATCTATGAGCCGTCATCCGCATGAAGGTAGTCATGCTGATGACGGCTCATAGCCAGAAAAACGGCTCTATGTCTTTTATGCACGCAAAAAATTAATTTATAAATTGATTAATTAAAAAAATGCAAGCATAAATTAATTTATAAATTAATTAATTTAAATCTCTTTCTCTCTCTCTCTCTCTCTCTCTCTCTCTCTCTCTCTATATATATATATATATATAATAGTATGGTAGTTTACTTGAAGCATTGCTGGTAAATAAGCATAAAGGTATTTGATAAGGATGTATACAATACGAAAGAAGACAGAACGGTGAAGAGGAGATGAACAAAAGCAAATAATTAAAAACAATATATGCGATATCTTTCTTCGAAAAAATTATCAGTAAATCTTTCGCATACTGTTAATAGAATCCGGGATGGTGAACATATTTTGATATTTCGGGAAAAACTCTCTTTTTAAAACAAAACAAGCGTTCTTTGCCGTTACAGAGAAGAAAAGTCCAAGATAGCTGTTATATAAAGAATCTTTATGATTTTTCACTTTTTGTCATACTTTGTCTATTCTTATCCTTGCAGACTCAACTAAACGTTTGTTTAGTAATATTATCCGTCTAAACTTTAGCGTTAAAAAGCCAGCACTATACATAACATTTTCTTGTGTACATTCCAGATATATAACCTTAACTTTTTTCAATAGATTGCATCTTACTTCTTAATGATCAGTCAAAAAGTAAGAAAGTTTTATTTGAAGTTCGGAGTGTTATTGAACCCGGAATTCGAAGCATCAAGCGAGACAAATGGCGAATACTACCCTTGTGACCGGACACTAGTCTGTCGCTTGTTTTTATCTTATCTAGGCCCGTACTCATTTATACTACTAGATGTAATATACTTACGGTATCTGGTATTCCCAAGCTATAACATATTTAAATACTAACGAAGCTCAACGTTGCTAAACTTCAGGGATCTGACGAACTCCCGTACTGTACCATGTTGTAGCTATATTCTAACTCTATATAAGCTAAACCGAGACTACAAAATAAAGCATGGCAGATCACGTTCAAATTAAAGAGATAGATTGATTTAAAAAAAATCCTTCGCTTTATATATATTTTCTATCTTTGCAAGCTGGTGCTACCAGATCAGGCTGTCTGAAGATATTGGTTTCCTAACTTAAAAGGCACCAAACATTGATGTTATTGTTTTTTTCCTTTCCCTTTGAAAAAATCAATCATGTTCCGCAATACTAAAAACAAAAACAACATTTTTTCTTCTACAAAACGAAACAATCGAAACACTATGAATAAATATTTAAAGATATAAAGAACTTGAAGCATAAAACCTTTTACAAAAATGATCGGATTCGGCATTAAATAACCCGAAAAGGGTTGATATGCCGTAAAACAAAACAACCAAACGAAACACTATGAATAAATATTTAAAGATATAAAGAAATTGAAGCATAAAACCTTTTACAAAAATGATCGGATTCGGCATTAAATAACCCGAAAAGGGTTGATATGCCGTAAAACAAAACAACCAAACGAAACACTATGAATAAATATTTAAAGATATAAAGAACTTGAAGCATAAAACCTTTTACAAAAATGATCGGATTCGGCATTAAATAACTCGAAAAGGGTTGATATGCCGTAAAACAAAACAACCAAACGAAACACTATGAATAAATATTTAAAGATATAAAGAACTTGAAGCATAAAACCTTTTACAAAAATGATCGGATTCGGCATTAAATAACCCGAAAAGGGTTGATATGCCGTAAAACAAAACAACCAATCGAAACACTATGAATAAATATTTGAAGACATACAGAACTTGAAACATAAAAACTTTTACCCAGATGACCTGATTCGTCATTAAATAACTCGAAAAGGGTTGATATGCCGTAAAACAAAACAACCAAACGAAACACTATGAATACATATTTGAAGACATACAGAGTTTGAAACATAAAACCTTTTACCCAAATGACCGGATTCGACATTAAATAACTCGAAAAGGGTTGATATGCCGTAAAACAAAACAACCAAACGAAACACTATGAATAAATATTTGAAGATATAAAGAGCTTGAAACATAAAAACTTTTACCCAGATGACCTGATTCGTCATTAAATAACTCGAAAAGGGTTGATACGCCGTAAAACAAAACAACTAAACTATCCTTGCAAACTTAAACAGTTTTAATCGAGTATTTATTTCTAAGCGAATCTTACTTTCATTATTATACATTATTTTCCTCGCCATTCGTTTTTCTCCAACCGGTCATTATCCATTTATTTGGCTCGGTTTGCATCGACAGTGAATAAACAGAGACAGTTGAAGTAACAGCAATCTGACTATCACGTGGTATTAGCTTTTACTTTCTGGCGTAGGTCTCAACATGATACAATGCTCCATAATTGCGAGTCGTCTACAATAGCGTGTTTAGTTCACATAAAAGGACAAACTGTCATGACACTGTGCGCCAACTCTGCCGGAATGGCGGGACCATGCTTGTTGTTTGAATAGATCATAAATCACTGGGGATAGAGAATTTATTTTTACGTTAAATTCGTAGTCACGTTCAAGGAAACGGGATTTTTTAATGGATTCTTTTTAGTTACGTCTTTGGTTGATTCTGTTTTTGATCCTCTTTTTATTAGAATTATTTACAAGTGCAATAGAAACGATGAAAACATTGTTTAAATCTATAGGATTTGAAAGGATTTGATAGATAAGTATTGATAGGAAGACACTTATCTAGCTAGGTCCCATCCATTCACTGTGGAGGTCACCAGATGCCGGAGAGCCTTCTACTCCAGCAGATTCTTTCCCCGTGCTGTCGACCGCTGGAATTCCCACCACGCTCCCTGTTTCCCCGACTGTATCGACATGCAGAGGTTTAAAACTAATGTAAACAGACATCTCGCTGCACACCTTACCACAAAAAAGTTACACCCTAATTATCAGTACCGTTTTACGTCTACAGTGGCGACCTGCCTAGTTTGGGGTGAAATATCCTTTAAAAAATCCATTTCAGATGGACGTCGAAATAAAATTTGAAAACAGTCACTGTTCTTGTCCGCAGTATCTATTCTATGAAGTTATCCTGTCAGATTTTAGAATTTACACCCAAATAGCATCACATCTGCCACATCGATATTTGATTCTGCCTAACCATTTTGTCTTTATATCCTTCCAGCATTTTCTTTTTATTACCAAAATGCATTGGACTTCATTTTGTTTGAAAAATAATTCCGTTTAAGAAGATTGTTACGATGGCGAAAATGCTAAATAATGAATCAAATAATGTAAGAGATATGAATCTTTGCAGCTTAATTACGATTTATCCACTTTACATTATTCGAGTTATTACTGAGCTTCTTCTATCTTGTATTCTATTCTCTTTAAGGAAAAAAGTAAAACTAATAAATAATAGGCAACGCCGGGTAGAGACAGCTAGAGGGTTATATAGAATAATACGGCGAAGGTACGGAAGCAATGCAAATTATTAAAATACCAAGTAAATCGTAAGAGAAAAGGTCAACAATGGTCAATCAACGATTTCCCCACTATCAAACCACAATGATGTCGTTTGCACGGCAACTGATAAGGCTGAACTACTTGCCCAGCGTTTCGCCTCTAACTCTACTTTGGACTCAGAAAACCATCCCCTCCCTGAATTCCCATTGCGAAACGAAGCCACACAGGTCAGAGACATCATAAACAACCTTGACACCCCCAAATCTGTAATAGTAATAAAGAAATGCTCTGCTGAACTGGCCCCAGTCCTCTCCAAACTCTACAATAAATGCTTAGCTGAATCTTGCTTCCCCGATAGCTGGAAAATTGCCTCTGTGGTATCAGTCTACAAGAATTCTGGGAATAGAACCGATCCTCAGAACTACCGCCCAATCAGTCTACTTCCGATCTTTGCTAACATCTTTGAATCCTTAACCAATCTAGCGATAGTCCGGCACTTAGTTAATGCTAAACTCCTTGGCCAACAGTATGGATTTAGACAAGCACGATATACTGCAGACGTACTAACGGTCACCTCTGAATTCATGTTCACTCGACATGGCAGGTGAAGCTAGGACACTAGCGCTTGATATATCCAAGGCCTTTGACAAAAGAAAATACGCTCATACGATATTACTGGGCAATTATTTAATTTAACTAAATCCTTCCTAACCAAAAGAAAGATCCAGGCTGTCCTAGATGGCCGTTCATCTAAGTAACATGACATAAATGTTGGTGTACCCCAGGTATCTATCCTTGGACCATTATTATTCCTGATCTTCATAAACGATCTCCCTGATGACATCGAGTCTGAAATTGGTCTATTTGCTGACGACACCACGCTTTACTCTTGTCATGTTGGCAAAACGGACGCGATCATATGCGAGGCAATGGCTGAATCCTTAGAAAATGACCTCCAGGCTGTAGTGGATTGGGGTCATAAATGGTTGGTAACTTTTAATGCCGCAAAGACAAAGCTCCGTTCCTTCAATAACTACAAGAAATCTCTCCAACCACCAATTGTCATGGAAAATAACACCCTACCTTAGAGTTCAACATTCAAACTACTCGACCTAACCTTCACAGGTAACATACATTGGAACAAATACATTGAAGACATTGCCAAGGATGCAGTAAAGAAGGTGGCTCCCTCTACCGTGCTAGTAAACTCCTCACACCTGACATTATCCTGCACCTCTAGAAAGCCACCATCCGCCCATGCATGGAGTATTGTTGCCACATCTGGACTGGTGCACTATCCACTAGTTTCTCCCTCCTTGACAAGGCCCCAAAAAGAGTCGCCAACTTAATAGGTCACTTAGCGTCAACCAAGCTCCAGTCCCTGTCCTACCGCCGCAATGTAACATCCTTGTGCTTGTTTTACAAATACTTCAATGGATTATGCTCCGATGAACAGGCTACTCTGGTGTCCCCTTGACGTAAATTCACTAGACCAACTCGACAATCCGCTAAATCCCATCCATTCATTGTGGAGGTCCCCAGATGCCGGGGAGCCTTCTACTCCAATAGCTTATTTCTTCGTGCTGCTGGCCTCTGGAACTCCCTCCCTGCCCCCTGTTTCCCCGACAGTACCGACATGCAGAGGTTTAAAACTAATGTAAACAGACATCTCGCTGCACAGCTCTCAACTTAGAATGACACCCTAAACCTACTCTCTAATTCTCAGTAGCCCCTTAGTGCACAGTGGCGTCCTGCCTTGTTTGAGGTGAAATATCATATAAAAAAATGTGCAACCCTCAAATTAAAATACAATCTGAATATATAGAGCTATAGAAGGATAGATTATTTATAAGCATTATAAATATACAATTTTTTTCAATTGTTTGAGGAATCATGATTAGCCTAATGGATACCCTCACGGCTATTTCGCGGATATTTCAAGTTCAAATCTTGTTAGACGCATTGTGGTCGTTTAAACAGTAATACTATTTGGAAAGGAATGTACTTTCACCCCTCGCCGAATGCTTGGGGTAAAATAGCAATTTTGTTATGGAAGTCGCTCCAAACAATGGATGGAACCACTTGATGTAAGGAGCTAATTATAATAATAAAATGGGAGAAAGAAGATAAAATAACTCTAAGACAAACCAATTCAAAAAGAAAGTCCACCACTTCTGGGATAATCAAAAGGTGAGCCCTTCAAGAACCCAACAAGAAAGAAATACCTGACAGAAAAGTCTACCCTTAAACTGGTTAAGTAGCTGACCAGAAACCGGTGATTTTATCGCCATTTACTTCTTAGTATACCTTATAATATACTTGCATATATATATATTATATATGTATATATATATATATATATATATATATAGATAGATAGATAGATAAAGAGAGAGAGAGAGAGAGAGAGAGAGAGAGAGAGAGAGAGAGAGAGAAGCAAAAAGAGTGATAAATATGCGATGATTGTCCAAATTTATTTCAAATTTCAATTGTTCAATGCAAGGTGTATTCAGTAATAAACTAGTGTTTATTATTCTTTCCTTAAGGCAATCTGCATATATTTTTCACGGAATTTTTCTTTTCATTCACTGCGTTTTTTTAACAAAAATTCCTTTAATAATAATTTTCATATTTTTCAAATATTTGAACTTTGGTTTTTCCGAAAGCCAACTTATCCATCTGTATTTTCTCCTCTGATGATAAGATTTCGATCTTTCAAAAGCCTTGGCTTAAGGAAAGAATAATAAACACTAGTCTATTACTGAATACACCTTGCATTGAACAATTGAAATTTGAAATAAATTTGGACAATCGTCGCATATTTATCACTCTTTTTTCTTCTATCCCTACAATTGCTCTATCTCGTATATTGAGCTAATCCTCTTCACAATAGGTTCCATCTACTAAAAGTTTTTACTTTGATTTATATTTGATCCTATATATATATATATATATATATATATATATATATATATATATATATATATATATATATGGCAATAATAAATATTTAAAAGGAACTTCTTTTGTTTAGAATTAATCGTATGCAAATAATCATTTAGGTACGTATTGTATTTCAACAGTAAATAACATCGAAAGGGTTGATATGCCGTAACATAGACAAACCACTCTCAATTATCTTTCCTGTTGCTGCATATATTTACTTTTTAAAAGATCAGTAATACCATAAATAGTTCAACTACTTATGATATGATCTTTTCAAAGAATAACGTGTGTGTGCATGTGTGTGTCCGTGTCGTGTGAGAGTGTGTATGTATGAGATGGTGATGTGTGTCGTTTTGTGATGTTTTGTGTGTTTGGAGGCGCGAGTAATGACTGGGTGGATTGAAATATAATAATCTTGTGGTGTGTCATGTCAAATCTTGGCTTGTCCTTTTCTGACAGTTGTGAACAAAGACGAAGTGAAATTTAATTGATCGAGCTGCTTTGTCACGTGACCGATTGGAATGAGATACTACACTTTAGTGTTCTGATACTAAATTTCATCGTTTCTGTCTTCGTGTATTGATTTACTCCTCTCCAGGAGTTAGGCACAAGCCCAGTTTTTATCTTACTCCCACAAGTAAGATGTGACCCATGGTCGGGTCGGGAAAGTGGGGTTTAAAAATTGCCTGGGCAGCCCCGTCGGCATTCCCCGGTAGGGGCGCCTCAGGGAGTAAGCAATAAACTTACTCCTCCCCAAAGAGGGGAGGCGAAGCCTGGGAGGGTGGACCTCCTAGAACTGCACAGGACAGACCCATAGACCGGCGTAAATCAAGCCCAGAAGGCCAAGACAATACCAGGCGTGAGTATGCAAAACGAATTTGACGAAAACGAAGAGAACTAGATGAAAGAAGGTACGAATGTTTCCGAATGTTTCCGAATGTTTCCGAATAGGGACCAATTCGAATGATATTTGGAATGAATAGTGTCTTTAATAAACATAATTTTAAAGGGTTCAGATGTGGATACCAGAGTAAATAGGTAAAAATGTTACTGTTCTCCCCAAACTCGGCAGTGTTGCAAAAGGGTAGGAGAGGGATAATTAGGTCAACTTTTCAGTTTGAAGACAACATTTGTATAATGAAAACACATTATTCGTAAATAAATTTGTAAAAATGTTAAACAAAGTGCTTTTTGTATATATTTTCAATTGAAAAAGCAACAACTGTTTAAATAAGCATGTGACAACATCAAGAATTTTGTGTTTGAAAACTTTTTAGATGAGGATTGATAATTTGTATTATTGTTATTATTTGGACTACTGCTCTTATCTGGGCTGTTATTCTCACATCGTTTTGGCCGATGTAACCTCCCACCTTCTTTAGATGCATCTTGTCGAACTCGGGAATCTTTATGTTGAACTCGGGAATCTGTACAGAATTTCGAACGGAATCCGTTATTTAATCCACGGGGGTAGATTGTTCTCGTTCCGTCAACAATAACCGGGCAGAAGTCTTAAGTATGTTTTAATTATATTCTTAGTATCGCCTGTACTGAGAATTGAACCTTGAACTTCCAGAAAACTATAACCCAAAACTGATTATTATTGAGCACTTCATCCTCTGCGTTATGGGCCTATAACAAGATGCGCCTGAAGAAGGTCGGAGGTTACATCGGCCAAAATGTTGTGATAATAACATCCAAGATGAGAACCGTAGTCTGAATAATCTAAATAATACAAATCAAACATTTTGTCGTGTCATAAACCGACTTTGTCTTGCACCCATAACTGAAAACGCAATCGCCACTCTCAAAAATGTCAGGTGCAAAATTTCATTGACACGCCAACACAATCTGTGCATGAAGGTTGAAAAGACTCTGGAATTGAATTTTGTCTCATATTTTTTCTAGTTCAGGTGGCCCCACAAAACATTCAATGGAGTAAGATCAGGACTCCTTGATAGATACTCAACATAGTCTTGTCCATATTTACTTATTTCACCACGAGGGCAGAGATAGACACAATCTCGGTTTTTAATGTTGATAAAAACAGTTTAAAAACAAGGGTGCTCTGGATTTGGATAAACATAAAAATTGTCTAGAAAAGAACAGAAAAGATGAAGTGCAATATCAGAACAGATTCTACACTTTGCTCTTAGCTAATTCTTATCTAATCCAGTATTGCAAATATTCAGTGTTACGGCCATATCAAACCGTTATGACTACTGCACATTAGTCTGCATAAGAATCACAAGGAAATTAAACCCAACCGGAAGACTATATTCCTTCATTTTAAAATTGAAGAGGTCTGTGAGTATTCTGCAGGTTAACCGATGTCAGTGTATTATGTTTTCACAAGCAATTTCTTGTGTGGAATGATTCTTACTTCCGGAAATGATTCCCACGGAAGCCACTACTGAAGTGACAAAGATAAGTAGAAAAATATAATCAAATGAAAAATGTTAGAGTTATGGTTAAATACAAGATGGCTTTTATACCATATTTATTATGTAAACTGTCACTAAATATGGAAGGTTGATATTATTACTAAAAGGATAAAATGAGAAAACGAAATTTGACCAACATCTTAGAAGAACTGACGTATGTAGGAATTTATTTTTGAGACAGGGTAGCGATAAGAACCAGACTAGACTCGTGTTACACTTTCCTTTACCGAGCGTGCATAAACACCTTTATACAGGCGTATCGTGGTCCAAGCCAGGTTGTTGATGGCCTGTGCACACAAAACTAATCGGATGCCAACATCCAGTTTTAATAAGGTTTATCTAAAACAAAGAAGAGCAGTCAGATAGATAGGTTATTTTCGTATACGAGAGAGAGAGAGAGAGAGAGAGAGAGAGAGAGAGAGAGAGAGAGAGAGAGAGAGAGGGAGAGAGATAGAGATAGAGAGAGAAAGGTGGAGAGAAAGAGAAAGAGAGAGATCAAAAGAGAGACAGATAGATAAATGAATAGTCTTACTCGCTACAGCCGGCCACACTGTCCGTGCTGGCTCTATTGAGGACAGCAGTCAAACGCGTCCCTCTTTCTTGAAATCTAGCCAGCTAAGAGAGAAAAAAGTCCCGACCGAAAATTACGTGGTTTCATTGACTTCCGTGTTTAAACCTTTCTAGTCAACACGGTTCTCGTTATGTAATACTAGCGCTCTGCAATCTTTAGTTGGGCACAACTCACCAACGCAGATAACTTTAATAAAATTAACCCTTGAAACGTCTCTCTAATAATATTAAGCCAGCATAGGCGTAGAATAGAAATATAGATTTAAATAAATAACCCTAAGACAGGCACCCAGAAATAGTTTAGACAGAACACAATAGAAAAAACATGGAGTGCCAAAAAGAAGCCAGTACCAGAAGAAAAAAAAGAAGAGAAAACGAACGAGTGAAACGACAAAGATAGGACATTGAGCGTATTCGTATATATCATTGTCATGGTACGTTGAGTATAATTAGACTAGATTAGTATTGAGGAGAGACAGAGAAACGTAAACAATTATTTGTCTTTCCGTATAATAAAAAATCGTACTGGCTGGTATAAATAGATGTTTGCTAAGTAAAGTAGTTTTAAAATTATAGGTAACCGAAAAGTAAGAGAGAGCTATTTGATCCGCGAAGATGTAACATTTTTAGAAGAATTTATATGGGTCAAACAATAAAACAGTCGTAAATCCACTAATTAGAAGAAAACTTTTATCCGTTGTCTCAAACAAAGAATTCGCCACAGCAACTTCCTGTACAGCAGTATTTTTTTTTCGGTTAAGAGTTTTGTTTTCGTATACTCTCCAACTAGGAATTAATAAGGGTTTCCTTAAATTATAATAAATAAATCATTTTAAACCAGGTTAAACATCCGCAGGAACATTTTGATTAATACAACTTAGAATATACACAAGAAAACGCCCCCCCCCGACATGTTTTCGTTTTAAAATTAAAACTTTATAATTTTTCACTATGGAAAATTACAATACAAAAAAATGTTGTATTACATGTAAAGTTCTGAAATTTAAAAATGTAATTCAATGGACTTAATTCAAATGTAATATTCTATATAAAGTGAAGACGATTTTTTCTTGTACCTTTTCGAAGAACAGGAAAATAACCACATGCCTCACAGGCTACTAAACTCACCACTATGCTACGCTTACTCAGGCGTGTTATAGTTAATTTGTGATTATTTTATCCAGCTAATACTAAATATTAATTTTAATCCACCATCTTAGACTCTCCCCAAAACATACTCCATATAGGTGGTAGCAAACACTTTTCTCGCTAACACTTTAGTACTAACATTCTCCCCATCGACACCGGGAACTAATAAACACCGTCTACCTTTTAGTATTTCCTATTCGTCTACTATTAATTTACTACATAATGCAATACATTACGCACACATTTAATGGACGCTCCCTCTAATTTCGTCGATTTTCGAGAATATCGGATTACGTTATTTCTACCTAATACATATACAGCTATACTCATTCCGGTTTTTAGAAGAATTCAATTAACTAACATAGTTACTTACAGTGTTTGATTATTCAACATGGAGGCTATAATTTCTTCAGCAACTTAACATCCGAATTAAGTTTATATACGCCCAAATACTCGACATGGTCATAATGTTGACATTTTCTGAATCGTACACCTTTCACACGCATAATATTCAAAAATTGAAAAAAACATCGATTTATTCGTATAGAAATGACCCTAAAACGTGTGACAAATGGACCCTACATTTGGTCGCCTTCGGGCAGATCGTAAAATAAAACGCATGCCAGCCACAGGCTTCGTTTAAGTGATCATTTTTTCAAAAAATGTTCTACTCACTTTCGTGGCTAGGAGGTTATCGACCTATATCCAAGACCGTTGGGTTTAGCGTTCGATTCCAGTCGACTAACACAATAATCATTTCTTTTCGAACACACATTGTTTGTTAGTGCTTTGCAGGCCCCTTAATTATATTCATGTGCTTCAGTAGTGCTCAGGAGGAATACTTATTTTTCTTTTTTCTTTCCTCACAAAAAAGTGAATTTCTATATAAAGAAAACGTTAGTATATATAATGTAAGTGTTGAGTTTGCTAATGGACAGTCGATTGTGACAATTCTTTGTTGACCTATGCTATCATCCCTTCCAAAGGTAATGCTCAAGAGAGAGAGAGAGAGAGAGAGAGAGAGAGAGAGAGAGAGAGAGAGAGAGAGAGAGAGAGAGGCCACATGAAAACAAAAAATAGATGCTACACTATTCAAAAGGAGGAGGCAATCAATAGGAGGATGTTCTCATGACAACAAAACAGATACTATACTACTCTCTTCCAAAGACGAGGCTAATGCATTCGAAGATGCTATCATGACCACAGAACATATACTACACTATTTACCCCAAAAGAGGAGAAAATGCATGGGAGGATTGTTTGATGACAACTGAACAGATACTACACTACGCACCGAATTAAGCGTTGAAAGATAGTACAATAGTACATAAATAGAAGCAATAAAACAGCTATAAAATCTCTATTAGTAATGGATGTACAATCGTACATTAATAGAAGTAATATTATAGTTTCGGTTTCAGATAGGCAGATATCAAATCTCCATTAGTAATAGAAGTACAATAGTACATTAATAAAAGTAATAGAATAATTTCGGTTTCAGACAGAAAGCTACCAAATCTCCATTGTAATAGATGTACAATGGTACATTAATATAAGTAATAGTATAATTTCCGCTCCAGACAGGCAGATGCCATATCTCCAGTAGTAATAGTAGTAAAATAGTTCCATGTAATCAAAGTGCTGAATTTTATAAATCTTTTTCGTTCGTCAAATATATATTTATTTACTAAAATATGCACATCTATCTCCAACAAAATCAATTATGTAAAAGTTGAATATTAAAATTACAAGTACATTTTTCACCAAAAGAATCATCAGCTTTTTTCTCGTCTTTCTCTTTTACTTTCTCTTAATTATTGATAATTATATACACGTATTGTCACTGGTGAGGGTAAGCACTTTGACTTTTGTCTGCCAATTAAGGCGTTTCTTCATCTTTGCGCCGGCAAAACAATTTTTGTCGATTTAAAAGCTTCAGTTCAGATTTTGGTGTCATGATGCAAGAGCATATTCTTTAAGTATTACGATTTACGTAGCGGAGGTTTTGTCGATTTAAAGGTTGGCCGAATGATTCTCATTAGTTCTCGATGCTATTATTTTGAAACACCAAACGATTCACAAGAGAAAAAGACGCAAACTTTATTGTTCTCAATTATTAACCCTAATCAATGAATTCTAGTGGCAAAAATAACAAAGTGCAGCAAGCCAGGTAAAAAGACAGTAAGAAGATATCACATCTATATGCCGTTAAAATGTTTGCCAAAGGCGGTTTTAAACCTGGATATGGTAGGCATCATCACGATCTCCTCTGACAGACTGTTCCAATGAGCAGAATATTGCCTTTCTTCTGTTGAGACGAAAATGACGACTGTCATCTTTTGTGAGTGTACTCGGAGACCACGTCTAGGCGTTTCGGTGAAAAATCTTCTCAAAATCTTCTGTTGATTATTCTATATGCCAGAATCAGGTTATCTCGCATCCTCCGCTGCTCAAGTGACAACATATTTAGTATTTATAGCCGTTCTTTGAGATAAGCGTTGTGAATCTCGTCAACAGCTTGGTTGTCAATCGTTAAACACTTCTAAGGTAGCGATTTGTTGCTTGTTAATCATTGGGAGATTGATGCAATACAACGTGACATTTGGGTGATATATTAAATTGTAGAAAAATGAAGAAAAACTGAATAAGTTAGAGTAAAATTAGACCGATCGAATAAAACTAAGGCATGCTAATTGACAAAGGCAGAAATTATAATAAATCAATAAATAGATTTAACATTGTAGTAAGATCAATTTTGACTACTTTAATATTAATATCGGCTATTTTAAACAAAGGAATATTAATTGACGAAAACAGAGATCATAATCATTAAATAAATGAATTTACTATTCTTCTACTAAGATGAATTTTGACAATTTTAATTTCAATATAAGCAATTTAAAAGAAAAATGAACGATAGTAAAATTAATTAAATTGTAGAATTGAGTAAAAGATTTACCAAGTTTATTTTAATCAGTTACAAGAATTCTTCGGAGGAAATATAAATTATGAAGATTATGTTCTGCCAATCTTGTAATGAACAAGCATTTTATTTTGAATTATTGTGGCCTACAGCATGTTTAACCTTGCTTCATATACTGACTTCAACAGCCGGTTTGAATGACCTAATTTTCTGGCTATCTCAAACTTTAAGTAATAACTTAAAATATATCTTCAAGATTCTGATGAGAGTTCAAATATTGACAAGTAAATATACAAAAATAAACCTATATGTTTTGATCACCTGTCACAATAAGGGGATGGACGCTTGTACACTAGAAAAAAACAACAGTTGTTATTTATATAAAGTTAGGCATGTTTACATGTTTATATATTTGTATGTAGAGGATTTACTTCTAAGCTAATTAACCGACCATTATGAATTTTAGAACACAGCTGCTAAGCGTAAGGGGTCGTAATGTAGGCTATATTTTGTTTTTTTTTTATACAAAGAGGGTAAATGTGGATGGAAGGTTTTCGTGAAATGTAGATACCACTGACTTTAGTGAAATTTTAATAAGTAGTATTAGATATACATTAATAAATATTCTTCAAATTTCAGTTTCTTTAGAGTATTTTAAAGGGGGTTAGTGTTAGGGTTAGGGTTAGGGTTAGGGGGCATGATAAAGTATTTTAGATTTGTATTGAATTAGATCCACAGTCATTAGACATCAATTAAACAAGATTCCCTGAATTTAATTTTCTTCTTAAGACGCTTATGCTTGAGCCTTAAATTTTAGACATTTTCTAGGGCCAAAATCTTGTCATGGAATTTGATCAACATCATGATAAGGATTCTAGACATAAGGTTTAGTATAATTATATCTTGATTTTAATCTTCATAAGGCGACATAAAAGTGGTGCAAAACTGTTCTGTTTTGGGAATTAATTTTACTCGCCCTGAGACGGGTATTCTTCTAGTTTTAATTTCGGCATTATAGTCTATGGTTAGGACGGGAAAGCTTCTATATCAATACGTGCGTGTGTGTGTTTGTGAAAAAAGTGAAAGAAATAAAGAAAAAGAGAAAGAAAGAGAGGTATTACGGAAAAGGAAGTATAAAGAAAGAGAAAACAAGGAGAAGGAGCCATATCAAGAGAGTGGGAGACGTGAAAGTGTACGATTATATGATAACAGTGTCTTTTTAATTTCCCTGTTAACCTATTCGTGGTATCATTTTGATTTTGTGTTAATTTGGAGATAATTAACAAGAGACATGTCGACACAACCTCTGCAAGGAAGAAACACGTAGATGCAATCACTGCAAGAATGAATAAATACAGAATGTCGATGCGAAGATAAACAGAATCAAAATTTTGATGAACTGCAATAGAAATGATATTAAAAAAATCAGTCTAAGGCTAACAGAATGCACCTTCTGTTGATTAAAGTTTTAATCAATTTTGATTAAAAACTTTCTAAATCGTCTAATCGCCATTAAAGCATTATTTTAATGTTTTCTTTTTCGTTCATGTTAATTAAGCAACACCCGCATATTTTTTTTATCAGAAAATGGGAGGGTTATGTGACCTTGGATCTTGTTTTCATCTCGGGGTTAACACCGTCTATGAAAAAATCTTTTGTCCACGATGTTTAATGCTTTTCTGATTGAGGAGTGTAAATTGAAAGATTGAATTTTAATTTAATTTTTTTACGGCCATTTTTTCCTTTTTTTTTCTTTTTTTCCTAATATCATTAATGTCATCGCACGACTATTCAGACTTCCGGTTTACGACTAATAGTAAACAGCACGCGATTCGGAAAATAAAGTATAGGATTTCTTGTTTAGTTTTGTCTTTTTCACACAGAGCATATCAACATCTGTTAAGTTATTTAATGTCGAAACACAATGCTATATCGTAAAAGGGTCATTGGTTTGCTCTGTTAGCCGTGTTGTATTGCATATCGAGTGCTAAGCACGTTGCTTTACGTCATTGAATCACGGACTCTACTCCCGCTAATAGAACAGGCTCAATACCCTCCACCTGCGCAACCCCAGGAGAATCCTAAGAATCACCTGGCAGCAATATGTCTCAAACAAGAGCGTTCTTGTTCAGGTGGATATCCCAAACACGTTTACTCTACTTACCAAACGTCGACTCAGTGGCCTGGACATGCCAGTTAAATGGACGATGAGAAGATCCCCAAAGATATTTTATTCGGCGATCTCGAACCAGCCTCAGACCAGCAGGATGACTTTTACCTACACTAAAAATGTCTTCAAGCGAGGCATAAGGTCGTACGTAAAGAGGATACATTCAAGGGGAATCGTTCGTGAAAATTCAGATACCTCTTATTAAAACAAAGATTAACAAGAGATATTAGGCATCGATTAATAACTATTCCCCAAATTTCAGTTTCTTTGGAGCATTTTAAAAAGGGTTTTAAGAGGAATGTAGGTGCAAACTTCCATTTAAAAATTATAATATTTCAGGTTTGCATTGAATTAAATTCATAGTCATTAGACACCAATTAAGCAAGATTCCCTGAATTTCAATTTCCTAAAATTTAAGCCTTATATTTGATATATTTTCTAGAATCTAAATGATGTCACGCGAGAGAGCGTGACACAAACTCGGTACTTTTCGTAATTGCTATTTATCTATTTACAAAATATAAAGATAAATTTGTAGAATTACGTTAGTAATTAAATTTCTTATAGTTAAATTATTATTGTTACTTCTGATGACATAATGAAAAGAAACACCCACTTTTAACTATTTTATAGAGTAGAGGATTTCTTTCCGAAGTCATTTCAGGCGGCGGGGAAGTCTTAGGTGAGTTTTTTTTACTTGCTATTTGTTTTCTCGCATTCTTTCACCATAGAAAATAGTTTCGTCCGCAGACTAGGAAAAGGGACCTGTATTACTGGCTAACTTTTGCGTGACATCATGGAGGCATATATATACATTTATATTATATAATGAGAAACAATTTATTTTATATAAATCCCTTGTTTTAAACAATTGAAGATTTAATAGATATTGTATTTTTCACAATTTTTACTCTCATCACTTACTTAGTTTTCGTACGAACATGTGTGAATGTATAAGTATGTATGCTGGTAAGGGTTGGAATTACAGTGGAACTTCGGTTTTCGAACAGAATTCCTTCTGAAAAGCTGTTCGAAAACCGAATTGTTCGAAAACTGAACTATATTTCCCATTAAAAATATGGTAAAAGAGATTAATTCGTTCGCAATCACCAAATGAATGATTATTTACCCAATTTATTTTTACGATTCCTTATCTGCACGGACCAGGGTTGCCATTCTGAATTTTCTAATAACCCAGATATGCCTGCGAAATAAACCCAGAAAAAAATCCAGACACAAATGAATTATTTCAGGTATTTAATGAGTTACGAGTTACAACAATATCCAGGCACAAATGTATAGACTATTTTCTTTTAGGGATTTAATGGGTTACGAGTTACAACAATATCCAGACACAAATGTATAGACTATTTTCTTTTAGGGATTTAATGGGTTACGAGTTACAACAATATCAGACACAAATGTATAGACTATTTTCTTTTAGGGATTTAATGGGTTACGAGTTACAACAATATCCAGACACAAATGTATAGACTATTTTCTTTTAGGGATTTAATGGGTTACGAGTTACAACAATATCCAGACACAAATGTATAGACTATTTTCTTTTAGAGATTTAATGGGTAATGAGTTAATATACAACAATATTAAGCATGTTTTCAATACTAACTATAATGTATAAAACTTTATTTCGTAAAATAAATACATTCTCGGTGAACTTTTTAAGAATTAATACTATTTTTAGTGTATATTTAGACCATTTTACTACATATTTTGTAATTTTAAAAAAATAAATTTTAGCAGGTATTTAAATATGTAGTTTCTAAGAAAAAACTAAAATAAAAAATCCCAGATTTATTAAAAAAAACAAAAAACAATACTGGATTAAAATATCGAGGAGTGGCAACCCTGCACAAACCTGTTAACGTTTTATCAGTCGGTATGCGTGTGTTGTCGTTGGCGTGGTTCGGGAATCGAAACTTAGTTAGAAAACCGAGACATTTCCGACTTTAATTTTTTAAATTCTTGTTCGAAATTTGAATTGTTCCAGTTCGAGACGTTCATCAACTGTGGTTTGAATGCACACACACACACACACACACACACACACACACACACACACACACACACACACACACACACACACACACACACACACACACACACACACACACACACACACACACACACTCATATATATATATATATATATATATATATATGAATGTTTTTTTTTATTCAAACATTACATAGTCTGCAGAGTATGTACATGTTTGAATAACAAACTATTCATAATACAGCTCCATATTCTTATTGCGCATGTTTTTATAAGACCGGTTTGATTCCCTTTGGATTTTTACCCTACCTGGATTTTTCCTCTAAGTGTGTGTATCCGCTAACCTTTCTAAATGTTTATTGAAGGAAATATTTTCCCCGAAATATTTGAAAAATGGGTATAACTCGTAACATCATTTTAAATGTGGATTGTCATGGCTTTCCATAATATAATAATTGCTATGATTCACACAATGTTTCAAGCAAACTATAACATTTTATGTTATGTATATATATATATATATATATATATATATATATATATATATATATATATATATATATATATATATACTAACAAATGTATTCTTTCTCCGATCGCATATTTTCCCTGTGAGGATTATATCATGCTAAACGAATATGGTTGTTTGGCCTTTTGGCTAAGATCAAAGTGTAGTATCTGTTCCGATGGATACTGCACCTCATAGACTGGTATTGTCTTGGCCTTCGGGGCTTGATTTACGCCGGTCTATGGGTCTGCCCTGTGCAGTTCTAGGAGGTCCACCCTCCCAGGCTTCGCCTCCCCTCTTTGGGGAGGAGTAAGTTTATTGCTTACTGTCTGAGGCGCCCCTACCGGGGAATGCCGACGGGGCTGCCCAGGCAATTTTTAAACCCCACTTTCCCGACCCGACCTTGTGTCACATCTTATTTGTGGGAGTAAGATAAACACTGGCCTTGTGCCTTACTCCTGGAGAGGAGTAAATCAATACCAAAGTTTATGTTGTATCATTTATACACGCCATAAACTGGTATCGTCTTGGCCTTCGGGGCTTGATTTATGCCGGTCCATGGGTTTGTCCTGAGCAGTTCTAGGCGGTCCACCCTCCCAGGCTTTGCCTCCCCTCTTTGGAGAGGAGTAAGTTTATTGCTTACTGCCTGAGGCGCCCCTACAGGAGAATGCCGACGGGGCTGCCCAGGCAATTTTTAATGGCCAGAGTGCTCACCTTCTCGGGCGCTGGCTTTTCTAGTCCCACTTTCCCGACCCGACCTTGGGTCACATCTTACCTTGTGGGAGTAAGATAAAACTGGCCTTGTGCCTAACCTCCTGGGGAGGTAAATAATATGTTGGATCATTGAATTGAACAAACACAGCTTGTTTCGATGTACGTATAGTTAGGATAGATGGAGACATCTTTGACATTTATATATATATATATATATATATATATATATATATATATATATATATATATTTATGCATAAATGTGTCTAATACAAGTATATTAATATACTTGTATTAGATACATTTATACTAAGTGAGTGCCTAATATGAGTGATAGAGCATAAATGTACTTTGCCTTGTACCACTGCTGGATATTTCATTCCAAGTGAAAGTGAACACGCCGTTCGTTTGATGAGGCTAATACAACACTTATCCACGCAAATACTTCCGGTTCAACGCTTTTGTCTCTTAAGCAGTTATGTGAATCGGATATTTAAAGCGCTGTTACCGATTGAAACGATTAATTAACCTAATTAGTTGAGGATAGTTCACAGGATGAATCAGTTATTAGCGTAGCAGGAAGCATAACTAAGTTTCAGTTTGTATTTGCTTTGAAGAGTTTCCTCGTTCAAAAATTAGCCTTGTTGGTTATATTGATTATTATTACATTTTACTTACATCAAAGACTTGTAAAAATTAGTTTAAAGTAAAAGGTTTTCTTACAAAGTGAAGAATTGACAAAGAAGATGCTAATAAAAAACTACTGTTACATAATGAAAGACGTGTTTAAATGGAACAGTTTGAGAGACACTTCTAAGGGTCAGAGGTGACCTCGGACGGAAGTCAGAAAACCACATGATTTCCAGGTGAATATTTTTATGTCTCTTGGCTGGCGAGATTTCAAGCAGAAAAGACGTGTCTGGAGATTTGCCCCTGTCAATCTATCTGTTTTTCTTTCTCTCTCAGTTGTATGAAAGTTTTCTGTGACTGTCTCTCTTAAAATAAAACTATTTATAAATCGATATAGGCGTTAGAGTGTTTTTTCCACATACACACAAAAACCTGGGTTCGACGACATGTATATACAAGAACGTTTATACACACAGCGGTAAAAAGAAAAGATAACGTTACAATATCAATACTAATGTCACACACGCTAACAATATGAACATCACTAATAATAATTATAACAGTTGCACAATTTACGATTTTCGTTTGAAAAAGAAGACGTTATACTTCTTGCACAAATTAAAAATTCAAACATTCAAAATTCAAACATACAAAATTCACATATAAAATTAAAAATTTAAACATACAAAATTCAAACATACAAAATTCACATATAAAATTAAAAATTCAAACATACAAAATTCAAACATACAAAATTCACATATAAAATTAAAAATTTAAATATACAAAATTCACATATAAAATTTAAAATTCAAACATACAAAATTCCAACATACACAATTGACATATAAAATTAAAAATTCAAACATACAAAATTAACATATAAAATTAAAAATTGCACAATTCCATCAGAAATTGCCATGTCAATATTGTAAAAATCAGCACGCCGACTGAAAAGAATCCGCTATTTCTCCTTAACGAGTACGGCGATATACATTAGTTAACAATTTGCATAAGCGATTTTAAGTTAAAATAAAAAGAGACAAAACAACAGACGAGGAGTAACTGTTCAAAAAGGTAGAGAAAGACCGACCGATTTTGTCACTTGTCAAGAGGTTAAGAGTACTCTGTGAGTCACTCTACAGATGTGGTAGCAGAACTCCATCTTAGGACGTATCAGACTAGGTAGAGGATTCCATCAGGAGTCAGGCACTTTCGAAAGCGATAGAATTATCTAACTATTTTCCCAGCAAGCTTAGCAACATATAGATATATGGGTACTATTAATTATAAATAATAGATAATGTCATCATTATATATATATATATATATATATATATATATATATATATATATATATATATATATATATATATATATATATATATAATTAACTTGTTACAAATATCCAGCGGGTATGAATCCGAAGGAAGTTGAAACCGGGTTTATGAGAGTGCTCAATGAAAATTCAGAGCAAAATATATATTTATATATATTTTTTTGGAATGGAATAAAATCAATATATATATATATATACATATATATATATATATATATATATATATATATATATATATATATATATATATATATGTAGTAATAAGTAGTAAAACTGCACATCTAAAGAACAAGAATAGGTTTAAAGCTTCCAAAATTCATACTAGAATTGTTAGCAACGACCCCGTTGCGTAACGGATAAAGTACGACTTAAAATTCAGTTTTAAGTGACACTCTTCAGGAGGTTGACACTAAGAAGACAATCGCGAATTACTTAAGACTTCTACCCGGTCATCACTGACGCAGCGAGAGCATGCTACCCCAGTGGATTAAATAAAGCGTTCCGTTCGAAATTCCGTACAGATTCCCGAGTCCGACTGAAAGATTTCCGTGTTTGACAAGATATATCAGAAGAAGGTCGGAGGTTTCATCGGCCGAAACGTTGTGAGAATAACACTCAAGGTGAGAACAGTAGTCCAAGTAATACAAATAATACAAATGATCAATCCTCATCTCAATAATTCAGAAACATCTTGGATATATGTCTTCCCTTTTAGATTAGATATGAAAGTCAGTCCTATGGGCTTATCAAAACATTGGGCTTCCTTGAGGAGAGAGCCATTCATTTCGACTGAGACAACACAATAATCAGATTGTTTGCGGTTAAAGGAGAGAAGCTTGATTTTAGAGGTGCTAAGAGTAACACGCCACTTTTTCCTCATAGTAGCACGTGCTCCAGGTCGAGTGAGTGTATGTGTGAGTGAGAGAGTGAGAGAGAGTGAGAGAGTGAGAGAGAGAGAGAGCATCAGCATAATCACTAATGCTCTTCGAAGTGATGTCACAAACTGTTGAGTCGTCAGCACAGATGTCTAACAGAGTCCTAGGAGGCTTTCCCACTAGATCAGGAAAAGAAGAGACATATGTTTTATGTCTGAGGTGATATCGCGTCTGAGATAATACCGAGAGAATTTCTTTTAAAACAAGTACTGAGTGCCATTTAAGAAATAGAATTTCTCTCATATGGCATAAAGGTATACAGTAAATGTGTCCATGAGGTTTCATGTTTACTTTTAACCGCCAAGTTTGTTTCTGTAGTGTATAATTGCTGAACACAGCATAATGCACACCCTTACACATGATTATATAATAATCGTGTTAGATACTGCTTACATTCGCGGATGTGTACTCAGGTTTCGTCGCTGCTAGCTTATCTCTCGGCCGTTGATCAAATAACCACATGGACGCCGGCTTTGGTTTTTATAAGAGTTTATTTCACATGACAAAAATACAGAAATGTGTATGAGAAAGAGATAGATAGATATATAGATAGAGAGAGAGAAAGAGAGAGAGAGAGAGAGAGAATGAATAAAATTAATTGGGGAAGGATACCATAACATACAGAAGGCAGGCTGACGTTTGATCATCTGTGGCCACTGTGTCACCCCCTGCCGGGGTCGGCAACACGATCAGTTCTCGCGTCTCGTTCAGCCTCAAAAGATAGAACAGCTCTTCTGAGCGAAAACCACGTGATTCTCGACTTCCGCTTTTAGGCTCCTCCATCCTTTTAGAGCGCACACCCTCCGAGCACCTCCCTCCCTATCTAAAAATCGTACTAAATGTTCATTTAATTATAAAAACGAGAAACATTTAATCATTTAATCCATGATTGCTCGCTATTAGCTCGAGTTAAATACAAAATAGACTTGATGTCTGCACTGGAAAACGAGCCAATTTTATGGACTATATCAAAGCAGAGTATTGGCATGATAAATAAGCATCTTATAACAAGACATTAATTAAAGCTAACGATCTCCATATTGTGATAACAAATAACAACAAGAAACTTGCACCTTGAAACACATGCTAATACTTATGGACTGCTACTCTAAGTAAAGCCTCTGTAAATTTTCTTTATCGTTTCGGAGTTTTCAGGAACTGAACTATTTTTCAGTAGCCACAATATCTCCATCCTTGACGATGTTGAAGAAATTCTAAATGTTTCTCCAGTCTCAAAATAAATGTCTCCTCTACAAACCACCAACAGGTACCTATATTTCAAATCTTACGATGATGCTAGTCGTGGTATAGCTGAGAGTTTCGCTAAGTCTGTTCATTTGTTATTTGATTCCGAAATAAAATATTTATTTAAACGATTCAGTGTATCTGATTATTAGGACAGGTTGAACAATATAAATCTGATAGCGTTAACTATTAAGTGTATTTATTTCGCTTATTATGTGTCGGATTTTTTTTAGATGAGGATTGATAATTTGCATTATTTAGAATATTCGGACTACTATCCTTATCTTTGATGTTATTCTCACAACGTTTCGGCCATCTTTAGGCGCGTTTTTTCGAACTTGGGAATACTTATGTCGGACTCAAGATTATTTACGGTATTTAGAACTGGACCCTTTATTTAATTCACGATAGTAGATTGCTCTCGTTCCGTCAGCCATGATTGGATAGAAATCTTAAGAAATCTTTAATTACAATCTTAGTATCGCCTGCACTGAGGGTTGAACCTTCAACCCTTAGAAGACTAAGCACTGTATCCGTTGCAACACGGATCCATGTTATCGGAGATTATATCGGCTGAAACGTTGTGAGAATGACACCCAATATAGCAATAGTAGTCTGAATAAATATTTCGCTTGTTTAAAACGCTTTGCAAGTGACATTTTGACATATGGCATAAATAATCAAGCTAACCCCCTTCGCCCGCTGAATCATTAAACCTGAACATTTTTTCCTCTTAATTTAAATTTTCGTGAGTTTTTTGTTCGTGTTAGATAATTATTCAATTAACTAAATTATAGTTTTTAATCGACAATCTAAAAATCGTTCAACCTCGATATATATTAAGGCACTCTTAAAATGCGAATCGTGCTCTCCTCCAGGCTTATATTTCTCGGCGTCCTCTTCCCCTCTTTCCCATTCGTTCTCTTTCTGTTATCTTTTTCTTACTTTCAATTCTCATTTCTCCTTTTCTTTCTCTCTATTCCACTCGTCATTGCTAAGCAACCGGGTGTCTATTCCGTAACGGCTTTAATCTTCTTATCATGCACTAGAGCTCAGGATGCGTCGTTCCTGATTTCGAAGGTGATAGCTCTATGGTTAGCATTGCGGTAATAGCTCTATGGTTAGCATTGCGGTAATAGCTCTATGGTTAGCATTGCGGTAATAGCTCTATGGTTAGCCTTGGCGCCTCATCAGATGTGACAGCAGTACTCCATCTTAAGACGTATGCGACTCTTATATAAATACAGGGTTGCGTCAGGAGTCAAGTACTTCCTGGAGCGTTAGAATGATCCAACAATTTCTCCAGCGACCTTTATTGCTGTAGTCTCATACAGATGAAAGCAAGATGGCGACAGTCGTAATAATACTATGTAATGGGTAAACATTTTTAAGTAAATCACACACGGATAATTAAGCCCTTTGTAAAAAGCATCTACGTAATCGGCTAAATATTACTGATCAAAAATCAAGTATCGATAGGATTTACTATGCAATCGATAACATCGATTGTAAATATAATTCCTTGAGAACATACTTAAAAGCAGATATTCATGCCATAAACATAATTATATATTGGCATTGTGTTCACAAAACTCCCAGAAGAGACTGGCTTTATTTTATATATTCGATACATGGTATATGACGACATGTTCTAACTGAATGATCACTAAAGATAAAAGAAACAAAAACAGTTATCGTTTGTTTTATCTACGCATTTTACTCCCACCCAAAAGAAATTGGTCTATTTGTTACAGGTGCTAGTCACAGGTGATCAGTCTTGCAACTAAGAAAGGAAACACAGGCAAAAAAGTAACGGTAATTGCAAAGAAGAGAGGACAAACGCAGATGAATGGTGTAAAATAGAGGTCGTATTTATTGCACAAAATGTTAAAAAAAATAACGGAGAAGAATTGGAGGAATAGGTTTGATGACATCTCTAAAAGCAGGAGGATTGGAAGAACAGGAATAGCGTTACTGGAAACTAGACAACAGAAAAGGCTGGCATAATGTCTTTTGAACCATGACAGCAGGAAAGCTTGGAAGGCAGGATAATTTGGGTAGACAGGTAGGTCGTCTCTGGAATCTGGACAGACGGAGAGGCAGGATCGACAAGAATGACGTCTCTGAAACATGGACAGCATGGGATGACGTACCATGGAGTTTGATTTGGACGTCTCTGAAGGGTAACGGGGTGCCTCAGGTAGGTCTGGTCGGTGTGGACATGCCCAAGAGCTGGATCTACAGGAATAGGCAAGTGTAGGACGTCGACGAACAGAATATCGACAGGTACCGTAAATGCAAAAGCCAGATCTGCAAGAACAAAGAATATGAGAGGAGCTGGAGCAGGTGCTGCAGGAGTGGGAGTCAGAACTGCAGGAATAAGATGGAGCAAGCGCTACAAAAGCTGTAGCCAGAGCTGGAGAGAAGTCGGAGCCACGACAGGAATTGGAAAGACAAGCTAGGATCAGGTAGACATCTTAGGAAGCAGGCAACAGTAAATAGTGGAGTTTTACCGCATTGTAGTGTGGTAAAAGTGGCCCTATAAAGGGCAGATTGATTGCATTAAGTAATTAGTAGAAATTAGTTGCTGTTGCCCCCCAAAAGGGCAGTTTGATTACTGCTGTTGCTGTTGCTGCTGCTGGTGGTGGGCTGACCCCCCACCAGCTAGTGATCTTATTTACCTCTTTGGAGATTAGACACAAGGTCAAGTAAGGTTTTGAGAAGCCAGTGGGTTAGCCTACAAAAATGCCTTAGTAGCCCCGTCGCCTCATGCAATTAGCAATAAACACACCCCTTATCAAAGAGAAGGTAAACCCTGGGAGGGTTGACCTCTTAGGATCACCCAGGACCATACCCCGGCCCGACAGAGCACAATGCCACGCCAGAATGGAACAGAATTTGGCGGATTGATTGTAAAAAACAAATCCTCGACTGGTATGAAAAACACCACAAACACGACGGGTGGTTATCGAATGATTAAAAAGCTGCTGAATGTATTTCTGAGTAGGGACATAACAGTGGTTTTTATAGAGGTGAGATTATAAAGAAGTATCTTCTCAGAAGATATTTATCGTAAATGGTTTGAACCGAACATGAATTCAATTGTATTGATTATCTTGCACCAAATATTGTTTTTCCAGTTTGGATCTTCGTCAGTGAATACGGCGAGAATCACGTGATGTTATCGGAAAACAACGTTCCTGGTAAACTGCTCGATTTGCCTTATTTCGACATCACTATGCAAATTTCTGATTTTCGCCAGTGCTAGAACAGTGTCTGTCGTATCCTTTTAAGGTATACGTAGTTTTCAACCGTCATTAACATGTACATTCAAGAACGACCTTCACTACCTTTAAACCATGCGTTTTGATTTGTCTGCTTTGTCTCCTGTATACAAACACCTTTTTAGTTCTCTAGTAGGGTTACCTGGCGTCGCTCGTCGCCATGAAAAAGAAAATAGAAAAAGTAAAAATGTGTCTATAACATCTGTATATTAAAACTTCTATCTCTCTTCTTCCCTCTTAATCTGTCCCTCAATCTTTTTCTCTTTCCTCCTTTCCGTAGTCCCGTCCCTCTTTCTCCAACTCTCTTTTTCTCGATCGCCTAGACCATTCCCCTCTTTTTTATGTGTTGGAAAAGAAGAAGAAGAAGAAGAAGAAGAATCTGGTTTTTAATGAGTGTTGATTTCATTCCAGAGAAAATCTTCACCGCGTCGTCTAAATATCACTAAAATAAAATATCGGTAGAATTAACTATGTAATCAATAAAATCGATTGTAAATACATTTTGTAAGAAGATAAGCAAATTAAAGACAACTGTTTATGTTGGAAGATAATTAAATATTGACATTGGATTCCATAGTCTAGAAATCACACGGAAAACGGAGAAGAGATAGACTTTACTTGATATATTAGATATATTGTATGAATTATCTCTAAACATGAATCAAATATTTTTAAGATGCGTCCGTTTAATCTGCCCGTTTTAGCGGTGGAAATGCTATTTCAGACGAAAATGTGGCACATCAACAGATCTAGATGCGTGTATGCACCAAGAAATTTTATTTCATTCTTCAGCATAGCAGACCGTCCGATTGCTGAACAGAGTATCCTATAGATATTCTTTGACGCATCTAAATCCAACTGGCTAAATAAAGAATAAATATTTAGGAATGAAGTAGCAAACAGTTTGCAGAGAATTGTTAAAAGAGTCTAAATAAAGTAAAGTGGTTGACCATAGTCGAGGGCGACCCTAAGGCTCCCCCTTCATTAGCTACTAAACTGATGTGTAGGGGCGGTTACCACTCCTTTACCAGGATTACTCGATTTACCTTTGATACCCAACCTTATGATACTGAGTGTTCAGCAAGAGGGCATCAAGTAGAATTCTTTTGAGTCTGGTATGACTCGACTAAGATCGTCCAGCCAATTAGCGAACACGTTGACTAGTCAAAAGAGTCTTAATGTCTATATTTCATTAAAAAAGTTTCATTAAAAAAGTTTCATTAAAAAAATGTCATTAAAAAAATTTCATTAAAAATTTCATTAAAAAAATTTCATTAAAAAAATCTCATTAAAAAAATTTCATTAAAAATTTCATTAAAAAAATTTCATTAAAAAAGTTTCATTAAAAAAATTTCATTAAAAAGTTTCATTAAAAAAGTTTCATTAAAAAAGTTTCATTAAAAAAATCTCATTAAAAAAATTTCATTAAAAATTTAATAAAAAAAGTTTCATTAAAAGTTTCAATAAAAGTTTCATTAAAAGTTTAAAAGTTTAAAAGTTTCATAAAAAAAGTTTCATTAAAAAAATTTCATTAAAAAATTGTATATTTGTGACAAATTTGTTCACGCAACTTTCTAAGAGTAGCCATTCAGTCAAGTAGGCGAAGAGAAAACGAACTATCAAGAATTGAATAAATAGACACCATTTTTATATCAAAATAACATGTATTTACATTCAAACAATGAACTATTTGTATTTTAAATTAGCAGTTTCTTCTCTCTGATGTTATTTAGTGAAATTTATCTTTGATTGAAGAGAAAATGTACTGCAATCTACAGGGAATGAACTAACAGCTTTCATGCGATGAGACTTTATATTTAATACATACCCTCTCCTCGTAATTCATCTCATCCCATCACCCTTTTCAGGTAATTAGCCCTTTAATGTAACCTGTTACATTACGTGCGGTAGTACTCGAACGGACTGACGAACAGAAAGGAGTATATACACGTTTCTTGTCACTATGTCATTATAGTTTCTCGGTAAATAAAAAATCAAAGCGAATGTGTGTGTCTGTGTTCCGTAGATAGCGCAAATTCCTCTTCCTTCTAGGGAATATCAAATTCACCAGCGAATACCAATCGTATGTGTATCGCGTTCAGGCGAGATAATTTTAACGACATTAGCTTTTTCCGATTTTGGCAGGGAGGTGTTGCCGTCTTCCTACATACAGCGCTTGGTATCCACAAATAGTCACCCATATTATACTGACTGAGCTCAACGGCACTTAACCTCAATGATCTAACTAAAACGGGTGTGAGGGCACGAATTGGGTAATAAATATCTCAACGGGCTATGAGATCCGTTGTTGAATTCAAATCCAATTTTTTCTGTCACAATACAATAGTGTAATACAATAATGAAAGGTATAGCCAGTCCTGTTCAGCTAGTAATAAATAACACATTGTTTACGATAGATATTGCGTTTTGGTATTGGCTAATCACCCAAAAAGAGATATTCAGGAGATCTGCTATATGGCGATGAATAGGACACTTCATTGTTACTATTAATGTACTATTAACTTATTACTGTAGTAACCTACTTGAAGAAATAGTCATACAAAATATCTTCAGTAGCTTTTATTATATTAAGTTAGATTCCTTCTTTTGTATGTTAGCAATTGAAAATAGATACAATGATGAATAAAACCTAAAATAACAACGCATATTTCCCATTTTACTATGATTTTAATACTTTACTCTGTTTTGTAAGTCTGGAAGTAATTATATATATATATATATATATATATATATATATATATATATATACATATATTCTCCTTCTACATTTATAAAGTGAGGTTATTTTTTACATTGCCTTTGTTATAGCAAAAGCAATGCAAAAAATAACCTCACTTTATAAGTCTATAAAAGCCTACTTTTCTATTTAAAACGTAAAAACAACTCCCTTATTTACTCAGTCGTGGATATGCGAGCGTTTTAAAAAAATGATAACTAATTTGCATATTCTTAAAAAAACGAACTCTCATTAATTCACAATTCGTTTTTCTGTTTTCTTATTTAATGATTGGTTTCATATAACTATTACAAACAGTTCTATTTATGCATATTTTTACATTGTGCATAATTGCGTAATATTTCGTGTAAAAAAGTTTTAGAACACACACATATATATATATATATATATATATATTTATATGCACAGTATAATTTTATAAACTAACCAACATCATTATTCTAGGCACCACGGTGAGTAACATATGCAAATTATTTTATTGTAAATGTTAACATTTATAGGGTGAAAGTATACATTTAATATATTTCGTTATACAGGATAAACTCCTTGATTAATGAACCGATCATTACGAATTTTGAAATACATATTCTCGGCAACCCTGTGAGTTCCATGGGCACATTATTGTAGTTGTAAAATTCACCATTTAGAAAATGCGCCCTCCTAAACTTACCTCGTCCTATAAAAACTACTAAAATAAGTTAGGTACAAAATATTGAATACAGAAAAAAATGCTCTACATCAAATGTTGAGTTATGTTAAGTATAACTTTTAAAAAGGATCGGTGCGAACGAGCATCGATATGTATGTGCTTGGTAAAATCATAAACTATTTAACTTATTCTGAATTATAGAATATGGATTCTAGACAACAGAGTGAGTAACGTGGGGCACATTATCTTTTTTGTAAACTTTACCATTTAGAAGTGTACCACCGAAACAATACCATGCTCCTAAAGAAAGAAACCACATTATATATATATATATATATATATATTATTTGTAGCTCATAGAAATCCCTCTAGATGGGCACTGTTAGTGTAGTATTAACACAGCATGACGTCGCCAGCTATAAATGCATCGTTCCTTTCATTAAGTAGAACGCTCTCTTGACGTCACGCCGCCGAAATAACTGTTAAAACTATCACAGTTTCTATCCCTATTCTGTGGTGGCCGAGTGGTTCTAAATGTCGGGATTAGAGTTGTAAAATACTTGCAGCCCGGGGTTTCGAATCGCGCGACCAGTAGTGAATAGTCATATACCTATGCCGATGAGTCCCGTTTACTAAGGACGAAACGTATATATATATACGGATAAGAAGTGTACAAATTAGTCATGGTTTGTTTTTTTACGTTTCGCTTTTCGTTATTTTATTTCTTCTTCCTCACTCGTGTCTCCGTTTATTTCCCCAAGATAGCCTCCGATATTTTCCTACTCGTCTAAGATACATACAAGAAGCATGGAAATCTCTAATTAATAACAACATTCGATAGAGAAATAGCAAGGCATTATATACTAATTCAATAGCTTTTCGAATAATGGTTGTTGGAATTACTTTAATAAAAACGCTTCAAAATGCCGTTTTACTGCGACCATAGCATTTTCACGTTCTTTTATTAACACCTCATGAGCACTGAGGAATCAGCGGTGAACATCGAGCAACGAATAAAAAGAACATCATTGTACTGGAACAACCTCCCTATCCACTTGATCTTGTTCCGTATTACTTTCTACTTCTCTAGAATCTCAAGAGGACCCGTTTTGAAGCCACAGAGGCCTTGATGGGCGTAACGATGAGGCTGATGGGAATCAGTCCATAATAGTAATTCTATACTAAATTACATATCTTCAAGGTCTGTTGATAAAATCTAATATTTTAAACAAGAACACCCATTAAATCTGCGTACCTGTGACAGAACAACCGAGCATATAGATTCTTGGACGCAAAATACTATTTCAAACTGCAGCGTGACAGACCAACGAAAATGCTATTTCAAATAGATGTGTGGCAGGCCAAGTACAATGCTATTTCAAACTGCAGCGTGACAGACCAACGAAAATGCTATTTCAAATAGATGTGTGGCAGGCCAAGTACAATGCTATTTCAAACTGCAGCGTGACAGACCAACGAAAATGCTATTTCAAATTGATGTGTGGCAGGCCAAGTACAATGCTATTTCAAACTGCAGCGTGACAGACCAACGAAAATGCTATTTCAAATAGATGTGTGGCAGGCCAAGTACAATGCTATTTCAAACTGCAGCGTGACAGACCAACAAAAATGCTATTTCAAATTTAAGCTTTACGAATTAACGAAAATGTTACTTCAAACCGAAGCATGACAGAACAACGAAATTCCGTTTTAAACGGACGAATAATAGACCAACGGAAATGCTATTTCAAACTGAAGCGTATCAAACAACGTGACGAACAAAGCATTGGATAACAATTCTAGGACGTATCTAAAAATGATTATTATATGGATTTTCCTGTGTTCTTTACATTATATAGAAATCATTTTTAATTTCTATTTTTTGCTTTTGAATTCATCAAAACTCTTTAATTATTTCGTTTCATTAATTCAATTTCGATTTTGGTCAGGCTCAGTTGAACATAAACCATTCAATTATCGTTTTCTGTTTGTTTAAATATTTTTGTTTTTCTTTTTCTTTCATCACTTTCGATTATCGAATATTTTTGATTATCGAACATTGTTCATGTTTCAATGCTTTCATTACGATCCTCATACACGCATAAGTTGTGAAAATAATTGCATCGACGCTTCTTTCTTTCTATGAGTCAGTCATGCACTTATTTGTTACTTCACGATTTTCTCATTCGGTTTCTTATCAAGAAAACGCGCGCATCGCAACAGTTTACACACGTATTACATTCGTGGGAGGAGTCTTGTTCATATGTTATATACATTGTTAATTCGATATTGTTTGTTTATTTGATTATTTTATGAACAAAACTGTAAAAACTCAAAAAGTGATATATATATATATGTGTATATATATATATGTATATATACATATATATCTATATATATGTATATACATATATATACACACATATGTATATATACACATATATGTATATATATACATATATATGCATATATATATGTATATATATATACATATATATACATACATATATATATATATGTATATATATATACATATATACATATATATATTTATATACATATATATATTTATATACATATATATACATATACAGGGTGATTCATAAGTGACTTAGCTATTTATTTTTGAAATTCTAAAGTTAAAAAATACGGTAATACAAAACAAAAAGTTTATTAAACAAATTCATTTATGGGAGTTTAAAATTATAGCAAATTTTCAAAATGTCCACCTTTGTTCTGCATGCATAGCTCCATTCTTTATTTGCAAGGAATTGTAGCATATTTGATTGATTATGAAATAAATATATATAGAAACAAATATATAAACGAACAAATTTAAAATAACAAATAGCAGTAATTAGAGAGTAAGATAACAATTATCAAAAGTTAATAGTATGTTTGTGCTTCATATTGTAATCATTTTAAATAGCTAAGTGAAGTAACTTATGAATCACCCTGTATATGTGTATACATATATATATATATACATATATATATGTATATATATATGTATGTATATATATACATATATATATACATATATACATGTATAGATATACATATATATATGTGCATATATATGTATATATATACATATATACATATACGGGTCGAGGATTGTCGTTAGGTAATGTCTCCTTCTGCTTCTTAGCGTAATGCAAAGCGTTTTGTAAATAAACAAATCTTGCACGATGAAGCAGCGGTCAGTGTTTTTATGAATAGACATTTTAGATATCATTTACGAGCTCTCTCCTATGGCCTAATGGATAGAGCTGACGACGAGAGAGGTGCTAGTCTAGCCGCACCGACGAGCTCTGATACAGTGAAGCTGTCTATCTGTGGATGACTATATATATATATATATATATATATATATATATATATATATATATATATATATATATATATACTAGAAGAATACCATCCCGAAAACGGGTTAAATGAATTTTCTGAACAGAAAAGTTTGGCACAACTTTTATGTCTCCTGGCGAAGATTAAACTCAAGATATAATGATACTAAACCTTATGTCTAGAATATCTATTCCAATTTTGATCAACATCAATTACATGATTTTTATTCTAGAAAATGTCTAAAATTTAAAACTTAAGTGTAAGGGGTCTTACAAATAAAATGAAATTCAGGAAATCTTGCTCCATTGGTATCTCGTGACTCTGGATCAAATTTTATGCAAATCTGAAATATTTGAATTTTGAAATGAGAGGTTGTGGCCATATTATAACCCATTCAAAATACACGAATAAAACTTAAATTTGGGGAATATTTATTATTTAAGGTGTAATACATATTGTTAACATTTCATAAAAAAATCGGAGGTATCTGAATTTTCACGAAGGGCTTCCACACCCTTCTTTTCGCTTTATTATTAAACTAAGTAAAACTAAATATAACACACATTACGACCCCTTACGCCAATAAGCTATATACTAAATTCATAATGATCGGTTTATTAGATTATGAGAAAATCTTCCACAAAGAAATATATAAACATATACACATACTTAACTTTATATTAATCGAAATATACAAATAGTGTGACTATATAATTCATTCTTATTTTTCTCGTGCCTATCTTCTTCGTACCTCCCCACGTCGCTATTTAACAATTTAGCTCTAATCTCTGGTTCCTCTTTGTAAGACATTCGCAGAAGATTTTCATTAACAGAGTTTCTTTCCAAGGACTTCCTATCTATGGAACACATTACCCGGCACTGATTCTCTGCAGACTACAACAGGGTCGTCTTGAAATCCAGTCAGCAAACAACAGCTGACAATCTCTTATCCTCGAGTGGCTTTTAATCTTGATAAGTGGTGACTAATTCGTATATAAAATAGAAAGCGTCTTGCTACCTTAATGAAAAAAAAACTTTTCTTTTTTTCTTTCATGTACTTAGCGCCAGTCGGAATTTCCATGAACAGAGTTTTTTACCAAGGGATTGCCCCTCCGTGAAACACATTACCACGGGGCGACTTCCCTGCAGACATAGTCGTATTCAAATCCAATATCAACAAATACTTGTCATAAACCGTCTCCATAAGAAACAAACTTTTGTTCATCCCATTAATCAATTTTAATCCTCTCATAATATTCGTCATCATTCAACTAACAATCGGTCAATCTCATTAATCTCAAGTGGCTTTGGGCCTTGATAAGTGCTGTTTTTTATGTAAAACATCTTATTTGTTTGAAAAAGTTCTTAAGAGATGTAAAAATAAGATATTTAAGCGCGAACAAAAGGCACTTAAGGAATCCAAATTGAGTCATTGGCATAAATGTCGATCGGGACATTTTTATTAAAAAATTAAATGTTTTCAAAATATTCAGATTCAGTATATTAAAAAAAGAATTTGGTAGACATCATGTTTTTAAATTAACCAATAAATATAAATTAAGAACTTAAAAATGATAAAAAATATAGAAGCGAAATTTAGAAAATACTTCGATTACAGATTAAACAACAACAAAAAACTCGATTTCAAACTATTTATTGAATTTAGAAGAATATTAATTGAATTGAGAAGAATATTAATTGAATTGAGAAGAATATTAATTGAATTTAGAAGAATATTAATTGAATTTAGAACAATATTTATTGAATTTAGAAGAATATTAATTGAATTTAGAAGAATATTAATTGAATTGAGAAGAATATTAATTGAATTGAGAAGAATATTAATTGAATTGAGAAGAATATTAATTGAATTGAGAAGAATATTAATTGAATTGAGAAGAATATTAATTGAATTGAGAAGAATATTAATTGAATTGAGAAGAATATTAATTGAATTGAGAAGAATATTAATTGAATTGAGAAGAATATTAATTGAATTTAGAAGTATATTAATTGAATTTAGAAGAATATTAATTGAATTTAGAAGAATATTAATTGAATTGAGAAGAGTATTAATTAAATTTAGAAGAATATTAATTGAATTGAGAAGAATATTAATTGAATTTAGAAGAATATTAATTGAATTTAGAACAATATTTATTGAATTTAGAAGAATATTAATTGAATTTAGAACAATATTTATTGAATTGAGAAGAATATTAATTGAATTGAGAAGAATATTAATTGAATTGAGAAGAATATTAATTGAATTGAGAAGAATATTAATTGAATTGAGAAGAATATTAATTGAATTGAGAAGAATATTAATTGAATTTAGAAGTATATTAATTGAATTTAGAAGAATATTAATTGAATTGAGAAGAATATTAATATTTCGAGTTCGAACTAAATCATCCAGATACAATATCTGACTACTTTTCTACCAGCAAATCCTATTTTGATTGACATTTTAATCAAAAAGTTGCCTGAAGTGCTAACAGTAGACGCAAAAAAAATGTACTCGTTGCCAAAAATGATCCTAGCCATTGTCCATTTATCGTAGAATATTCAGAAATAAATCTGCGCCGTTGCCATATTCGAGGCTGGTTTTGTCTGGTGAAGATTACGTTCGATTTCCATCGATCAGAATTTGAAATCGAACTAAATTGGAACATTTTTCTATCATGATATCACTACGTTTGTGGAAACTCTCTTATTTACTTTACCAACCTCCCCACAGTGGACTAATGTGACACAGGGCCAAGCTTAATGTGGCATAGGCATTGAGCTTCACAAGACCACCCAGGGCCTTCTGGTGAGGCACGTACCATAAGCCTCCTAGTGCGGCACGCAACTTGGGTGTGTTCTAGGGAATATCAAATTCACAAGCGGTACCCAGTAACATGTGTATCCAGCTCAGACGATATAATTTTAATGACAGTTTTTGCAGTTTTTTTTGCAAGGTAGTGTCGCCGTGCTCCCATATACAGTGCCTGGTATTCCCAAATAGTCACCCATCTGTTACTGACCAAGCTCAACTTAGCTTACCCTCGATGATCTAACGAGAACATGCGTGTTACTGTGATTATAACAGTATCAATACTTATAAAATTACATGAATTGAACACATTGGAATTCCCCGGTAGGGACGTATCAGGCGATTGGCGATAATCCACATCTCCTAATATGGGAGATTAAAAAGATCGATTAGACGCTCCTGAAAGGAGGAGGTAATAGCTGGGAGGTTGGCCGCCTGAACGCCGAACAGAATTCACGCCATAATCTAATCTTAACCCGAAGGCCAGAAAAAAGGAGACAACACGAATACTATGGTAAAACGTGTATTACTAACGTGTATGACTAACGTGTATGACTAACGTGTATTACTAACGTGTATTACTAACGTGTATTACTAACCCCTTCGTTACGAATCAGATAGTCACTAAGATTTTCATTACTTTGTCTTCATCAGTTCTGGCCATTCTACAATATCAAACACAACAAGTAAATATTTAAGAGAACTTTTAGTTTGTCTATTTTTTTGTTATGTCATGCAGAAGCACAATGCCTATTCGAAATGACTTGTTGATACGATTAATTGAACACAAGTTTCTATCTTATCAATATCTTGTTGTGGTGAAATTGCTGCTTCATACTTTCCTAACAATATTAGTGCGTAAAGAGTCTATTACCTAATAGGTCTAGCACTGTCTACCAAGTTCCAGCCTCTGTCCCATCGCAGCAATGTTGCATCATTGTGCTTGTTTTACAAGTATTTTTACGGAATGTGTTCTAACGAACTTACTGAACGTGTACCCCCCCAATGTAAATACTTCCGACCAACCCAACTGTCCGCAAAATCCCACCCCTTCACTGTAAAGGTAACCAGCTGCCGGGAATCTTTAATCTCTAATAACTTATATTCTCAGACCGCTAGCCTCTGGAATTTCCTTCCTGCTGCCCCGACTGTACCAACATGTAAATGTAATGAAAACATACTCATTGTCTCACAACTCAACACTTTGGATTCCCCTATGAATCTGGACCCTAATTTCAGTTGGTGTTTACATTTTAGTGACAATATGCCTTGTTTCGGTTGAATAAAAGTAAAAAAAATGGTAACCACGATGGATTCGATTTCAGTTGAATCGATTTCATAGTTCGTGGCGTTATTCATTAGACCAATCGCTTTTAGAATTCCAAAGAGTTTTGTACCAAGTATTGTCCGTCTAATATATAAAATCATAATACCAGTTATGTATAGCTGTTCACATAGCTGTTCACATTAGCAGCAACAATGCCTTTTAACTCTCTATCTTTATAAATATACTATCATATACTTGTATTGATGAATGTTGTCATATTTGGGCTTGTGAATCTCTGTCCCATTTGATGATTGTGTATAAGGTTCAGAAACGTATCAGTAATTTGCTTGGTCCAACCATTTCTTCTTCTCAGCACCATCTCTATCACAGACGTGTTGTTGCTAGTCTAAATCCTTTCTATAAATATCATTATGGCATGTGTTCTTCAGAATTGTCTGATGCATTCCTTTTTTTATTTTTCAAATTTTTTTATGGAAATCGCTCCAGACAAGGTATGCAGCCACTTGATATAAGGAGCTAAAAGAACGAAATATGATGATCGCAAAGACAGAAGATGTCTATTGGCATCTCCTGTCATTGCATTAACCATATTTTTTTTAGATTCTTACATCAAGTGGCTGCATGCTTTGTCTGGAGCGACTTCCATAAAAAAATATACAATATTTCCCAGTAATGGGCGAATTCGGGATAAATTATTTGCATCTTAATTTCTTTACTGTTTATGTAACTACATAAATATATTTTACATGTATTAAATTAAAATAGCATCCCCAATATATAAATTCAGGAAATCTTTGAAATATTTTTTTTGTCTACCGTAACTTTTGTGATGCGGGAATGATGTCATCGTATTATTTTGTTTGTTTCTAAAAAGCGGCAGTACCCGGCTTTGCCCAGGGCATACCTGATAAAAATATCAGAAAACAGAATTTCGAATAAATAATTTATTCGAATAGGAAAAGTAGGAAAAAGTGCTAGTATAAGTAGAATAAATAAAAGTATTTTTTAACCATTAGTGCCCAATTGTTTTTCTTTAATTTATTACAAAAAATCTTCTGTAAATACAATATTTTATTGGAGCAAACTTACTTTCAAAGATTTACTTGACTTTATAGGATAGTTAGAGCATTCATTTATACTATATATAAAAATGTGGGTTAGTTATAAGGATGCTTTTTCTTCTTCTTCTTCTTCTTCTTCTTCTTCTTCTTCTTCTTCTTCTTCTTCTTCTTCTTCTTCTTCTTCTTCTTCTTCTTCTTCTTCTCATTCCTCTTATTCCTTGCGTGTTCCCATATCATATCGTAGAGTCCGCAGATATTATTTTATTCCTCTATTTCCTTCGGTCGTGTGCCAGATCGGGGTGCACACCGGCGCTTTTACAGCCCTGGTTAAGCGTGTTGAGGTAACGCTGTTTTGTTCGTCACCTTGGGCGCCGGTTCCAACTGTTTACTCGTACGCCACCTTAGCAAGGCTGTCGTCGGCTCGCAGGACATGGCCGTGCCATTTCAATCGAGATTCACAAAGCCTGTTGGCGATTGGTGCTACTCCATATCACCGACGAATGCTCATTAGTGATGTGATCGAGATGGGTAATGCCGTATATCAAACGCAGCATCTTCGCCTCCATGACATTGAGACAGTCTTCCACTTTCTTTGCAGCTGCCCAACATTCATTACCATAAATTTACTGACATTTGTTGAGCTTATGGACATCGCTCGTCTTTTTGGCCTGTCTTTCGGCTTGCTTCAAAGTGTTCGGTAGAATTCGCAGGTAATAGTAAGTATTACTTGACAGGGATCGCGACGTGAACGCTTCTACCTTGATCCCCTCCTGGTTCAGAGGCACCTTGGCTCCGGTGGAAGACACTAAACCGCCTGAGAACGGGAATGGGGCGATCAAAAGTTGCTATGAATAGATAGGGGCTACAAAACTGACCCAAACATCTGTGAATGTGGAGAGGAGGACCATACGATTCAACATTGCCTGGTCTGCCCCCTACTGCCCAACCGGTGTAGATTGAATAACCTTGCAGAGTACAGCACTATTGCAAAGAACTACATAAAAATATGTGAAACTGTCATCTGACCACATGCTTCAAAGACACGCAACAAGAAGATCATCATAAATTGCGACTGGTCGCATGACTGAGTGATATATCTTGGGTTTCAGTCGGTCACTGATTCTCTTATCGCACATCACTGAAGTTGTGGTTCTCCACTTCAGCTAGGCTGCATTCATATTTGGTTATAAGGATCGCTTACAAAACGATCTTTGATTGAATAATAAATGAAACTGATTGTATCTTTCTATTTTATATTTTCACAGTATACTGAGACATCAGTGTTGCCAATATACATCAGTAGGGATAATATTTAAAAGACGCTCCATTTTTTTTACTATAGACATTTTTGAAATAAAATACAGATGTTTCTGAAATATGATTAATAATCCTTTTGATCTTAAAAAATTATGGGTGCTAATGGGGGAAGAAAGTAAATGCAATTTAATGATAATTTATACGAATTAACCAATAAAACACTCAGAATTCTGCTAATTTGCCTCAAAGAAAGAAATCGCCATGTTTACGGTTAATAATTATAATTCTCTATTCGCTTTAACTGAAACCTAACCAGATTTACTTAAATTATAATAAAATAAAAACAACTTTTAATAATTTAAAACCATACTAAAGCATCCGCATGGATCTACTGATTACAAATATACCCACATGACGTGTAACTTTGCAAAGATTTTGGCAAAAACTGAATTAATTAAATCTTCAAATCTTTCTCACATCCCGGAGGTAAACTAACCAATAAACTGTCTACTTATCATATGGTGTTCTAGCTGATATAGTGCCACCACCCCCAGTACTAATTCAAGAATATACGTGGGGTTAGAGAGGAAGAAAATAGGCAGATTGACCGGTGAGAAAATGAGTTGCGATTTAAAAATATTCTGCATATTCTACCTGTCCCATCCTGCACATGTATTCGCTTTCTCTTATTTTACCCCGGTTCTATCTTATTTTGACCATATCCAAGTAAAACAACGGTGATCATTTAGAAATATTCGTCTTTCCGCCGATTTTCTAGGGGGTACACCTGAGGGGATAAATTAGACTATTAAGCCTTGGTAGAGCAACTAGGATAAGAGAAGCTGTAACGCTGTTCCGCTGTCCTGTAATGGTCCCCAAATACGAAATGGTGTTCCAGCAGAAATGAAGAAATCGAAAATAAGAAATATTTTTTTTTATTTAGCTTACAATTTATTGCAAGTGGAATTTCGATATTTCTTTTTGAAAACTATGCTTTACAGATACAATCAACTCTCAAACCTCCGTCGAGGAAGCAAAAAGATGAACATCTGCTCACTGCAAATATCGTTCTGATTTTTTACTGATCTTCTTATAGTCTGTGACGTACGTCAGCAATTGTGTTTCTGATACATTTCTTTAATCGGTTTACTTCAAAACAAAAGCAATACAATGTTTACACTTTCAATTTTAGTCTCACACTTGAAATTATCAAGACAATTGCAGTCGCATTCCAAACGCGACATCCACATATCAGTACAGTCTAGGCTATCATTCTTATTTACTCTTTTGCTTTTTTCGATCACCCCGAGGTAATTTCGTTACATTATTTTTTTAAAAGTACAGAAATAAAAAAAACCCTGCAAAATAATGAATATTTTTACCATCGATAGTTTCTTTTACATTTTAAAATTATAGAAACATACATAAAAGGCTTCAGATGTTGATGCAACCCACTAAAGAGAGAATGGGAGTAAGGAGAAAGAAAGAGTGAAAGTTCACATTTATTCTCCATACCTTTTTAACTGCATATTCTTCTACGCGCTCTTCGTGCTCTTTTCAGATATAGTGCTTGCATCAAATCAACATTAGAGCCAACACTCCAAATCCCATTTTTGGAGAACAAAAACAGAATGTCAGCTCACTTCGATCGTCAAGTCTGTTCTGTTTTTCTCGACCCTCTCTCGATTGGTGACGTAAAGAGAGTGAAAAGTGGACCTTGAATTTACTTTCGGCAGCCTCGTAACTCTCGCTTTTCTTATTTTGTCCTGTAGTCCTTACATTCCATGAACGATGTTTCTGAAAAAAAAGGGGAAGAATTGCTGCTTTCTGGGTCAAAATCTTTCCATCTAACACTTATCATTGGCTAGTTTTTGACCTTGAAGTAGTATTTTTAGTAGTGTTTTTTAGTGGCTTCATGCCTTGTCTGGAGCGATTTCTATAAAGAAAAAATTCTGTAATTGTTTTTAGTACATTTCTCAATCGACATACTTCAAATTAAAAACAATACAATGTTCACAGTTTAAATTTTAGTCTGAAACCCAAAATTATCAAAACAATTGTAGTCACATTCCAAGCACGACGTCTACCAACACATCTGACCTACATCTTGTTAGCATCCAGCTCATCATTTCTATTTGCTAAAGCAATCCTGGTTCAGGAGAAATATGATTAGTCATTGTACATACATTGCTTCATTATAAACTTCCAATCTCACAGACACTTTTGCCGAGCATTCCCGTTGTCTCCTCAGACTGAGGGACCCTAGCGTTAATCTATAGATTTGGTGTTAAAAAAAGAGATAAACGCACACTATCCTAAATTGTTTCCTGAAAAAAGCAACACGTAATAAATAAAACAGCTGTTGTGCCAAAAAGAAAAGAAAAAATCAGAAAAATAAATAAATAAAATGAAACAATACGACCAAAAAAATGCCCCAACCAAAAAAAGAACAGAAAAGGAAAGAACTATCTTAAAAAATAGCCACAAATCTAATAAAGTCCATTTCATGATAACTAATGGATACCGACTTCCTGAGAATATTTCGAAACAGTGAGAAAAAAATCAATAACTTTGGAAGTAATCAGTCAGGAAGTGCGTTAGACGACAACACAGCAAAATAATCCCCCTCCTAAAAAAACAGTTCAATATGTAGGTAGAATCACCCGAGAAGCTTACTGATTAAAACCAAACATGATAATAACGTACACAATACCACGGGGCTGCTTCTATGCTGACTATAACATGTTCGTCTTCAAGTCTAATGTCAAGAAAGAATTGTCGAGCCACTTCTTAAGTAATCGAATTCTGCCCTTTCCACAGATCGTTTTCCAATCATCTCATACCATTGTTTATCATCCAAAGGACAATCACATGAACCTTTATCATCCATTGGTTTCTGGCCTTAGGAAGCGGTGACTCATTAGTATAAAATGTATTTTCTCTGGGTATGTACGTTTTTTTAAAAAAAATATCTTGACGTGGTCAATTTGATTTTCCAACCAGTTTAGCTCTATCATGTCTAATTTATTTTCTTTACCATATCACCTTTTTACTATAATGCATTAACTATATATATATATATATATATATATATATATATATATATATATATATATATATATAAAAGGTACAGTTTCTCAGTTTTGTTAAATGTTAAATGTTAAAATTGCGAATACATCATTATGTTGGATGACAGGTGTGGTCGTTATTGATTGATACATCACATCTTGACATCCGTTTGTCTTATTTGTTGTGCCCGGTCGTTTTGATCGTCCAGAGATGATGGGTGGAGCTGAAGCGCTATAAAAGCTGAAATCAAAGTCAATAGAAGCAAGCTGTTTCTGGCTGAATGAAATTCAAACGTGCATCGAACTGAATAAAGTCAACTCGAATGTTATTCGTCGTTGTACAGGTGATATTGTACTTGCGTTTTCCATACAACGATATATATATAAATATATATATATATATATATATATATATATATATATATATATATATATGGAGAGAAAGATAGAGAATCTTACTTATATTGTTTTTTGCATATTAATTCGTGTGATCGACTGGTCCCAGTCACTAATTAATCTATGCTCTAGCAATCTTTTTTTTATCCTTTCGCCGATGACGTCATTCTCCATCCGGTTATATTCTCTCTTCTTCCGTTTTCACGTTTATGAGTTATCTGACTGGTGACCTTGTCATACAGCATTTCCATTGAATCAAAGTACTACAAAACGAAATATAACAATAATTTAAACCTAACTATAATATCCGACATTTTAAATGTTTAAATGTTACAATAAGAATTAAACAAACATATTTTCGAATTAAAACACATTTCTGAATAGCAAACTTTTCAACGCACTAACGTGATAATAATTGAAACCATTAATTTCAAATCATTGTCTCTCTTTCAAATTGTATTTTCTCGCTATTTTCTGGTACGCTGCTCTCAATATAACTCACATTGCCTCTGCTTTTGACGGCAATGCTCAGCCTATCTGTATTGGGTGCTACACATTTCTCTAGTCCTTTTATTCTATTATATATGCAATCCTTATAGAATTTTAGCTGTGGGTCATTTTTAGGTTTGTGGCTTAAATCGGGAATAAAATCAGAATGACAAACTTACTTGGAAGAGTATGTCTGGCCGAATCCGACTGAAATAGAAATGTTACATAAGCAAAAAGGGATCACCATTCTCCCTTAAAATAAATAGTGGCTCCAAAACTAAATAGATATTCATATTTATTTCACGAGAACCCAGTAACAAAGTGGATATAGTACGATTGACTGATTCATATCGGCTAGATGAAATAATATCCTTGAGCTCATCGACTCGTCTACCGATGGCCCAGGTAGTGAGCGCAGGATATACGTCTTGCCTGTTTGAAAGCGAAGCTGGAACGGAAGACCCATGTGGTTTGGCTTTCGCGCCAAAACAAGTCATGGTGTATGAGTTTAGTTACACGCAACAGTATCATACGCTCACGCGGTGAAGAGGCGATGATTACATAATCTTCAAGCCGAATTACAATTTCACTGCATGTTTTGGAGATTGTTATGTATGTTTTATTGTAGTCGATTTATGTCATGGCTTTTTTTTGGTTTTTTTTTTGTTTTACATCCTTTAGTATCTTCTGATCGATGCATCGCATATAATTTTTCTCTCTTGTCGCTTTCCGGTATCCATTCTGTTTCTCGGGAATTAGTAGTAGATCTCTAAGATTTTCAACGTAGTTGGTAAGCAGGTTATCGGTCTGCAGTTGCTTGGGATATTTGCTTCGGCCCTTCTTTAAGTTATCTATCTCGGTATATCTGTTTCGCATATGCATTTCCTTAATTTTTGTGCTAGTCTTTCATGTAGGGTATTGAATTTCTTAAATCAGAATCCATGAATTCCATCGTAATCAAGTACTTTTCTAGTTTGATATTTTTATTAAGATCATCTTTACATTTTCTTCATTAATTTCGCGTTCTGTTTCTTATTCTGTATCCTGAATATATTTCTTCATGTTTTTATAGACTCGGAATTCAGATTGTTAATTAGTGGTCTTGTCGTTTTCCTCATATATTTCCCCGAATGTGTTTTCTGCGGGGTCCGGTTGTTCTGATTTTACTTTTGTTTATTTTTTCATGAAAATAGCTTTCATTTTTCGCAGAAGTTCTGTGTTGTTTGTACTTTTTTGATTTGTATCGATACATTCTCAGTATTACCTTCTTTGTTAGCAACTTTTCCTCTAGTTATCCGTGCTCCTTGCCTATACTTTCTTCGTTAGCTGGATAAAAAAATATTTTTATGGAAATGGCGCCACTTGATGCAAGGAGCTAAAAATACTACTTTAAGGTCAAAAACTATCAAACGATAAGTGTTAGATGGATGGATTCCGACCCAGAAAACAGCAATTCTTCCCGCTTTGTCAGAAACATCGCTCATTGAATGTGAGGACTACACGACAAAATAAGGGAAGCGAGAATTACGACGATGCCGAAGGTAAACCCAATATTTGTCCTCTTTCATCGTTTTCTGACTTTTCTAACCACATTCACATCTTTATCGTTTGTTCTACATTTTGATCACGACTCCAGTCTGGTTTACCATCAGGGATTTGTTGATCCACACTTTTGGCGGAGTTTTGCTTCTATTCTTTAAAAACTCTTAATTACAGATTTAGCTCTAGCATAAAATACATTGTCAAGTTCTGCATTATCATTTGTTCGTATGTGCGAGAAGTATGTTAACTACTTTAGTTTCTATGCTTCATATCTTGCAGTTTTCATTCTTTAGGGAACGTAATTTTATCAGCGTTCATCGTTTCCTTGATGCGTCAATTTTCGCTGTTTCTTCCTCAATGCGTTCTTTAGTCCAGTTTTCAGTGTCTTCTAAGATTTCAGTGTCCGACTTCTACCTGTACGTTTCACTAGGGGTATTTCGTAGCAGAAAAAATTAATCTTCCACCTCTTCTTTCTCTACTTCGTTATCTTCTTCTTTCTCTTCTTCTTCTTCTTTCTCTTCTTCTTTCTCTTCTTCTTCTTTCTCTTCTTCTTCTTCTTCTTTCTCTTCTTCTTTCTCTTCTTCTTTCTCTTCTTCTTTCCACGTCGTCCCTCGTAGACTACGCTCTCAGCCTTCTGCCGTCTTGCCTCCAGCGACCCGTTTTTATATCAAACTGGACTCTCGTCTCCGCGAGAGAACACGAGATTTCACGGGATTACCTGGCGATATTAAGCCTAGGACGCCATCTTGCCGCTCTTTGGGCGGTCCAGCCCTGCAGAGCGCGCATCGAGACCGTTTGCCAGGTAATCCCATGTTTTCACAATTTATAACACACTCCCCCCTGATCTCATTATCACAGAAAGAGCAGGGAAGCCGTGTCCTTTTTCTTCGAGTGCTTCTTCGGGGAGGGGGATTCGGGGCCTCATCGTCATCCGTGCTGTCTTCCGTGGCAGGAAGGTCAGCGAACCTGAGGCTGCGCATCGCAGCATCACTGTCCGTGCTTTCATCAGCAGTAGGAGGGTCAGTACATTCAAGGCTATCACTCAGTGTCGCTGCGCGATGAAGCCGTCATGAACCAGAATGATGGTTCGCTGGTCACGGATTCAATGTCATTATCCTCGTTAAATGGCAGCTGCGTTTGGAATACCGATCTTAAGTCTTTAATGTGACGGGGTACTCCATCAACTCGCACCGCCTGCGGGCTGATCACTTCAGTGACACGACCGGTTCCGTAACGAGTCGTGCACTGGCCTCGGGTTTTTTTTTAACCCAAACGACATCTCCTTTTTTCATTTTCTCCTGTGGAGGTTCTGGTTCGGGCAGTAAGCTGCTCTCCAAACCTCTCGCCCTGACATGGTATGTATGTAGCGCATTAGCTGGCGCGGTGGAGGGTGAAGTATCGTCCTTAGGGGTGACGTTATACCAATAGACTGCTTCAGCCACCGTACACCCCTTCCGCGCTGCGATGGTCTTGATAGTCCTATGGTTGCGCTCAATAATTCCGTTCCCACTGGGCACATGGGCACACCGAAAACGCAGACGGACACCCCAGCCATCTACAAACTGTTTGAACGGTGCACTAACAAAAGCGGGGCCATTGTCGGTCAATATCTCAGAAGGAGGGCCACGCTCAAGGAACACACTTTCCAACTCATGGACAATGGCAGCCGTATCCTGCCGGCGAAGGGACCGCCACAATGCAAATCGGGACGGTCCGCAGTCAATAAGGGTCAAGAAATTCCCCCCGTTGTAGTGAGTTATGTCCATCGCAATCCTATCCCAGTTATACTTCACACCGAGTGTGCCCTTCTTCCACCGGACAGGTGCTGGGTCGATCGATTGGCAGGTGTTGCAACTTCTCACAACAGATTTCACAGCCCTCCGTGACACAGAGGGGTCAACCAACCTGGCGAAGTAAAAGGTTCGGTTTACACCAGGGTGCCCGCTTTGGCAATGGACATCAGCGATACGCTCTGGGCTGAGTCTACGTCCCACCGCAGCACAATTTACAGGTGCTGGTTCGTTCACTTCTTTCTGCAGGTCCAGCCAACGGCGAGGCACTCTGGTCAATCGATCCGCTCGATTCAAACAGGACTGCACCAGTGTCACATCTATGACCAAGTTGTATTCATTGATGGTTTCGGTTAGGGTAGCAAGCCGCCTCCGGATTAACATTTCGGCCGATGCCTTCGTCGTCAGCCGTGCTTTTCCGTTCAAGGCATCGGTCATCCACCGATGCACACACGTGGAATCCGTGATAACGTGGAGGACGCTAGCCTGCCACTGAAGCGCTAGATTGACTCCTTTCAGTGTAGCATCGAGTTCAGCTAGGTTTATGTGCTTAGCGTCATTCTCTGGCCGGAGCCAGCAGGCATCTTCTACTATACTTCCGTTGACTGCCAGAGCAACGCCAAGGGCAAGTGAGCTGGCGTCCACCCAAACTGTAAACTCACTCCCATCGACGCACCAGCTCCCTCGTACAGGGTCATCATTGGTCACTCTGGCCACAGCTTCCACCAGCATGCTTCGCAGGGAAGGATCACGCACCTCATCGTCCCATCCTGTTGACAAAGAAGTTGCCCGTCGCTTTATAGCCGCCACAGCCACTCGGAGCCACCCACACACAGGGAAGTGACCCACCAGTTTTCCACACACGGAAAACGTGCTCCGACGTGTGATGGTAGATGGGATTTCCGGGATTTCACCGCCCCTTCCCCATTGGAGGCCATCTGCACTTCCGCTCACCTGCAGCCCGAGCACTTTCGCCCCATCCTGCAGCCGCTCCGGTTCCTTGCACGACAACCCGAAGTGCTCAAAGTGTTCTTTGACCGCCTGGGCAGACAGCAGGCTCTCATTGACAAAAATGTCGTCTATATAAGACGATGTCGCCTGTTGCACAGCTTTATCCTGACGCCGGATCGCCCGCATGATCGCCGTCATGATGCCCGGGGCTACATTCAAGCCGAACCCCAGCCCGGTCAAGCAATAGCGAGTTCCTTTGATTACCACCGTCTGGAATGGCCACAGCGATTTCTCAACACGTATTTGTAGGTAAGCTCTTCGCAAGTCCAGTATGGCCGCTTCCGCACCCTGCCGTCGCCACTCTCGCAGTTTATGAGCACAAACGTCAGCCCCCGAAGTGTACGGGTCAACGTGTTCATTGAGTTCCCGGTAATCAAGAACAGGTCGAACTTTCTGCTTGTTCTCTTGTCTGATAGCCATCAGGGGAATTAGCCCCCGCGGGGGCCCGAGCTCATCCTCTGGGTATGGAATTAACCAGCCGTTATCCAGCCACACTTGAAGTTCTGCCTCGTACTGCCCCCTAAGCCATGCAGGAGGGGGATACTCTGTCAGCCGATTCCGCAAAGACACTGGTGGCTGGTCGCCTGCCCACTTCCAGGACGCTGTCCATGTGTTTGTGCCCTTGTCATATTCTGCGTGGAAATCGGGTTCGTCAAGAGTGATTGCTGCACACATTTGTTTGTCTGGTCGAGGGAATCTCACATCACCGACGCTGTTTACAGTAATTCCGCCTAGCTGTGTAATAGTGTCCATTCCAAGGAGAAGGTCATATCCGAGCAGCTCCCCATCGACCAGCAACACCGTCACAGCCACCGGGGGGCCATTGTCAATGCTGATATGAACAACACTGGATCCACAACACACTAATGAGCCTTTGCCGACAGTCAGGACGGGGATCTGTCGTTTCTTCCATGTGGTGCAACATTCCTTTCGAAGGAGGGTTTGGGTACAGCCGGTGTCAACCAGCGCTGAACGTTTACACCCATCAACTTGAACTGTCACTGCAGGAAGCGCTTTGTTCAATGCCGCTTTGGGGAGGGTGCTAGCGCTGCGGCGTCCTCCCCTTGCCCGTTTCCCGGACAATTCCGTGCTATGTGGCCTGGCTTATTGCATTGGTAACACCGTATTACTTTTCGTGCTCCATAATTTGGGGTGCGCCTTGTGCCGCCTCTGCAGTCTCTGGAGAAGTGGTTGGGGCCACCACATGTATAGCATCGTAGGCCCTCTGCTGGCGAGTCCAAGGTGTCAACCGCTGCAGAGACCAGTTCTCGATCGTCCTTCAAGATGTTTCGTGCTCTCGCCAACAACTCCACCAATTCAATCTCTGTGAGTCTCAATGATGCTCGCAGCAGTCGGCTTGCATCGTCCGGAAGTCCAGACAAAAAGGCGCATGCCAATATGCGGTCACTCGCACCGCCGAAGGGAGCAGCAAGCTTTTTCAAGTCGGCCATGTAGACGTCCACTGTCTCCCCCGGCCCAAGCCGGCGTTCGGAAAATTGCCTCCAGGCAACAAAAGGATCTGCACCAAATGCCCCGTGCAGCGCCTGTGCAATCTGCTCCATGGTCGCATCATTACTGAGCTGCTGGTACACGGCGTAAGCCCCCTTAGTGAGTCTCAATGGGATGACCATAGCTGGGTCTTTAATTTTGCACAACCGGCAAACACGCTCGGCCTTCTCCAGCCATTCGACCACCGATGGACCAGCAGGAGAGCCGTCGAATTCCGGAATCAATCTGATGTCGAATTTTTCCATAACAATGCCGAAATAGCTTGTAGCAGAAAAAATTAATCTTCCACCTCTTCTTTCTCTACTTCGTTATCTTCTTCTTTCTCTTCTTCTTCTTCTTTCTCTTCTTCTTTCTCTTCTTCTTCTTTCTCTTCTTCTTTTTCTTCTTCTTTCTCTTCTTCTTTCTCTTCTTCTTTCTCTTCTTCTTTCTCTTCTTCTTTCCACGTCGTCCCTCGTAGACTACGCTCTCAGCCTTCTGCCGTCTTGCCTCCAGCGACCCGTTTTTATATCAAACTGGACTCTCGTCTCCGCGAGAGAACACGAGATTTCACGGGATTACCTGGCGATATTAAGCCTAGGACGCCATCTTGCCGCTCTTTGGGCGGTCCAGCCCTGCAGAGCGCGCATCGAGACCGTTTGCCAGGTAATCCCATGTTTTCACAATTTATAACACATGTTCTGTTGCTTTACTTACTTTTCCGCTTATTTCTATTAGCTCTAGGCTCGAGAACCATCATCTCTTAAAGATATATCTTGCTTGATGTTCTGTTTTATTACGTGTAAGTCATCATATATATTTCATAGGTTCATCATACGGTTCAAGTATCTACATTGTTAACAATTGCTTTTATAATAGCATTCCATTACGAGTCTAATTTCATTAGTGTTCCATCTCTTCCATTTTGGTTTACTATATTGATCATGTCTATTGACCTGTATTTTTCCTGTGATATTTTGATGCCTCACCAAGAGGAGTATGTGACAACAGTGCACTCGGATTTAATCTTCATGTAATCAATTTACATGGATACAGTAAAACTACGCTATGTACTTTTGAGCTGTTCATAGCGTAGGATTTGCCATATCGTAAGATAAATTAGATAACCTTGAAAAATCTTTCTTCATTAAAAGATATAGAAACTGAGTATAGGTTTGGCCAACTATGGTAATATTTTATATATGTAAACAAAATGGATTTATTAAGAAAATGATTATTGATCAACGCAAATAGACATTAAATGCCTAAATATTAAAAAAAAATTCTTAATAGATACTGCATGTATATCACTACACTAAAATTAGTGAATATCCTCATTATTTTCAATATCATTCCAGTTCAATGATTTCATTGAGTCTTTTATGTTTTGTTGAAATTTGGATACTTTGTGTAGTTCAATTTTCTTAATGTACATTTTTCTTTGTAGAGCACGAACCATCTCTATATCTGTATCATTAAAGAATGTTAGAAGTAATACTGTATTTGTTTCTGCAGTTTTCCATGATATTTTCTGTGTATTCTCGCTTGTTTCTGATTCTTCTGACTCACTGCAATGATAAGAGTCAACAAATATACGACTCTAATTTGCTGTTTTCTCAATTGTTAAGCTTAGTTACTACCGTAGGAAGTTCATATTTAATGTTGTTCATAAAGTAGGAAGTCATAGCGTAGCGGTTTTACTGTACTGTTTATCTTTCACATAACTACATGAGAAATAACGGCCCACTATCACACGCAGAATAAAAGAAGAAACAAAACAGTAAAAACAGTTCGCTTAAAAAAGGCCGTTACGTTTTAGAAATAGTTTTTATGTAACCACAATGAAAATAGATACCTCCCCCGTATGCATTGAAGAGTGAGGATTACGATACTATATGATGAGTATTTATATTGTGTGGTGATTCTACTTCAAGGATAAAGATAGAAATCTTCTCAGTGAAATTATGCTCACGTAAATATTTGGCCGTCGTTTCTTTTGACACTAGCCCAAATTTTTAAACACTGATAATTTGTTTAAATAAATTAATTAAATAAATTAACTTTGTTTTAGAAGGGATGTAGGTTGTTTTTAGGGTAAGGGTGGAGTAACATTTTCTTTTTCTTCTTTCACAATTTAGAAAATAAAGAGACATAAAGGAAACAAAGAACTAAAGCAAAGTGATTTATATCTAACGTACAATTCTGAACTTTCAGGATAAGCCCAAGGAGGTGAATGGTAGACGTAGTATCAAGTTTCCAATTAACTTTTCGCCATATATTTTGCTATATTTGTAGTTTATGTTTGTCAGTTGTCGTGTGTCTATGATAATTTATTAAAATGAATTAACTTCCTTTAGAGAGGAAATAAGGACTCTTTTGATGCTGGACGATAACTTTTTAAAAGAAAAATTTTTGTACTATTCTTAACCTTGCAGTTATTAGTCTTTTTACTATTCTCTGATAGTCATTTAGGTTTCAAATGTGATATGCTAAACATACAATTACGAGTCAAGAGCCCTCGTTTGAGCACCCTTCTCTCTCTCTTTCTCTCTCTCTCTCTCTCTCTCTCTCTATCTATCTCTCTCTCTCTATATATATAAATATGTATGTAAACATTGTTAAACATAACAAAATTCATCTTTTCTATTTAAAATCTTTTTATGATGATCTTTTTGTGTAAAAAAAATAAAAATAAAAATATATGTTTCATATGTATAACACACGTTTTCGATTCTTCGTTGACTCATCTTTAGGTAACAAAAACGTTAGTGATATTGAACATATATTTCTTTTGCTTTTAACACAAAAAAGATGATTAGAAAAATTGCAAAAAGGCATAATCAAGCAGAAGTATTCTGTTATATGAAACAATCTTTGCATAAATTAAAGAATGCTGCTAAACACACACACACAATATATATATATATATATATATATATATATATATATATATATATATATATATATATATATATATATGTTGTTTTTCACGTATGCTCCTCTTACTAGATAAGTATTGGCCTTGAAAAGAAATCAAAATAAAAACAAATTAATCACAGAAAGCGGCAATTCACCGCGTTTTCATTTGTAAAGTCCGCCAGGCATGTTTTGTGACAATTGGAATCTCTAATAAATGTTTCTTTTTTTTCTTGTTGCGTGATATATCTCGAACAACCGTTTTCCTTAAGTGTATATACGCTGTATTTGGGAAAAAACAAAGAAAAATAAATAACCGCTGCCATATATATATATATATATATATATATATATATATATATATATATATATATATATATATATAGGCAAAAATAATTAAATAACACGGAGTGTTTTTGATTGATAAGACTTTTTTTGTCTCCAATTTTCAGTCAAATTGGTGTGTGTAAGTTCCGTGGGTTTCTTGTTCCATTATTCTTTTCTTTTTCGCGAGCACTTTCGATTTGATTCGTCATTACTAGATGGACTATTCGGAAAATTGAAAAAATAAAAAAAGTCTTATCAGGTAAAAACACTCCATATTATTCAATCATACTTGCCAAAATGAAAATATTCTACCTAAATACACACACACACACACAATATATATATATATATATATATATATATATATATATATATATATATATATATATATATATATATATATAGTAAGCAATGAAAATATATATGGCAATGTCCGACTATTGATCAGCATTGTTATATTTTTTTACTTACTAATGCATGTATAAATCATTATACACCCATGTCGTCGTCGTCGTCGTGAACCTAGGTTCTTGCTTGCCTGTGGATACAAAACCACTCAGACGGCGATGTTGAAAACATTTATTTGAAAAGGGAGAATAACAGACACATAAAAAATTATATCTCCTTCTAATATTTTATGTGGATACATGAAGTACTAATATATATATATATATATATATATATATATATATATATATATATATATATATATATAAAGAGATAGATAGATAGATAGATAGAAAGAGAGAGAGAGAAAGAGAGAGAGAGAAAAGGAGAGAAAGAGTGTCTATTATATTTTACGATCCTCATTCTTCTCCTCCGCTTTTTACACATGAGCATTCATGTCGGAAGTTACTTTTATTGCTACCCGTTTTCCTTGTGCGTTATATGATGCCCTCTTCACATCTTCTACTAAAGATCAATTCGATAATCTTTTACTGTTATACGCACCAATATTGTATCTGCTCTCTGAACTATTTAAAGTCTTGAAATCGCCTATAATTTTTCAGATCACTCAATATAAACTATTAGTTTAGGTTTGAAAACTGATCCCTGGGGGCCGGTGGAAATACAGCCCAACCTGGAACTTCATAGAAGTTTTTATAGATTCGTCCTCTTTATGTCCGACTATTGATCAGCATTGTTATATTTTTTACTTACTAATGCATGTATAAATCATTATACACCCATGTCGTCGTCGTCGTCGTGAACCCAGGTTCTTGCTTGCCTGTGGATACAAAACCACTCAGACGCCGATGTTGAAAACATTTATTCGAAAAGGGAGAATAACAGTCGCAGATTACATCAGAGAAACAGGTTACTTTTGTATGCGCGTGTGTGTGTGTGTGCGTGTGTGAGAGAGATAGAGGCAGAAAGACAGAAAGAAAGATCGACATATAAATAGACGGATAGCACATTTCGCTACACCCAATCACACTGAACGCGTTGCCCCATCCCATTAGGGACAGCGCCATAGACACCTCCTTCACTGTTTAAAGTATCGCCAGACAAAGAGACAGAAAATCCCTCTTGATATCACGTGCTTTCGTGACTTCCGTCTGGGGTCACCTCTGACCCTTAGAAGTGTCACTCAAACTTTTCGATTCAAACACGGCCTTCGCTATGTAACAGGTATGTCACACTTAAGTTTGAAGTAGCATTTTCATCGCTAACCGCACAGATTGAATAGACGCATCTAAAGAATATCAGTTCTTGCCCTTTGTAAATAAAACCTACATTAATCAACTAGTTTCAATGGGAATAGGAAGATTGTGTTGCACCAGAATCTACAAGAAGCTGCTATTGGCAGGATAATCTTTTGGGGAAGTTCTTTTCTCCCTTAGACCCCGACTCCAACTCATGAAAAAACAAAGGTGCCATCGAGTCGTTAATGAGGTTTTGTAATTATTCTTGGAATCCAATTATCTGCTTATCGGCGCCGTGTTTGCATTTTACTGTGCAACTATGTCACAGGTAAACACAATTAGTTTTTCTACATTGCTTGATCCTATTTACAACAGGTTTGTCCGCCTTCTGTCACCACTTCAATCATTTAACCGATGACTCGGTCGCCATCTTTTCCCGTTCATCGTTGCCTTCCTTTGTCTTTTTATCTAATATAACCGGTTGTAAAATGATTTAACGTTGCCTGAAACGGGCTGTCTTATAATTGTACTGTATTATATTGCCCAGCGAATCACGTATTATTATTATCGGGCTGTAATCATATCCTGGTCTTAAACGGGCGACCATTGATAAGGAATTTGAATTGATCTCCAATCATGGCTTTATTTATCGCCATCTGCCCCAAAATTTATTTCTGGAAGCAAATGACACTAAGAATTTTGTCCTAATCCAGAGTGCTCATTTGTGAGGAGCTTGATTTTTACCAGATTTAACAACCGATCATTTGTCTAATTCTGCCCTTGTGAGGAGGCAAATAAATAGTGACAGAAAGAAATTGGAGTGAACGTATACACAGGTCAAGTTCCAAGATAGTGAATCAGTGTTCAGCGAGTGGTTCATAACATGAAACCTTTTCAGACAAAATGAGGAAAGTAAACATGTCAATGTGGATTAGTATTTTTAAAGTTATTTTAGCAATCGTTTACATTGCGAGGAGGCGAGAGAACTATTGTTAAAATTACTAAAGACATGCGTATGTAAGTACGACTTATCTAATCTATAAAAAATGACAAACATAACTATGTAAGTTTTACTTAATGAACATTAAGAGTACCAGCAATAATATGCTCCATCCGGTCGCATATTATTGCTAGCACACATACACACGCATATATATATATATATATATATATATATATATATATATATATATATATATAACTAATTCACAACCGATTAAGACAGTTTTTGTTGACGTACAATACTCCTGACGACGAAGGAGGTAATGTTTGGGTGAATGGTCTCATGACGACAGAACAGATACTACACTACCACTCGCTCAAAGGAGGAGGTAATACTTGGGAGGATAGTCTCATGGCAACAGAACAGATACTGCTTTATTCTCCCACCAAAGGACAAGGTAATGCCTAGAAGGATAGTCTCATGACGAACGAACATATACTATACTACTCCCCCCAAAAAGGAAGTAATGTAAGAGTCGATGGTCTAATGACAAAAACACATATTACACTATCGCCCTTAATTGAGCATTGGAATATAGTGCAATAGTACATTAATAGAAGTAACAATATTGTTTCTGCTTCAAATATAGAAATACTAAAATCTCCATTAGTAATAGATGTTTGGAATTCGTAAAAGTCATCGTCATCATCATCATCATCGTCATCGTCATCATCATCATCATCATCATCATCATCATCATCATCATCATCATCATCATCATCATCATCATTTTACATGCTGGCATTTTTGTTCAGCAGCTTTTAGAAATTGTCTTCCTAACAAACCGATCTCTGGCAAGGTCTTTATTTATCGCCTTTTCTCTCAAGTCCATTCTTTATCACTTCCCGAAATCGTTTCCCTGACCTTCCATTGTGAACTGAACCTGCTACCTCAACTGTTCTACATCCACTAACCAAAGAACTCTCATACATTCTTTTAACGTGGCCATACCATCGGGGTCCACTATTCTGCACACATCTCCCTGTACTGCACACATCTAATCTTACCTTTCAACATGGGCGTAACTGGTAGATTGTTTATTAACACATCTGTCAGTACACAGTACGAACAGAACTCGTAGAACATGCCGTTTACATTCCTACTTTGTTATTGTTTTATTTTATAATTATTAGAAAACAGCATTCTAACGCATTCACCTTATTCCATCGTGTAATCACTTGGCCATAAATATGACATTTTCACGACTCTATTATTACAGTTAACACAAGTCCCAACGATCTCCATTGATATACAGAAAAGTAGCGATATATGTGATAGTATTTTCTTTTTGCTATTTCTTTGCTGAAACTTTTAATTTGGTCGAACGCAGAGTAAAGCCTAAGGATAATAGCAAAGGATAACGATCGTTTAGATCTTCGTGATACGCTTTCTGCTATTCCCGCCTGCATATTCTTTTTTTTTTGCTGTATACGTTTTGCTGATTGTATTCTCAGCGTCAAGTAAAATAAAACAAGGAATTAAAAGTTGCTGCTATTTAAACGAAAGTTTCTTTTAACGAACGAGTACGTACTAATCTAGATACAATAACATTCCAACGTCATTGTTATCTACGTTTTTAGGAATTGCGTTGTAGTTTACCGATTTTGTTACACAAGAACTGAAAAGATAAAAAGAAAACGCAATCCCTGAATTAAAACAAAAGAAAAGAGAACTGCAGTTGATTATAATACAATTGTATAGTTTAGGCGCAAGAAGCAAACATAATTCTTCACGCACTTCAACTTATCTTGTTCCATCCAACCTTGGCCTTTTGGCTAAGATCAAAGTGTAGTATCTGTTCCGATGGATACTGAACCCCATACTGGTGTTGTCTTGGCCTTCGGGTCTTGATTTACACCGGCCAATGGGTCTGTCCTGTGCAGTTCTGGGAGGTCCACCTTCCCAGGCTTTGCCTCCCATCTTTGGGGAGGAGTAAGTTTATTGCTTACTGCCTGCGGCGCCTCTACCGGGGAATGCCGACGGGGCTGCCCAGGCAATTTTTAAACCCCACTTTCCCGACCCGACCTTGGGTCACATCTTACTTGTGGGAGTAAGATAAAAACTGGCCTTGTGCCTAACTCCTGGAGAGAAGTAAATCAATAATCACCTACTCACTGTACGTATCTGTCTGCCTATCTTTCTATGTATCCATATATTCCAATCACACTTATATATTAACTAACTTAAAAAGTACAGACGTCCTGATTAGCCAGTAACAAAAGCACGATTTCCTCAACAGCCTTGGTCTGTCAATGACGCGCCACACTGTGGACCGTCGTGAATTGACGTGGCTTTACGAGCGCCTCTCTATCGCCACTATCCATGGAAACGCCTTGAGCCTGCTTTCGGCCTGCCAAGCCAGCAGGACATCCGTTGAAACTTCCTGATATTTGTATATTAATTTTTAAAAAGTACATTTTATTAATTGA
>OY744521.1:204715824-204855824 GCA_963556195.1 Sepiola atlantica
CTCATCTCCTTTTGGTTGGGCAGTTCCATGACCTCCGATGACTCCAGTTTTCCTCTTTTCATCATTGCACAATTTTGAATGTCCTAGCTGAATATTCTGGTCGTATTTATCAGCTTTTCCAGTTTCTATTATTATTTGTACTCACTATGAGTTCTCACACAGGTCATCAGTGATTGCTCACCGACAACCGGTGGTATTCCCTGGATTCTGAGTGATAACAAGTCTCCCCAGATTTCCAGTATTCTCCACTTCTTTTCGATAGCCACTGCAAATAACCTTGCAGTATCGCAACAGCCGTTTACCATTGATTTCTCGCTGGTAAGGGTCATTGGTCTTCTCTGGGATTTGGGTGGCAATAAGCCTACCCAAGGTCACAGCACTCTCTGCACTTCCAGTTGAGGTTTGGTTTGTGCTGTCCCTCCTCGGTCTTCTCATCCTCCTTGTGTGGTGTAAACCTAGGATGGTACCATTTTTATTTTATTTATCTAATTTTATTTATTTATGTATTTTCTCCCTTTTATTTATTTATTTTTTTAATTTTTTTAATAATTTTTTTTTAATAATATTTTTTTTGGGGGGGGGGTGTAGAGCGGGGGAGCTTATGGTGTTTCTAGCTATTTCTGTTAATTAGTTCATTTTTGTGGTGTGTCAGCTTAGGCCGGTTTAATTTATTGGGAGTGGAGTTCATGAAGTGACATTTCTTGCATTTTCTCTTCCTTGGTGTGTAATGTCGTGTTCTTTCTGTGGTTTTGTTTTCTTCCTGTTGTAGATTCCATGTGACCCTCCGTAGCTTATGCGGGTTGGTTTTCGCACTCGAGGATTTTTCTTAAGATTGCAGCTCTTTTGATCATTGCCGTCCTTTGTATAGTTTCAATGATCCCTTTGATTCCAATTTCTCCCAATCATTATTATTATTATTATTATTATTATTATTATTATTATTATTATTATTATTATTATTATTATTATTATTATTATTATTATTATTATTATTATTATTATTATTATTATTATCATTATCATTATTATTATTATTATTATTATTATTATTATTATTATTATTATTATTATTATTATTATTATTATTATTGTTGTTGTTGTTGTTGTTGTTGTTGTTGTTTGCATATATGTAACCAAACTTACGTAACAGTTTTCAAAACATTACTTGATAGTCTACATTTTCCCGGTTCGTTTATTTATTTATATAAACCTGAGTACAGATTTTATGGAAGTCTAAAGGATTTTTTAATTGAATACATGTTTTATAATTTTAAAGAATTTAACATGACATAATAACATAAAAACATAACATAATATTTAAAAACTAAATGACCTTTTTTATAAAGTGTATTCGGCATTTGTTCAAAGCGAATCATTTTTGCTTGAAAACATAATTTCTAATGTTTTTGCCAATAAAATGAATATGCATTCATCGTAGTCACTTACTCTCTCTTGCGAACACAAAGTAGCATTTTTTTCCACAAAATTTCACAAATATTATTCTTTATACTAGCTATAAAGTGGTAGAAGCTAGGTAAAGATGGAGATTGACATACCCAGGTACTGTGGGAACACACATCAATGAGAGGGTATAAATTCTAATAATATAATATAATAATAATTTATGTTCTTTCTTTTCTATACATTGTTTTTTTTTATTCTATCTTTTAATCTTTCTCTCTTCTTTTTTTTTTCGTACATCGTTTTTTTATCATTTCTTTTTCTTCTTTCTCTCCTTTCTTTTCTTTTCTGCACATCTTTTTTCTTCTTTCTTATAGATCAGCCAATAAAGTCAATAAATAAATTACACCGATTGTTGGGATGTTAATAAGTGCACGTAAGAATCAGCGGGTGAATTTGACTTTGGACGCAACCGACGTCGATAATGGCTGTAAACAAAAAGAGTTTATTTGACGTCATCCCAAGATGGCCAATTCAAAAGCGAATACGATTTCACGTGTTATTGTTACGTCTAACAATGGCATTCGGTACAACGCCATAAGTAAACCTCGTCTTAATTTTAGTTTTTCAATGAAATGTAATATTTTTAGATAATCTTAATGTCGAGATACATAGCCCCCCTCACGTTAATAAGAACAGAAAACAAAGCAAAACTAAAAAAAATTACGAATATTTAATATATATATATATATATATATATATATATATATATATATATATATATATATATATGTGTGTGTATCAGTGTGTTATTCTGTGCTGCGTGTCTGTCCAAATATGTAAAACATTACACAAGACACACTCATAAAGCTGATACATTGGTTTTCGGCATTGCCCCGGAGAAAATATAGGCACCTTAAAAAAATATTCATTCTTTTAGGGGTAAACAAGAAGAGAATTTGTCAGAGGTCAACATTTAGAGCGATGTTTTAATGTTATCATGTAGTAATTCGTCAACGATTTTTTCCAGTTGCCATAGAAAGCGAGAGAGGGGGTGATAAAAAGAGTGATATATATATAGAGAGAAGAAGTAATGGCTGACGGAAAAAGAACAATCTATCTGCGTGGATTAAATAAACTCTCAGTATAGATTCCGAAATTCGAAAAGATGAACCTGAAGAAGGTCGGAAGTTACATCGGCCGAAATTTTGTGAAAATAACGAGCAAGATGAGAAATGGGTTTCTAATAATCAAAATAATACAACCCACGAAATGGTTGCTATTCTGTAAAACATGCAAATCAAGTTTCTTGCTTAAAGAGTGTATTTTTGTAGCAACCAAGAACAGCACATCTTATTTTTCGGCTTGACCATTAAGTCTTTCCAACTAAGTGACGTAAACACAATCTGTTTTGATCCAAAACCCGAAGGAACAACATATATCTATAGAGAGGGAGTAAGAATAAAGGGGAGAGACAGAGAGGGAGAGAGGGAGAGAGAGAGAGGGAGAGAAAGAGAGAGAGAGGGCGGGAGAGAGATGGAGAGAGAGAAAGGGGGAGAGAGAGGGAGAGAAGGAGAGAGAGTGCTAGATATAGATGGGGAGAGTGGGAGAGAGAGTGCTAGAGATAGATGGGGAGAGAGTGGGAGAGAGACGGAGAAAGAGAGGGAGAGAGAGGAGAAGAGAGAGAGAGAGAGAAAGTGGACGAGAGAGAGGGCGAGAAAGAGAAGGATAGAGGGGGATAGAAATAGAGGGGAAGGAGAGTGGGGCTAGATGGAGAGGGAGATAGAGAGGGAGAGAGAACGAGAGAGAGAGAAAGAGAGAGAGAGAGAAGGAGAGGGAGAAAATAATTAGATTAGAAATAAAATTAGACAAGAAGATTGTGATGGGATAACTTACAGCGAAATATGTTTCTTTGAGTTTATTATCTCTGAATCAGTCCGAAAATAACATTAAAGAATTGAAATCTTGTGAAGTGGAAATCAAGATTCTTTGAACCTATGGTTTCACAAAATAATAGGTTTCCGCGTTTTTTTCGTATTCGTTTTGGTGATTTGAGGGAAGTGTTGATTACTGTTATTTATATCTTTAGATCAATACTAAAACGCATGACATATACGCGATGAAAAGAATGTTCAAGTTTTCCAAAGTATTAAAGTCTCGTCTGCCAAAAAAATTTAGACAACGACTTTTTGTGTAGTAAAGTTGCTTTCGCAGGTTCAATTTTATTAGGGATCACGATAGATCTTATGAAAAGAAACGAGAGAAAAATATAATAATAATCTTTATGTTAATCGTCGGGAGAAATTCAATTGCACACGAACAAGTATATATAGAAAGGTCATAGAAGGCTATCACAGTGCAAAAAGTGGAAATATGCCGCTGCTAAACTTCAGGCGATTTCAAACAACCACCAATTGATAAAGAAGTAATGACTAGAACTATCTTATGGAACACAGTAACACATATTAGATCACTGTGTAGAAGCTGCGACTAAATCAATTAAGATTTACAAAAAAGTCACTTCCCTTTTCGTCATCCTTCTCAACACCGTCATATTTCCACTTCTTACATTGTGAAAGCTTTCTATAACCCATCTAAATGCATATTACACACAATGCTTCAGGCAAACTACATCACCTTTTGAAGAACAAATATATTTCGGAATCTTTTGATGAGGATTGATAATTTGTATAATTGGGATCATTCAGACTACTATTCTGATATTGGATGTTATTTCTACAATGATTAGGCCAATGTAACCTACACATGGACACACGGCGCAACAGATAAAGGTGTTAAGTCACAATCACTTGTTAGTGACAGTCTTTCATAGGATGAAGTTTTAATTCTCACTGCAGGTGATACTACGAATAAAATAAAAATGACTTATGACTTCAATGCGGTCATGACTGATGGAACGAGAACAATATACCTCCATGGATTCAATAAAGGGGTTCAGTTCGAAATTTTGTATCGATTCCCGAGTTTAATTTAAAAAGATGTACCTGTAAGAGGTTGCAACGTATTCGTCTTATTCACTGCCTAACATATTCCTCAACTCTATCAATTATTCAAACTCTGTTGACTCCAACATCGTTGACCAATTTTCCTTAAAGTTTATACGCAGCTTATTTTTAAGTAGGTCAAATAGTTAAATGTTTACTATAGCTACAATAGATTCAGCTGAGCTGACTTGATAAAAGAACTACGTAACCAATTGTTAAAGATTACTTTGAATTATTTTTGTCCGCCTTTACGCACTAATATATGAGATTTAAACTCTATATTATTATCCATTTAATTCCATAGATACCTATTTACTTAGACCAACCGACATGATAAAAATGGAAATAATATTTCGACGTAATGGAAAATGAAAAAAGGAAAACCAAAAATATTATTTATAGTTGTGACGTTAACAAACAGACCAAACATTTTCAAATATTTTTACTGTGTTATTTCTTCAAACCAATCATCTCGATGAAATAAAGACGAAACATTGATGAATACATAAATACTATTTTTGGTTTTCATTTTTCATTTTCGATATATATATATATATATATATATATATAATGTATTTTTATGTAATTGTTCGTTGTTTTTTTCTGCTTACTATTATTTCGCTCTTATTTTTCATTAATATATATATATATCTATATATTAATACGATAGCGTGTGTGTTCGTGTGTTACGCTTCCGGCAAAAGCTCTGCGCATGCGTGCCGCATCTAAATTTTGAAAAACATTCAACTAGCCTGCGTTTAGGAATTTTTACATGTATTTACCTATGGCGCAATGGTTAGCGAGGTAGTAATTTTTACTTCGGCCCGACTGGTTTATAGTTCGATCCCAACCAACCTCTAAAATTTTTATTCTACATTGCGAGGGGAAGGGGAAGAAATAATACATTTTTGTTATCACCTGGTTAAAAACTACTTTTTTGTGTTGCTTAAAAGTTGAAACTATTTTTTGTTTTATGTTGGCCTTTTTAATGGCATTGTCTATTTAATTACATTATCGGTCAGTATTATTTTGTTGTTGTTTTTTTTTTTTAAACGGATGGCATATCAACCTTTTTTAGTAGATATGCGCAGTGTCCATCGTACACGAGTTACTATTTTAAACAATTACTTCACTCTTATCCAGAAGGGGGGTGGGGGTGGTTCATATTAAAGCAAGCGTAACTTACTAAAAAACAGAGGGTGCTTTGTTACATTAGGACCCGTATTGAAAACATTATTTCGTGTAATTTACACGGGTTCCGCTAGTTTTTATTAATTTTATACGTACATAAAAGTAATCCATAGACACGTGTTTCTGGTTCACAGCCGTCATCAGCATGGCTAACTTAGATGGATCGAACCTTCAATATTGATGTATATAGTCCAACGCCTTTACCGCTGGGCCAAGACGCCCTGTCTAGAAATATTTACGCTTTTTATCGTCTAAATATTTAATGTATTTTTATGGGATTATTTTTTATTGGTGATTGCAGTGTTCGTTGTTTTTTCTGCTTTCTAATATTTCGATTGTCTCACTTCCTAAGTGATTAATATATATATATATATATACAACACATCACTCAATAAGCCCCGGGCCTAACTAATAAAACAATTTCTGGGCAAAATTCGACTTGATTCATCAACATATTCACTTTCTAGGGTGATACATTAATTCAACGTTTCCCATACAATTCGACGCCATTTTTGTAGAACGATTTCGTTTTGGTCTTAAAATAAGCCTCATTTTTTGATATCATTTCTTTATTGGAGCCAAATCTCTTTTACCATAACATATTTTCTTGGGCTCTGCAAACAGCCAGTAGTCGCTTGGGGTAAAATCTGGAGAATAGGGTAGGTGCGATGTGCAGTTCATGTTTTCCGATTGTTGCGTTCGACTTGTGACAGTGTATTGTGTTGGTGAAAGGGCATTTCTTTTCTTCTTCATTTGATGATGTTCTTTGGCGATATCTACCGTCAAACGCACTAATGCTGCTATAAAATATTCACTATTAATTGTTCTTCTTTATTCAAAGTAATCGATTAACAAAAAAACTTTGCACATTCAAAAATACAGAAGCCAAAACCTTGCCTGCTAGTGTTTAGGTCTTTAATCGCTTTGGACGGCTTTTACTTGCTGCTGTCCACTCAACTGATTGCCGATATGACTCCGAAGTGAAGTGGTGAATCGATGTTTCAACCATTATCACATATTGACGCCAAAATCCCTTTTTGTTGTGTTGAAACAAATGAATACACTGTCTTTTGATGTCTTAAACTCCTCTGCTATCTCACGAAACTCAAATTTAAGATCAGCTAAAACGATTTTGTGGACGGGTTTGATGTTTTCTGAGAAACCCACATAATCTGGACGACCTAAACGTTCACCATCATTTGTGTCTGTAAATCCGCGTTTTAATGTCAGCATACACTTCTTAACCGTTGTTTTCGACGGAGAAGAGTCCTAATAACTCCTATCACGTCATTTCCTTGTTTGAACAGTATTTTATTCATCAGCAAGCAATGTTTTACTAACATACGAAATTCAGAGTTTTCCATTGTTTTGAAAATTTGAACCGTGGCTTTAGTTAAACAATTATATTTTGAAAACTAATAATCCGATTGGACTCAAATTTTGACATGTGCCATTTGAAGGTTAGTACTTGATAAACTCGTATGAATTTTCTTTTTATTAGTGACGCTATTTACATCTCAGGCTCGGGATTTATTGAGTTATGTGTTATATATATGCCCTTGTGTGTTTCAATAAAATAAAAAAAACACTATAATACATAACAAACAAAACCTTACATGTAAAACATAATGATTTTATTTCAGTCTTTCAAGTATGGAAATAAAAGATATCATTTTCCAATCCTTCTTTTATTACAAGTTATCGGGAACTCATAATCAGAGGAAATTTTAAATATAGGAGATAAAAAAACTAATGTTCAAAGATTAACATCCTAAATCCATATCACATCTATTATAGTAAACGGGAGAAGTCAAAAGTCAGACGGTAGGTTTGTAGTAAAAGAAAAAGAATGTGCATGTCTTTTATTAATCTGAGCGCGGTAGATGTGTGTGCGTGTGTGTGTGTGTGGGGGGGGGGGCTATGCAACTTTTTCCGTAGCTAATGATTTTAAGACCTCATTTTATTGGATGCGCGCCGACTTGATTTTAATCCGAAAATATCAATGCCATCTAATGTCGTCGATTACGTCACGTGTTGCTTACTTCCGTTTCTCTCTCACAACAGTTATTTAATACGGTTATCTGATTGGATGGATTAAAAGTAATAAAATATAAAACGCGTATACTTTTACCCCTATATATTTACCTATATTGCAATCAAGTTATTTTTCAAGGGAGATAACTACTTGTGTTGAATGCCGGCACCTCTGATGTTTTTATGAAAGGGTCACTCAAACTCAGTATTATGATATAATGTATTCTGTAACGTTCATGCTCCTATCTTAGGTTAAAGGTTAGTCTTATAGGATTGGCATATTTCCGAAGTCTATATATTTATTGATCAACTGCATGAGCGAAACACACAAGCAACGCCCTAAAAGCACACTTTTCATGTAAGAAAACAGCGTTAGGCGAATATTTAACAAAATTGCTGAAATAGCGCTTCCGTGAGGTGTCGACAAATACGTCCACACGTCCTAAATAATTAGTCGTGCTCGAAATCTAAATTAATTCCTGGATCCAACACCAGACTATATACGCAGAGAGAGAGAGAGAGAGAGAGAGAGAGAGAGAGAGAGAGAGAGAGAGAGAGAGAGAGAGAGAGAGAGAGAGGGGAAGACAAGACACAGTCAGTCAGAAGAAGACAGGGGGACGCCAGTAAAGATACGATCGCGCTATTACCCTCCCCCAAATGAAACTGATCATAGCTCTTTTCCGTGATACACACATACTCACACACTAACAAATCTAAGCATATACACACATTGCGTACTAAGGTGGCTCACTCACAAATTCACACAATGCACTCACATTGTCTACAATGCCTACTGAACTTACACACACGCTCACTCATATTTACATTGATAGGACACAAACATATACATACACACATCTTAAACTAACCAATTCAGTCTTCTCATTGTGAACGTTCTACAAACATAGACACACACAATTCTCTCACTCAGCATATGTTGTATTCTCTGCCCATGTTTGATCTCTTTCATTCATAAGTTAGAATACTGCTGTCATATCTAGGGAGGTTCCACTCGGACCATTCTGTCTTGCCTTTACAAAAACTAAACGGAACTTTCAATGGACAAAGTTTCTTTCCTAGAACATCGCATATGTGAAACAAAATACCATGAGGCTGTTCCTTAAGTTCAATGTTAAAAAAAACAACTTGTTGAGCTTTCCTCTTTGATAATCAAAGTCTTCCTATTCCACCTATTGTTTCAACTCCTTTCATTATTGCGTTCATCGTCCAACTGACAATCTCTTTAACCCTTATCATCGATTCCCTCCTCCCGAACGATTAGTAAACAAATATATAAATAAAATAACCTATGAGGATGGGTACAGTAAAAAACACGACCATCGTCTATATCCCATCCAAGCCACGATCTACACTACAGTTCATTGGCCTCTTGGCTAAGATTAAAGTGTAGTATCTGTTCCGATGGATACTGCACCCCATAGACTGGTATTGTCTTGGCCTTCGGGGCTTGATTTACGCCGGTCTATGGGTCTGTCCTGTGCAGTTCTAGGAGGTCCACCCTCCCAGGCTTCGCCTCCCCTCTTTGGGGAGGAGTAAGTTTATTGCTTACTGCCTGAGGTGCCCCTACTGGTGAATGCCGACGGGGCTGCCCAGGCAATTTTTAAACCTCACTTTCCCGACCCGACCTTGGGTCACATCTTACTTGTGGGAGTAAGATAAAACTGGCCTTGTGCCTAACTCCTGGAGAGGAGTAAATCAATACACTACAGTTCATTATTTCTTTTTCGTTTGCACGTTCACCAATATGGCAAAAGGTTGCTGGCCGCGGGCGCTTTTCACAACACAAGGATAACATAACAATTGTTACTAATACGTATGTAAGTAAAAACAAGTCAATTCAACGATGAACGAATATGAATTAAATCCATTGAACAATTGTTCAGCAAAGCCTTTTTCCTCTTCTTTTTCTTAACCGGGTGCTTATAGCAATGTGATTGCAATGTTATTAAGGCAAATCGATATTAATTCTGGTCGGATCAGAATGCACCATCATTCGATTAAAAGTTGACCGAACGGATCTCGTATAATAAAAAAAGGAAATATTTTGTTATTCGATCCAGCACTTAAGAAGCCATCATTTAAAATCACTCATTATTTAGTTCCAAACATTAAATTAATAATTGATATTGAATTTCGCTTAATAATATTGCGACCTTGTTGTTAAGGAAACTTGGATACAGAAGAAGAATAAAAAGAAAGAGGGAAAGAAGAAGAAAAAGAAGAAGAAGAAGAAATAGCGTTGCAAGGAAACTTGGTTAAATTTAATTTCTGTTCATCATTAGAGCGATTGATTCGAAAACTCTAATTACACTAGAGTAGCAGTTATCTCCCTTTACGATTCACATATCTATTTAATACAACGAAGATCTATTATGTGTGCCTGTATCTAGGCGCTATAATTTTGGAATCTTTTGTGATATAAATGAGTCTCTAGCGAAGCTTATATTCACCACTGAAAAAATGTTTACTTGCAGTTTGAATAACATTTAATCTATATGCAATGAAAATATTTCAATCAACTTTAGACGATCCAACTCTTCCAAATCAAACATTTTCCAAATAGTATGACTAAACTAAAACTGCAGATCAAAAATTAAATATTTTCTAAGTTGCATAATTAAACGTAGTTTTACTGTAGCTCTTACCAGAGAACTATGTTTGTATTCATCCACACACTAAAGAAAAGAAGTTACAATCAGGGTAATATGTAATATTCTCATGTCTCCCACTTTTGGAAGCGTCAGGACATACGAAACCAAACATGTGGGCATCTACTACATGTTTATCTGAGACATGTTGTGACTGCTTCTAAATATTTTGGGATCCGACCTATTTGTAATTATTAAAAGGTTCCCTGGAACCTAAGTTATAAACCTGACCTGAAACAGAACTCCTTTTGCTCTGTGGGTGTATTTCATACCAAGCCAATGATCCGCTTCAGTAATGAATTCGATAAACCTCCCAGGCATTACCTTCTCTTTTTGAGGAGGTTTGGTTTATTGATGACCCCCTTTGACGCCACTAATTGAGGAATACTGACGGCTCCGTTCATTACTATTTTGTACCCAGCCAAAGTGCCCCCCGGAAGTGATGTATTTCCCCACCTTCCGGCCTCGTGTTACATCTTGCCGCAGTGAGAAACAAGTAAATACACCTCCTATATTAAAAATAACAATTTATATTTTGTTTATTAAAACATTATCAAAATGTTAGGCATAAATATAAGATTAAAATATATCGTACACGATACCTTTATTTTGTAAATAATAAAATGCATTTAATACAACAATAGGAAAATTATGTCATTATACAACAACATACTCATTTCTATTTTGCAGTTTTAACTTAAAAAATCTATTATATTCGAATACATTAGATCCAACGTTAAACAACACCTACCACTTGATCATGGGTTGAACTTGAACTTTAACAACCTGCACCTAATCTCTGGCATTGCCATGCAGATGTAAAAAGGGAACTTGCTAGCCGAGTAATGATCATAAAGGCTATTAGTGATCAATGCAATTTCCTGCATGGACGAGAACAAATGGCCCAACGACTGAAGTAAAGGCGAAGATTCCTTAGCTATGTCCAGCCTCTAATAGCCCATAAAGAGACCAGACTGCAGCTGTGGAACAGAGTGTATGAGAATGGCCCTCTTTCTACTAACATGGGAATCCCTCTTTTGAAGGCCTTCATACTGGCTTAAAAGTACTCTGGGTCTAGTGGAAAACAATTAACCGCCTGAGAACAAGAATAGGGCTATCAAAAGTTGCTATGACCAGATGGGGCTACACAACCAATCCAATGTAGAGAAGCGGACCATACGATGCAACATCTCCTTGTTTGTCTCCTGCTGCCCAACCAGTGCAGTTTGGAAGATCTTTCAGACTGTAATAATAATACAAAGGACTTTGTAAAAAACGTGGGCAATTGTCGTATGACGACATGCTTCAAAGACTCACAAATAAAAAGATTCAAATTATAAAATATCGAAGAAATACTTTGTATTATTTTAATTATTCGGACTACTATTCTCATCTTGATTAATATATTTACAACATTTCAGTAAATGTGAACTCCGATATTCTTCGGGTGTATCTTTTCGAACTTGGGAACCTTTTAGTCGAACTTAGGAATATTTATGTTAAATTCGAGAACCTTTACTGAATTTCGAACTGAACCCTTTATTTAATCCACATTTGTAGATTGTTCTCATTCTGTCAGCCATGTACAGGTAGAAGTTTTAATTTTTGTTATTCTTAGTTATTGTCGGATGAAGAAAGGATTGCACCTTCAATTTCTAGAAGGTTGTCACTTAAATCTGATTGTTAACAAACCCTCTTACTGTTAGACCATATACTTATTTACAACCAAATATTGTTTGATTTCAATTTTGAATGAATCGTCATGAAAACAATTACAGTGATGCTTCAACTGTAAAACAATAAATATTATGGCTTGTGTGCTTTAATATAGCCAACACCAAACGCACGTGAATTATCTATCTATACATCATTGGCCGCATTGCTATTATTATTTGAATCAACTGTAAAACTGTAAAAGCCACGATGTAAAGCGCAGGAGTTACATCAGAGTTTTTATCTCCTAAATAGATAATCTAACAAGATCTACGGGTCCATCTTATTGAGTAGGGTAATCAGGCGCCTGGGTACTAAACCAGATATTTTTACGCCGGCGCTTGCTCCCACCCCCACAAAACGCACACATTAAGTATCTACTTAGAATAGGTTACTATGTGTCTTCTTGAAAAATGAAGAGTTTCTCCTCTCATATAGGATAACATTGTCTCTTCATAATATGCAATGCCTGGTATCCCCAAAGGCTCACACATCTGGTACGGGACAGGCTCATTGTCACTTAACTTCGGTGTTTCAACGAGAACAGATGCGTCAACGTGATTATGAAAATGATTGATTTAAAACTGCAATGTAGATATGGACACGTGGATATTAATAATGTAATGCTAGATTGTTTGTTGCTGTTGTCTTTATAAACTCGATTCAAAGCACCTGCTACAGGTGTACAAGTCAAACTGAATAAACCCCCTTGTTATATTTTTGCTTACCGATGTATAAACAATTATACACCCGTCGGAACCCGAGATTATAGATCATCTGTTGACAAAACTACTTGGATACTGATGCTAATTTATAAAAGAAAAGTCACAGAAAACATCAGAGGGGACGGGTTACTTGCGTGCGCATACGAGAGAGAAAGACAGACATATAGATAGACGGATAGCCTGTCTCATACACCCAGCAACCCTAACCCTAACCCTAATCCTAATACTAACCCTAACCCTAATGCTAACGCTAGCTACATCGCGTGCCTTGTATCTTACTTTGATCTACACAACAACAGTTCACATAGATTCATACGACATAATAACGAAGATACCTGTATTGCATAGGAGCAATAATTACAAATATTATATTCTCAGGAAGTTTATTATATCATACGAGTATGCATCTTCCGTCAAGATAACGCTCTGCTAGTGTTCGCACTAATATTCATATAAATTAGCATCTCGTTGAAGTTAAGAAAAGAAAAAAGAAATAAAACGTCTCAATCTAGAAAATTAAAAAAGAAAAAACGAAAAAAAATACGTATCAATCGGTATAGAAAGAAGAAATAAAAAAAACTTCATCATGGAAATAGAGTGGGGATTTATTTTCTAATTTATTTTAGAAGGCGGTGGCTGTCGGACATGCTATTTTCTTTCTCCGTTCCCCATAACACCAGAAATGATTTCGTCCGGCAGTTTTTTATTCGCTAAATTTTGTGTGACGGGACGAATATATATTTATTAATATGTTTATATACAAATAAATACACATTGATTTTTTTATAGACTGAGTCTTACTTTCGTTTATATTTTATTTTTTCCAGGCCTAAAAATAGAACGACACAAACAGCACAGCTAATAATATTATATACTAGTAGGACCCGTGGAAATTCCACGCTCGCTGTCTTCAACTATCTGCATGATTTATTGGTAATGCTATTTCGCTTGAATTGATACATGTATGTAGGATCTAATGATGTAGACGAAAATGATCTCTTTCTAATCCCGTAAAAAATAATAACCATTTTCAGTTAAATATTCTTTACATAAATAAAACAAATATGTCTACTCTTTATTTACTGAAAATTTTAACAATGTATATATTTAAAAAGCAATAAATATTCCCTTTTTTCTTACAGTAAACATAATTGTCAGCTAAATATTTTCTGTTAAATAAATATAACGAGAATTAAATCGTATCATTTAATTTATTTATTGTTTCAAATTAAATCGTTTTTAAGTAAATATTTTTTTCTTTCTTACTGGAAAAATTATTGCCAGCTAAATATTCTTTAAATAAATAAATCTTCGGCAATCGGACGATCCCATCTTTAAAAAAATGGGTGGCGAGTGATAACTTACGTACGTACATGAAAATACTTTAGCGTATTATTATATAGATAAACTAGTAGAATACCGGACCCTGGACAGGTATGAGCAATAAATATGGCATAAGTTTTAAGTTGTAATGTCTTTTAAATTCTTTGGATAGTATGGTACTGTTTTGGTAACACCCACAAAATTTTACAAAAGTAAATAATGTGGACCAAGTTGCCCACCCTGCGTCATAGAATAAATATTCCGTAATTGATAATGATAAGTTCAATAGTTTAATATTTTACACAGCACATACATATTATTGACACTCATGTGCGTGCATCGTATTATTTAATATAACTCAAAATTTGATGTAGAGAAATTCTCTTCTATATTACATCTTTTGCATCTGAATCTGGGTGGTGCACACCCTAAATGTTTAAATTTACGAAACAATAATGTGCAGTGTTACTCACCGTCTTCCTCAGAATATATATTTCAAAATTAATAATGATCCGTTCATTAGTTTGGGAGTTTATCCTGTTCATTATATATATATATATATATATATATATATATATATATATATATATATATATATATATATATATAATGAACAGGATAAACTCCAAAACTAATGAACGGATGTCCCCACTTGAACTTAACATTCTTTCCCATGGTTTGGACTTCTGTATTCCTCCTACAAATACTAAACGTGAAGAAATATATTCTGAATTTGAAGTCCTTTTTGCTAAACTAGCAAGACTTCAACCTACATCCGACTCTAAGGTCAGCAATCTTAAGGCAAAGTTGAATGACTTCGCACATTCGTATGCGGGTACACCTATTTCGTTTTGTGAATCAAAATAGCGAAGTGAACATTTCCGTACCATCAAAGCACTTCGCAATAATAAATCTTTGGTCATTACAAAACCTGATAAAGGTTCAGGGGTCGTTATACTTAATCATTCTGATTATGTCAATAAAATGACGACCATTCTTGAGGACACCTCTAAATTTATTCAGTTTGGTCCGGTAGATACACATGACTTCACTGTATCTATCGAGACTAAGTTCCAAAAACGTTTAGTTAAGTGGGTTAAGAGTGGAGCTCTTCCCACTAATATTTCTAAAATAATTAGACCCACGGGTTCTATTCGACCCCGTTTGTATGGTTTACCAAAAAACCCACAAAACTGGGGTACTATAAGACCAAAATAATCGATGATAGGGTCTTCCCAACATAAGGTAGCCAAATGGCTTGCCACTATTTTGGAACCAGTTTTGGAACACTATAGTTCATTTTGCATTAAAGATTCTTTTTCATTTTCTAACTTTATGCAAAATTATTCAGATACTGATAAATTTATGTGTTCTTTTGATATATCTAGCCTGTTTACCTGTGTTCCCCTTCTTGAAACGATTTATATATGTGCTGATGCCTTATATCGCGGTCAACTGCCCATTCCTCCTATTCCTGAAAATGTTTTCGTGGAGTTGATGAAATTTGCTACGATGTCTGTTGAATTCAGTTTTGACGACATTATGTACAGACAGATTGATGGTGTATCTATAGGCTCTCCATTAGGACCAGCATTGGCCAATATTTTTGTTGGTTTCCATGAAGAAGGTCTCCTATCTGGTCCAAATAGACCAGATATCTACTTTCTTTATGTTGACGACTCCTTTTGTCTGTTCAAAAATGAAACGGAAGCGGACGTTTTTTTTACGTCTCTTAACAATATTCATCCAGCTCTTAAATTCACTATTGATAAGGAGGATAATTCTTCACTGCCATTCCTTGATATATTAGTTAATAAAGCTTCCTCTGGTTTCCTGACATCAGTATATCGGAAACCTACCTTTACTGGTCTTTATACTCGTTGGGAATCATTTTGTCCTACAAAGCAAAAATTTAATCTTATTAAGACCCTTACCCATAGGGCCTTAAATATTTGTTCGAAGACCAAGCTGGATGAAGAAATTAAATTTATCACTAAGACCCTCTGTAACAATGGCTATCCTTTAGACATTGTACAATCTACGATTAAAACAAAAATATTACATTTTTACAAAAGCAAACCAGCTTCTGTAGACAGATGCCCTATTTACCTTCGCCTACCTTGGCTTGGTAACATTAGTGATAGGTTCGCCAAACAAATCTCTTTGTCTGTACAACAATGTTATTTTGCTGCGAATACACGAGTTGTTTTTCCTCTCGACCAATCTTGACTTCTATTCGAAAAGATGTCCTTCCCCCACATCATAACAATTCCATTATTTATTTATTTAAATGTAGTTGCAGTATGCACTACGTTGGGATGACGTCACAAAGATTAGACATCCGGGTCAAACAACACGTGCCCACAAAAATTCGCAATGCAAATTATTTACTAACTGACGTTTTGAATAATACTTATGGTTCGTCGATAGGTCAACATCTCATAAATAACCGCACCTGTGCCTCTAAATTCAGTGTCGACTTATTCTCCATTCTTAGTAAGTATCACTCTTCTTATCATTTCAAGATCCTAGAAACAATTTATATTAAGTCCTTGAGACCTTCTCTTTGCAAACAAAGAGAAAATCTCCTCGGGCTTAATGTTGTTTCTATTTGATTGAACTTTTTTCTTTTTTTTTTAAATTTTTTTTTACCCCTTTCCCTCGCTATAATTCTCATAGCATCTTTTTTATATTTTTTATACATTACCTCGATATTTGGCTCTGTTGAGCGAGGTACGAAACCAGCCAGCTGCCCTTTCATCTTTTTAATTTCTTAATTCATTATGAGTAATAAATATTGTCTCTTCAATGCCATTTTAAAGTTTTGTACGACAAAGAATATATATATATATATATATATATATATATATATATATATATATATATATATATATATATATATATATATATATATATATATATATATAGGATAATCTCCTAAACAAATGAACGGATCATTATTAATTTTAGAATAAAGTGCGTAAAAGTATATATTTGTGCATATATTTTTATTATATAGTCCAAACAATTCAAGGTAAAAGCTTGTAGATTGTTAAAATTTAACAATCAACGAGATTTCATTAATTAATTAACGACAGAGCATACATAGATACATTAATCAATATCCATGATTTCCTCATTTTGGTTGTCTTATGATTTTTTCTGTTTGCTGCCTTATGATATATTATTTCTGGAGGCGAACTTTGGTTTTCTGAAGAGCAGCATAGATGAAAGATCCTGAATTGACTTATAAATTTATGGCTGCTCATCTGTGTACGAAACGGTCTATCAAAATACACCGAAGTGTTTTTATATTTGAGAATAAAAGAATGAATAAAAGCTTGCTCACTGGAATTTAACGTAATATTGTTTTATATATATATATATATATATATATATATATATACACATTCTTAACTTCATATATATATAGATATGTGTTTTTCAACTATATAATTGTGTCTGACTATGTGTAGCGTGTTAGGTTCTAACCATGAAACTATATATTCGAAACTGAACTTTAATTACATTATGTCATATGAACATCAGTTGAAATGTAAATGTAAATTGATCCCTCTGATGCAGCGTTGTTATTGTTCAATATAAACAAATAAAATGTTTTATAATATACGCTGTTGAAAATGAAAAAAACAAAACTAACGAACGCATCTGAATTTAGTTTATTTCATTCAAATTTATTTAAATTCATTTAAATTCAATTTGTATCATGCAAGTGTAGCGAGACAGCCTCCAGCAAAAAACAAAACAAAAAGTGTAAGGTAGGACGTCGACTTCTTGTACGAATAATAATTCACTATTTAAAAAAATTGGTTCTGTCTTTTTTTAAATTTTATGTAAATACCGAATTGAATACGAAGAAGAGAATACATGATTAAAAGTCCGTTCAATTCTTTGCGGCTATTAGCTTCGACTACGCATGCACAAACGGAAGTATGAATGTTATTCGTTAATCAAATGCAAAGACTGCGCAAACAATGCCACTTGGAAACAGAAACGATTAAGTCTGTTTACGCTTGTTATTTGTCGTGTATCGTATTTATGCTTGGCCTGGAAACGTTGCAACGATTGATCCCAGATGGCTTCGCATATGACGTTGCAGCAGCGTTGCTTTCGAAGCCGCATAACCGCGAATCCGGGATCTCTCGCCCAAGAGATCTTCGTTACGCAGATGTTCTGCCTCAAAGCAAAACTTTCTCTGGTTGGCTGTCAATAGCAGGTTTCTACATGCAATTGTCATGGCGTTCCCAGAAGGAAATAATTCAAGCAGCCATCATTTTAATCACAATCTTGCTAAATAAACACCCCATGTACACACATTTTATTTTTAATAAGCACATTAATATCTAACACATGCGAATTTCAATTAAAGAAACATTTCAATTATTAATTATTGAACATTTGGTTCGAATCATTTTTAATGGTTTTTCAGCGCAATTTTCAGTTTGTTTTTATTATATTTTTCTTCCATCTAATAAGCTTCATTGATTGGGAAAATAAATTATATTTAAAAAGTACTTTCTTTTACAACCAGATTTCTAAGATTGAATGTGCGTATTTGATTTTCGTTAGAAAATATTTATACTTTCAACTACTCTACCGAAATTTAATCTAAACATTTCTGAAGAAGGTTAATATTTGAAATATACGGATTTTTACAAAGGAAGATTCCAAAGATAAATGATTGCAAAACGGAAACTATAAACCACACACTTATTCACATACTTAAATAAAATGAACAGAGAAGAGCTTACAACGACGCTTATTTCATTTCATTCTTGACTTACGAAAGGCAAAGATCGCCGAAAAATGTCAAGAGACAACAGGAATGCCATACGAAATTGCGAAATGTTAAACCAAATAAATCTTGCTTTTGTGTATATGAACATAATACTTTGTAACATCTATTACTAATGGAGATTTGGTATATATCTGTCTGAAGCCGAAACTATACTATTACTTCTATTAATGTAATTATTATGATGTTGACTAGACCTCTTTTGGGAAAAGGTCGGGTAACATAAAATAGAATATATCGAGAATCGTACACAGTTCCAGCGGTGACTTGGATAACATCTCACTCCTCGTGACGAAAGTTGCCTCTCTTTTATTCCCTTGGAGCATCTCATTTTCCAACGTCAGTAAGGGGTACTAGCTTACTCCACACCAGTAATATTGCATCTTATCTATTACTAATGGAGATTTGATATCTGTCTGTCTGAAGCCGACACTATACTATTACTTCTATTAATGTACTATATTTCAATGCTCAATTCGAGGGTGTAGGGTAGTATCTGTTCTACTGTCATGAGACCATCCACCCAGGCATTACCCCATCCGTTTTTTTAGTGTAATATATATTTTGTGGTTATTATACCATGCTCCCAGGCATTACCTTTTCCTTTTTTGGAAGGGGGATTAATGTTGTGTATGTTCTGTCCTTACCGCCTCCTTTGGGGAGTTAGTATGGTATCTGTTTTGTTATCATGAGACCATCTTTCCAGGCATCATCCCCTCCTCTAGGGGAAGAAGAGCATACCTCAACAAGTCATTGTCACAATCGGTTGTTCATTAGCAAACTCAAATTATATATACTAGCAAAACATATGCGACTAGAATGAGGGAGACTATATTTTGCCAGTATAAACAATTGACATTTATTTTCCTTTCTAGAAATACAGGTTTTGCAAATGTTTCTCAGTTTTACACAAAATGAATACAAAGATTAGTAAGACAACACCTACAATATAATCTTTCCTTTGCGTTTCCTATTAATATTAATAGGAGGTGATGGTGGTCAAGTGGATAATGACGCGGACGGACGACCTGGGTGTACTAACTTCGAATCCAGTCTGTTCCATAATATCACTTTCACTCAAGGATGTTGGCTACCATTACGTGGTATGCCACGCCAGAATCAAGAATGCCAACGCCAGAATCAAGAATGCCAACAAAGTCGTACCATGTTGATTCATACAAATTTACTTTTTTATTAATATCATCTAGTTTCCTTTTTCAGTTCGGAAGAAAGAACACAACTCAACTTCAACACACCATATAGAACCTAATTTATTTCCTTGTCAAAGTAGATAATCGACTTCGCAATCTAGTGGCAGATGATTCTCTTCTCTACAGCTCGTTTATCACAGAAGATACATCGCTAGTCTTTCTCTACTCTATAGTTATCTGCATACGGCATAATCACGTTGACACACAGGTCCCCGTTAGATGAGCGAAGTTAAGCGACGTTGAGCCTGCTCAGTACTTAATGGGTGACTATTTGGGAATATCAGGCGCCATATCTGCTCTCCGCTACTCTCGGCATTGTATCAAGCAGGATCGACTCAGGATAGGGGTAGGGTTACGATTGCGCAACCCTTGCTTTACAATTACACGCGCAGCTTCCTTTGTAGGAGCTATCTATTGTCTATAAAAACTGAACGGAGACGATGAGTTATCTTCATGGAAGGTGCTTGACTGAGCTCCAATCGCTACTTCCTCTCTGTAAAACATTCACAGTAATCAACTCCACTCTCTACCACCACTGCAAATAACTCCCCTTTCTTCCTCTCTGTACCTAAAACAATACGAACATTTCATTAAAAGATTTTCTTTCCAAGAACTTCCCACATTTGGAACACATAGCCACGTGACTGCTTCCTTGTAAACTACAACATGGACGCCCAATTTAAACAAATACTTGTCGAGCCGTCGTCTTAAATAATCAAATTTTGTGCATTCCATTCACCGTTTTCAATCCTTTCATAGTATCGTTCATCGTCCAACTGACAATCTTATTAACCCTTAATCTCGAGTAGCTTTTGGTAAGTGGTGACTCATTAGTATATAAAACATTCAAAAGAAACTCCCTTCATTTTTCTGTTGACATATTATCCCCGTTTCTGTTTTTCACGTCTTTTACATTTTTCTTGTTACTTTAAAAATTTTTTTTTCGCAATGATCGTCTGCTTGTTTAATTTCTACATTACAATTCCGCGCTCATAAGACCAACGAATTCGATTGGTTCATTCTTGACACGCCCCCAATTATTTTCATGTGAGGAAAGTAACAATGTATTGTGCATGTTATAAAATATCTCTTTTTAATATTTCTTCTTCTAAAAGAAATTATTTTATTCATTTTTTAATTCCAAATTTAAACAAACATCAATGTTCCTTATATGTCTTCAATATATAAATAAATCTATCTATCTATCTATCTATCTATCTATCTATCTATCTATCTATAGTTCAAAATAGACTTCAAAATTTAGTGGTTGGATGATCTCGTCTGTTCCCCGCAGCACCATTATCACAGAAGAGATGTTATTTTCAAGGAACGTGCTCGGCTGAGATTCATCCTCTATTTCCTTCTTTTTGAGACATTTACAGCAAGAACTCGTCTTCATACCACAACGGAAATAGACTTTCACTTATTTTTCCATTTGCCTTTGCGCCAAGCGGAATCTCCATGGGTATAGTTTCTTTCTAAGGGATTGCTGTTTGTGAGACACATTACCGCGAGAACGATTCCCTCCAAAGTACAACACAGTCGTCTTCAAATCCAATGTCAACAAATACTTGTCTTGAACCGTCTCATAAGTAATCAAAGTTAGTTCATAGCATTGATCAATTTCGGCTGACAAACGTTCAATCTCATTAACAGTATCCCCTAGTGGCTCTTGGCATTGACAAATAGTGACAAAACAGTAAAAAAATCTATTTATTTATTTATATATCAATCTAAAGCATAATATTAATATATTTTCTGTAAACCAATGAACTCGTTCTTAAATGTTGTTCGTAAACAGATTTGTTCGTAAACTGAAGCTAATTCTCCTGTAAGAAAAGAGGAAAAGCGATTAATGAATCCTGAGAGACAGCAACCATATAACATCATGCTCGAATTCATCTGACAAGCTTTTAATGAAGCCTGCAAGTCGGCTGGTAGTAAGCAACGACATTTCAATGTTGTCATACACAGGCGAGAGAGATAGAGAGAGAGAAAGAGAGAGAAAGAGAAAGGAAGAGAGATAAAGAGAGAGAGAGAGAGAGAGAGAAAGGAAGAAAGAGAGATAGAGAGAGAGAGAGAAAGAGAAAGACAGAGAACACAACTGGCCTAACCACTTACCAGCCCTTAATACAAGCGATCCTGCCGATGTCTCACGTGCCTCTAAAGTAATCTATAGCGTAACAGAAATGACATACATGCACGCACACACACACACACACACACACACACACACACACACACACACACACACATATATATATATATATATATATATATATATATATATATATATATATATGGGAAATGAGAAAGGAAAAACCAAATGATATTTTTTTATGTTCGTCTTTATTTGTAAGACTTCTTCAGGATGATAATTTTAAGAAGAAGTCTTACAAATAAAGACGAAACGTCGATGAAATGAATACATGAAAAACAAACATCTTTTGGTTTTTCCCTTTTCATTTCCCATTACGTCGGATTACTCTCATCCTTCCTTTCTCATATATATATATATATATATATATATATGGGTGTGTGTGTATATATGTTGTATTTGTAGATGTACGTGTGTTTGTGTATATCATTATATATGTGTATATATATATGTATGTAAATTGTCAAAATATGTAATTTGTTTATATATATATATATATATATATATATATATATATATATATATATATATATATATATATATAATAAATACGGTAATCTGTATATGAGTGTATGTGTGGAGTTATCTGAGTTGAGTATTTTGAGTTATTTGTGAATGTAAATATAAACTATTTGTTGAAATTCCTTTTTTAGTAGAATTTTTAAAAATTAAGATTTACCTCCCTTTGAACATAAGTAAGCTAAAGTTAGGTTCCCTTTATACGATAAAGCATTTTGAACAATAAATATGGCGAATTTTCGTGCACTTTTTAAACTCTGTTTTGAAGTATGATTATATGCATTTTTGCGTGGAATTAATTTTGACAATGCTTTTACTGAGGTATTTTCTGGTGATTTTTTTTTCTGGTGGAATTTGTAACTTGTTTCCGACAATTTTGTTGATTTGTTATTTTGTAAGAGAACTTACGAACATTTTGTTTTAAAGGTAGCATAGTGTTTTTAAAATATGGTTCATTGCATGACTTAAAATAAACACTACCGTGAAACAGCTATAAACAACTATAATACCTTTGTGTATACTCTTTATTATTATTATTATTATTATTATTATTATTATTATTATTATTATTATTATGTTAAGGGCGGCGTAATGCCATTTCCTGCATGACTCTTAACCGCTTAAGAAGTGGAAAAACACAAACGCTGTTATTAACAAATACATAACTTAATATTTAAGCGAGAAACAGCGTATACAATTCCAGGAAACGCATCGTGGTCCATAGGTTACACTCCAGACTCCAGACAATATAGTTGTGAGTTCGATCCTTGTCTAAGTTAGCCATTGTGATGACGGCTGGATAACCAGAAACACGTGTCCATTGATTCTTTTAAGTACGTAATATATATATATATATATCCCCGATATTTACCAGTTGAGATCTCTGGTAGAGGAAATAACGGGTTCTACTTAGCACAATGCAATACTCTTTTGTAAAGAATAGATTTCTCATGTTATTGGTAGCGTCATAAAGCATATATGTAAATATTAAAATACATATATAGCGCTATAATTTACTTCACTGTCAATAGCAAATGTGTTAGCGCAATATGTACGGTACTTAGCTGCTGATCGCATTTAAATGGGACGGGCTGTTCGGGTCTAGAATCTCGGCTCAGATATATTTACTCCGTCTAGCCACTCTGATGAATCTTGTAAAAGCAAAACAGCTGTCTGTGGATATATATTTATATGTATACCGCTTATTCATAGATTAAGCTCTCTGGTAAGTAATAGTTTCCACTTAGCATAAAACTAATCTTATGTAAAAAATACATTTCTCAGGTTATCGATAGCGTGATAAAACATATATGTAAACATGGAAAAAAAAATATATCGCTATACTTTTTCTACTGTCAGTAGCGATTTTGACAGCGGCATGGATTAGGTATTTGACTGCTGATCACATCTGCATGTGACAGGCCATTGGGGTTTCAAATCTCGGCGTGAATACACTTGCAACATCCAGCCAGAGTGATGAGTATTTAAAAGATAAAATAGCTGTCTGTGGATTATATATCTATATAATAAAGTAAAGTCGATTCTTTTCCTATTTCATTGGGCATTATAGCTCTGTAAACACAAACGATATATAGAATTCCGCAATGGTCATGCTTTATGCAAAGTATTGATGCGTGTTTTCGGAAAATAGGCTTCCGTTTCGTTATCTTCTAGTAATTTGTACATTTTTTCCAGCTTGCCTGTCGCTCCTTAAATAGTCATACAGATTGCAAGTCAGAGTAATTCTCAATCACATGCTTATATCTACTTCTACTACCACCAATTTAGGCCGGGAGTATTCTTCAAAGGATATTATACTTTTACTAACTACATGCGGCACGCGCTCTTTTCAACCAGAAATGTGGTGTACTATAGCTAGCCTCGATCTAAATTAAAGTTTTAAAGTTAATAACCTTAAATTTAGATCCAGGCTTTCTATTTTCATACCACATTCCTGAAAATAACTTTGTACATAACATCGATATAAAAAAACATTCATTCCACTTCATAGACGCACCACATATTTCGAATTTTAACGTCTGTGATTTTTTCGAAAAAAGAATAAAAACATTTTTCCACGTCATAGATGCGCCACGTATTTCCAATTTAAACTTCTAGGATTGTGTTCAAATCAGTCATCTTGAGAAAATCTTTGATCAATACAAACTAAACATCGATGAAGATATAAACAATTTTCGGTTTTCCGTTTTTCAGTTTTCATTATGTTTGATCATTAATTCCATAGCTATCATATGCAGACACATCTAGCTAACACGGTCGGGTTTTCCAAGTTATACCCAAATAAGATTGCATATGGCAAATCGATATTTGATTCTGACTAGCCAGTCCTTTCCGTAAATTTTTATTTTGTGTTCATTATATAACAAAATCATAATCCAAAGATTTTATCGATTACATATTCTATCAAGCTCGATTATTATCCCAGTAGCATACACTGTGCGGAAATCATCGTTGTTTTTTTTACAAATGGTAAGTTTAAAAAAATTGCGTCTACAATCTCTGGGTACGTATTTATTCAGCCATTTTATAATATTTTCATTACTACTTCGTTTTTAGAATTACACTCCAAAAGTTATCATATATCTGATTAGTTTTCCTTGATATTTTTCCCTCGGTCTTTTAATATGAATCTAGTGAGAATTGGAAGGTCATTTAAAAAGCTTCGAACATTACGGGCTCCAAATAAAGTTTGTGTTGGCATAAACTATTACAGAGTAATCTAACAAAATAGAAAATTCTCTGCTTACCTCATGCATACAATACATGTTTCAGTTTTACTTTTGCAACAACATGCACAAACAAAAAATCCTTAATAATAACATATTCATCATTACTTTGTCCGCGTCGAGTTTTTCTATGGTTTTGGCTTCAAATTACTTTATTATTCCCCATCCATTTTGATAACAACATTAACTTAACAACCGGGAAACACCGGTTAGGGGCAGCTAATAGAATATATTTATACCTTCTTCTGCCGGCCATACCAATGGCCGGTTCGAGACCATTCAACAAAACATTAAGTCATAGCTTTCTGTATGCTATTGTGTTTGGTTTTCTTGTTAGCCGATTTTACATATTTATATGTACTGCAAGTATACATGAATGTCTTACGATAAAATGAATTATATAAAAGCTGAAATAAGTTATATATGTATATATATACATATATATAGAGAGAGATATATAGATAGAGAGAAACATAAAAAATACAAACTTCAAATCCGATAAAACGACCGTAACACATGTTTGAAAAAATGATATTGTGTGTCATGTATGTATGTATGTATGTATGTATGTATGTATGTATGTATGTATGTATGTATGGTATGCATGTATGTCTGTATGTATGTATGCATGTATGTATGTATGTATGTATGTATGGTATGCATGTATGTCTGTATGTATGTATGCATGTATGTATGTATGTATGTATGTATGTATGTATGTACGTATCATCTTCTCTCTCTTTGTATATATATATATATATAGTAAGCAATGGAAATATATATGGCAATCAAGCTACACAGAGGCTCCCGTGTTTCATCCCCGGGGGGAATCGTCAGGCTAAATGCCTTTAGCTTGACGATTCCCCCCGGGGATGAAACACGGGAGCCTCTGTGTAGCTTGATTGCCATATATATTTTCATTGCTTACTACCTAGCTCTACTTACGTATCGAGCACTGTTGAAGTAAATACTGAAAACTGACACATAAAAAATTATATCTCCTTATAATATTTTATGTGGATACATGAAGTACATATATATATATATATATATATATATATATATATAAGAGGAGATTGTAGTTTGCTTGAAGCATTGCTGGTAAATGTAAGTGTAAATTAGTCGTCCAAGGCTATAGCAATGCGATGTGGTTGCCGTGAGATGGAAAAGTGAAAAGAAATAAACGCAGGGAGAGAGTGAACCTCAAAACGATTTATTAACAATTTCACGAAAACTGATTAAATACCAAATAGTATTTTTTTTTTTGGTAAGTAACAGATCGGCAAAGGGTAATCTTAAATTTTCGAAAGAACAACTTTCATTATCAGAAGACAACAATAGAAGGCCGAGAGGGTCGGAAAAACGTGGAAAAACCGGTGTCAGATCATCGTATTATAGGGGAAAACAATTGGGAGTAGGAACGCAGAAAACGTCAAAATTCAATTAAGCAATCATATAACTAAGGTTAAAACATTATAAACATTAGTTTAGTAATATACCAATTTTTTTAAATTTTTTTTTTTTTTTTTTTTTATTATGTTTCATTTTAAATGACTCATCAATCTTTATTTATTTATTTATTTATTTATTTATTTTTTTTCATTTATTCTCTTCAAATCTAAATTTAAATTCACTGTCAAAGGGAGATAACTTATTCTAAATAATATGTTCAGACCTTAGAAATGAGATGAGTACACTGTATTTTTGACTCTTCTCTACAAATCTAAATTTAAATTCACTGTCAAAGGGAGATAACTTATTCTAAATAATATGTTCAGACCTTAGAAATGAGATTGGAAACTTGAGAAGGAATTTGAGTTGTGAAGTGGATTAGGAACGCAGAAAACATCAAAATTCCATTAAGCAATCACATAACTAAGGCTAAAACATTATAAACATTAGTTTAGTAATATACCAGAAAACATCAAAATTCCATTAAGCAATCACATAACTAAGGTTAAAACATTATAAACATTAGTCTAGTAATATACCAATTTTTTAAGTTTTATTATGTTTCATTTTACATGACTCATCAATCTTTATTTATTTATTTATTTTATTTTATTTTATTTTTTATTTATTTTTTTTTTTTTCATTTATTCTCTTCAAATCTAAATTTAAATTCACTGTCAAAGGGAGATAACTTATTCTAAATAATATATTCAGACTTTAGAAATGAGATTGGAAACTTGAGAAGGAATTTGAGTTGTGAAGTGGATAAAAGCCAAGGATGGGACCTTTTTTCTTTTTTCTTTTTTCCTTTTTTTTAATTTTATTAGCAGGGGAAGGGGGGGGAATAAGAAGAGAGAGGATTATAAAAAAAAAAAAAAAAAAAAAAAAAAAAAAAAAGGTAAGTAAGTTGTGGGTGGGAGTGTGAGGAGGTGGGAGTGTGAGGAGGTGGGAGTGTGAGGATGTAAGAATCAGAGGATGAAGGGAGATGACAACTCGAATCTGTTATTCAAGGCAGGGCGAAATTTAGAGATGAGGATAGCTTCCGAAATTCGAAGCTGGCCTATATTGCGGACAGAGTTGAGGATGCGGACACTAATGGAGCGATGTGTGTTGCCACATGAAATTAAGTGTTTATGGAAGGAGGAAATGTGGGTGTTTAGATGTTCTTTAATACGTTGGTGTAGAGGCCTAACGGTACTACCGATGTAGAATTTTTGGCACTTAGAGCATTGCAATGCTCTAAGTGCCAAAAATTCTACATCGGTAGTACCGTTAGGCCTCTACACCAACGTATTAAAGAACATCTAAACACCCACATTTCCTCCTTCCATAAACACTTAATTTCATGTGGCAACACACATCGCTCCATTAGTGTCCGCATCCTCAACTCTGTCCGCAATATAGGCCAGCTTCGAATTTCGGAAGCTATCCTCATCTCTAAATTTCGCCCTGCCTTGAATAACAGATTCGAGTTGTCATCTCCCTTCATCCTCTGATTCTTACATCCTCACACTCCCACCTCCTCACACTCCCACCTCCTCACACTCCCACCCACAACTTACTTACCTTTTTTTTTTTTTTTTTTTTTTTTTTTTTTTTATAATCCTCTCTCTTCTTATTCCCCCCCCTTCCCCTGCTAATAAAATTAAAAAAAAGGAAAAAAGAAAAAAGAAAAAAGGTCCCATCCTTGGCTTTTATCCACTTCACAACTCAAATTCCTTCTCAAGTTTCCAATCTCATTTCTAAAGTCTGAATATATTATTTAGAATAAGTTATCTCCCTTTGACAGTGAATTTAAATTTAGATTTGAAGAGAATAAATGAAAAAAAAAATAAATAAAAAATAAAATAAAATAAAATAAATAAATAAATAAAGATTGATGAGTCATGTAAAATGAAACATAATAAAACTTAAAAAATTGGTATATTACTAGACTAATGTTTATAATGTTTTAACCTTAGTTATGTGATTGCTTAATGGAATTTTGATGTTTTCTGGTATATTACTAAACTAATGTTTATAATGTTTTAGCCTTAGTTATGTGATTGCTTAATGGAATTTTGATGTTTTCTGCGTTCCTAATCCACTTCACAACTCAAATTCCTTCTCAAGTTTCCAATCTCATTTCTAAGGTCTGAACATATTATTTAGAATAAGTTATCTCCCTTTGACAGTGAATTTAAATTTAGATTTGTAGAGAAGAGTCAAAAATACAGTGTACTCATCTCATTTCTAAGGTCTGAACATATTATTTAGAATAAGTTATCTCCCTTTGACAGTGAATTTAAATTTAGATTTGAAGAGAATAAATGAAAAAAAATAAATAAATAAATAAATAAATAAATAAAGATTGATGAGTCATTTAAAATGAAACATAATAAAAAAAAAAAAAAAAAAAAAAATTTAAAAAAATTGGTATATTACTAAACTAATGTTTATAATGTTTTAACCTTAGTTATATGATTGCTTAATTGAATTTTGACGTTTTCTGCGTTCCTACTCCCAATTGTTTTCCCCTATAATACGATGATCTGACACCGGTTTTTCCACGTTTTTCCGACCCTCTCGGCCTTCTATTGTTGTCTTCTGATAATGAAAGTTGTTCTTTCGAAAATTTAAGATTACCCTTTGCCGATCTGTTACTTACCAAAAAAAAAAATACTATTTGGTATTTAATCAGTTTTCGTGAAATTGTTAATAAATCGTTTTGAGGTTCACTCTCTCCCTGCGTTTATTTCTTTTCACTTTTCCATCTCACGGCAACCACATCGCATTGCTATAGCCTTGGACGACTAATTTACACTTATATATATATATATATATATATATATATATATATATATATATATATATATATATATATATATATATAATTATTTTAATAATAAATATTTAAATATTATCTACATATTATACGAGGCCTGTTTAAAACGTATCCGACCGTAGGTCATAAAAATATTTCAAATACGTGACGAAGTTGGAAATACATATTACTAACCTCTATTAAGTGTATATTGAATATTGTAGCTTTCACAGAGCAATTTAGAATTGATTTGTATAGTTAATTCTAAACGGGGTTACTTAACTTTAAGTATATGAAATTCGTTATATATATATATATATATATATATATATATATATATATATATATATATATATATATATATAACCAATAATATTTTTATAAATAAATATTAATTATTTAAATACCTAGAGACATCGATGTTTCATGCTAACGCAATCTTCAGTCTAGGAACCAATTCTCAACGGTCGGTAGGCGCGAACCCCGATCGCAAATCGCCACTGATTCGTAGGCGTATATATATATATATATATATATATATATATATATATATATATATATGATTATATTAGTTTCTGTAGATGTTAATCCGTTAAGACTCCAGTGTTTATAAAAAGTGCTCAATAACAAGTAGAGTTGTTTATTAGTATAAGTTTTTATTTATACAAACATTATTGATTACATATATGCATACATGTTTCGGTTGAACTCTTAACCGAGAGTCAACCTCTTCAGACCAAAAAATACTTCCTCGTTTTTTTTATTGGTCTGAACACGTTGACTCTCGGTGAAGAGTACAACGGAAACATGTGTGCACATATGTAACCAATAATGTTTGTATTAATAAAAAATATACTATATATATATATATATACACTGCGTGCCAGAATTTTATGCAAATCGATTTTTTGTTCTCACCCCGAAAGTTTTTAATTAAAGTTAATGAAACTTGGCACGTTATATGGCAACACTAACACATGCGCAAATCTAAAATTCTAAGCCAATCTGCGCAATAGTAAACAAAGAGCAGCCATTTTGGTGACTTGCAGCCTATTTCAGGGTGTCAACTTAATATGCAAATTATTGCTAACGTGTCAAATATGGTGAAGTGATGACGGAAAATTAAAACATTGATTATTTTAGGAATATATAATTTGTGAACAACAATAATACAGAACAAACATCTTTAATATGGTTTTATAGTACAATCAGTATTGTATATATAATTGCCATTTTTATTGAGATGTAAAACTTTCTATTTAATCTGATGAAATTTCTTTGGCAACAGTCAAAACAGCATCCCAGAGGTCATCCTTGGCAGTGCACTGCCTTCCTCCGGAGTAAATCTTCCTTTTCAAGATGCTCCACAGATTTTCGATGGGATTTAAATCTAGAGAAAAGGCTGGCCATTGCATTATTTTTCACATGTATTGCAAAAAATACTCTCCAAGTATTCAGTTGTTATCCTTACAGTAAAAGACGGTGCATTATCATGCATGGATACCATCTTTTTCCAGAATGACACATACTTCTTCTTGTGCCAGGGTACAAGATGTTCCTTAATGAAGTCAATGTAAAGTTTTGCGGTCATTTTTACTCCATCTGTGACTCTGAAGTGTTCTACCAGCTCATTACCAATGATTGTAACCCAAAACATCACACCACCACCTCATTGTTGACGCCTGATCCGGTGGGTGCGTCGACCCTCATTACGGTACCATCCTCTCATCCACCCATCGAGTCAATCAATAGTCGCTCGACACTCATCTCTCAACAAAACAGTTTGAAAATTTACCTTGATGTTATTTCTTGCCCACTCCATCCTCAGGACGAACCTCTGGCTTTTCACATTTTGCAACCGTCCTCAGCATCGAATTAATTTGGGCACATCAGGAACGTCAGCGTTTTCAAAAGCTATTTTGCTAGTTTCAAGAGGGTTACGGCGGACTTCTCTCTTGATCCTGTTCATGGCCCGATGCTACACGCGCTTTCTTACGAATTTTCCCGTTGTCGAAACGTCCGTAACAAAGTTCAGGGTTTCTAACGAATTGTTTAATTGTACGATGATCACGGTCCAATTCTTTGACTATTTCTAAGGTAAATATCTTATTATGAATCCTTTGGACAATTTTAGATTTCTGATCTTGACTCAAAGCACCTTTACGTTCCATCTTGCATATAAAGTTGGCACGCTAAAACAGGCTGCAAGTCACCAAAATGGCTGCCGTTTGTTTACTATTGCGCAGATTAGCTTATAATTTTAGATCTGCGCATGTATTAGTGTTGCCATATAACGTGCCAAGTTTCACTAATTATTATTAAAAACTATCGAACTTAGAACAAAAAAAATCAATTTGCATATAATTCTGGCACGCAGTATATATATATAGAGAGAGATAGATAGATAGAGAGAGAGAGAGAGAGAGAGAGAGAGAGAGAGAAATATATATATATATATATATATATATATATATATACACACAGATACGATCTTCATGTGTAAGTATATATCTATATACCTCTGATATACTTTTATAAGTTAAACCAAGTAAATATTATTGTTGCTTTAGATTTCCCTTGTGTATATTTGTTTGATATCTATTGGTTTTTATCTTGAACTACCAACATGGACGTCAACTTTCCTTAATATGTGCTGGTTCTTTGTCAGAATAAGTTCTATGCGATCTATCTATCTATCTATCTATCTATCTATCTATCGTTAACGTGTGTATCTTTTCATTCTTCGTTGTCCTTTTCCAATTTCTGACACATACCATTAGCCTAATTCCACCATATTATGACTCTGTGAAATTGGCACAGAAGAATAATTTCTCAGGGGTTGCCTCTGTATTCTTTTAGCTAAATCAGATTCGTATCTACATGACTGGCGTTTATTAGCCACTTGGCACTTCATCAATCGTGATTTCAATAGAATCTAAGATTCTTCGACCGATTTTGTTTTGTTACACACGTTGTGTTTGGCACGTATAGACTAAGGAGAAATAGTGGACCTTTGGGGACGTGAATCTCATGAACGCCTAACCACGTTGGATTATAAACTAGAAGATAAGCACTAAAATCAGCTCACATCCACGGAGAAAATGAATGGTAGTTATTAATGAATCGGTTAGAATAATTTTATTTTACAATATATATTGTTTGTAAATAGCAAAGCGATACTAAGAAGCACGGCCAGCTCTGACTGGTGGACTAAGTCAAGTGTCAAGAAAGAAGAGGCATTTTGAAATAGTCAACAGTTAAATAAGTCGTTTGGAGACACGAAGCAGATAGGGTGAACGTGGGTCAACGGTTTTGGGTATTTGCGATACAACCAACCCGACCCGACCGTTGGGATGATGGTTTACAGAATTAAATAAATCCATTTTATCAATATTGAATGCTCAACGATTACGGAGAAGACAACATGTGTGTTTATATATAATGATTAAAAACGTATATGATTAAGGCTCATTCATCATTGACGGGGTTTGTATTATTTGCAACCTCTGGTTACCATATTATTTATTATTACTTAAGGATAAATATAAAGGAATCGTCTGTATTACAGTCAACGAGAACATCACCGGGAAAAATGAATTCCTCAAACAGAACAATTTTGCACTACATTTATGTCCCTTTATAAAGATTAACATCAAATTATAATTTTATTAAACATTTATGTCTAGAATCCTAATTCCAATTTAGATCTAAATCCACTATGTTATCTTGATTCTAGAAAATATCTGGGTCCTTTTTCCACAGATATCTGACCCCGACCAAATCATAGCAAAATCTTCATAAGAAGAAAATGAAATTCATTGAATTCTGCTTAATCGGTGCCTAATGACTATGAATCAAATTCAATGTGAATCTCAAATATTTGAATTTTAAAGCCTTTTTCTGGATTGTCTTCATTCGTTGAGACGCTCATGATTTGAGACGAATTCTAGGGGCCTTTTCTAAACCGTAAAGGCCTATCCGTGTCAATAACACCAGGGCACATCTCTAGAAACGGTAGTGTACAGTTTTTGAATAAATAATTTAACAAAAGGAAAACAAATTGTTTAGTTTTGTTTTTGTTTTTTCTGATGAAAAAAAATGACACAATACTGGCCAACTCTGATGATAGAATATTATTCGAAAATTAATAAGATTAAAGTAAAAAATATAATAGTAAATTAATCTTGCATTGATAAAGGCTTCTATTTTCAATTTTATAATACTGACTCACCAATGCTTAGAAATGAACGACCCATTTTCTTAAACTTCGAGCATGCCGATGCTTTCCTCGTTCTACAACCAGAATTTGAATTCATAACCGCCAACAACTGCGCCGCGAATACACCCATAGCAAGAACATTTTATAAAAAACAAAAGGAAAAAAAGTTTGTTTATTTTTGATTTTGTTCTTTTTTTCTGAAAAAAAATGACACAATACTGGTCAACTCTGATGATAGAATATTATTCCGAAATTAATAAGATTAAAGTAGAAACTTTTAAAAATTAATCTTGCATTGATAAAGGCTTCTATTTTCAATTTCATAATATATATATATATATATATATATATATATATATATATATATATATATATATATATTTATGTATATATATAAGAAAAGTTGATTTATATTCCAAAAGCCAAGATTTTTTATTTTCCTTACAAAATATTTTATGGTAATTTTTTACAGTAGGACCTGCTCTAAAAGTCATTCAGCGTGGATGCTTTTCGGCAGTTTACGTTGAACGCCGAAAAGCCCCGAAGCGACAGCTAAACTTGCAAACTGAATGAAACGCGATTTCGACAAGAAACTTGATTTCGAAAAACGAGCCTACCCTAACCCTAATTCTTAACCCTGCCCTAACACTAATTTTTTACCCTTCCCTAACAGTAATTCTTAACCCTGTCCTAACCCTAATTCTTAACCCTGCCCTAACACTAATTCCTAACCATGCCCTAGACCTAAACCTTAACGAAATCAACAAAAAATAATCAGTAAAAAAGTAAAAATAGTAAAAAAAAAGAAATTTCATAAAAAACTGTAAAACAACACTTACTTGATTAACTTTTCACTGTTATTTATTTGTTATGTAATGTTTAATAAGAAAAAAAACGTAAAAAAATAACTTTTTAATTTAAACACTTATTTGAATCTTTAATAAAATAAATATTTATTTCATACACAAGTTTTTGCTAGCTTTGTCCTGCTTATAACTCCAGCCTCGTTTGCGGTTTTTGGGACGCTGGTAAGTCAACGGATTTTTCATTCAGCACTGTCCGACGTTTAACGTAAACCGCCGGAAAGCACCGACGCCGTGGGACTTTTAGTGTGGGGTCTACTGTAAAAAAGTACCCATTTTTTTCAGAACAAATACATTTCAGTGCGGATTATTTTACAAATCATTTCTCTTAAAATAAAGCAAGCATCTTACTTTAAGTGTAACGAGTCATAAAATAATTTGCACTGAAATGTAATTGTTTTGAAAAATGCTTTGTAAGAAAAATCAAAAAAAAATCTTGGAATCTGGAATGTAACTGAACTTTGATCTGTTGTTACTGGTTGAATTCATCGAGCTTAAATTGGAAGAGGTTAGTAAACATAAAGTACTCAAAGTATATTATAAAACATATATTTTCACAATAATATATATATATATATATATATATATTGTCTATTGATCTAAAATGTAGTAAAATCAAATACATTTTTTGTCGCTTTATTTAATAATAATAACATTAGTTGTATCATTATTCTCATTAATAACTCCGTAATTAATTTATATTTTTACTATAATCATGAATATTATTCAAAATAACATCTAGTTGAATTAGAATCAACAACAATTAAAAACAGAGATAATTAGGCGTTTCCTTTTCATCCACTTAAAGAATTACTTGATCCGTCTACAATATAGCAATACAAGAAACAATTTTATATTTTTTCCTGGAGGAAAACGTCTAAGAATTAAAATTTGAAATATTCATTGGGTACAGCTTGGAAGGACGTATGCAGTAAACCTCGTCATTATTTGTCAAAGTAGACATCTTGCAGATAAATAAATGCGTCGTAATTTATCAGTTTCGCTTCAAGTGGAAAATTCGAGACAATGATTCATTGAGACGCAATTGCTCTCCAGTTACTTGGTAAGTAAGCAGCTGTTTTCAGCGACGACGGCATTTCTTTAGAGCGAATTAAAAAACTCTTTTGTTAGACTCAATAGAATCTTACATAATACGTTGTTGAATGGTAAATACCGTTTTATTTTAAAGCTTGTATGGAAAACTTAGAGAAGAGAAACACTTGTATCGAAAATAGGTTATTTGGTTAATTTATGGTTGAAAAAAATTAAGTGCTATTATTATTTTAATGAGGGAAAAAGCAAAATATACAATATAATTATAAACATTTGTTTCGTAATTCTTTTAGATGAGGAGTGATACTTTGTATTATTTGGTTTATTTGAACTACTATTTTCTCTTGGATTTTATTAATAACATCCAAGATGAGAAAAGTAGTCCGAATAATCCAAAGAATACAAATTCTAGAAAATTCTTAGAAAGATGTATTTGCTAGAAGCTACTAATGGCCTTCTATCCTTTGGACAAGAAAAAAATAATAAGAAGGCTTGACTAAAGAAGAACCCAGGCACCTTGATTAGAGGACTAGAAAATTAATGACCATGCACAACGCACTACAGCCAAAAGACGATGCAGGCAGACTATACATAAAACGAAACAAAGGAGGAAGAGGACTGATAAGTATAACAGATTGTGTGGAAGATACAAAAAAAGATGGAGAAATACATAACCCAAAACACGAAAAGACTAATACCCGCAGAAATAGACACCACCCAAACAAACAACTCGGGAAGCACTGAAACCAGAAATAAAAAGACAAGAAAAGAGAAGTGGGTGGAAAAACAACTACATGGACTCTTCATGAAGTAACAAGTGAAAATCCAACGAAAATAGCTGAGCATGGCTAAGGAAAGAACACTTGAACAGGAAAACGGAATCTTTACTGACGGCTGCACAGAACAATGCGATTAAGACAAACTACATTTAAGCTAAAATAGATAAAACCCAGGAAAACACTAACTGCGCACTGTGTGGGCAAAGAGACGAAACAGTAAATCATATAATAAGTTAATGCAGAAACCTAGCCAAAAAAGAATACAAGAACAGACATCACTTTGTGGGGAAAGCAGTATAATGGAAACTGTGCAGACGATTGCATTTCGAACACGCAGACAAATGGTACAGACATAAATCGGAGAGAGTACCAGAAAACGAAAAACACAAAATCCTCGTGGACATGGATGGACAAACAGATAAACTCATACAAGCAATGGGATCGGGTGTCATAATAATCGACAAGAAGGGAAAATCCTGCCAAATCGTAGACTTCGACATTCCAGCAGACCACAGAGTGAAGATCAAGGAGGCGAAAAAATGAAGCAAATACACGGCACTTGCCAGAGAACTGAAAGGAATATGGAACATGAAGAAAGTTAAAATAATACCAATAATTGTAGGATCACTCGGAACAGTCCCCCCCCCCAAAAAAAAACTTGAGAAAAGACTGGGAGAAATTGGAATCAAAGAGATCACTGAGACCATATAAAGGACGGCGATGATCAAAACGTCTGCAATCTTAAGGAAAGTTCTAGAATACGGAAACTAACCCGCATAAGTTACGAGTGGTAACCAGCCACATGGAAGTTACAATAGGAAAAAAGAAAAACTACAGGAAGAACACCATCGCACGAAACAAGGAACAGAAACTGCAAAAAATCTTATAAACTGCCCCCCCCCACTAAAAAAATAGGGCACCAGCCTCGACTGATAACACACCAAATAGCCGTAAAGAAGAGATGACCGAGGAGGGAGAGCACTAACCAGACCTTCACTGGAAGAGTGCGGAGAGTACTGAGACATTGGGAAGGCTTATTGCTACCCAAATCCCAAAGGAGACCAATGGTCGTTCCAAGCGAGAAATCAATGGTAGGCGACTGTTGCGATACCGCAAGATCATTTACGGTGGGTATCGAAAAGTTGTGGAGAGTACTGGAAATCTGGGGAGGCTTGTTGCCACTCAGACTTCAGAGAACACCACAGGTTGTTGTCGGTAAGCATAATGATGATGATGATGATGATGATGATGATGGACAGGACTAACCAGATCTATACTGGATGAATGCGTATAGTACTGTGACCTTGAGGTTTATTGCCACACTGCCGGTGAGAAATCAATGGAAAGCGGCTGTTGCGATAACACGAAGTTATTCGCAATAGTTATTGAAATAAGTGGAGAGTACTGGAAATCTGGGGAGACTTGTCACTCACACTCCAGGGAACACCACCGGTTATCATCAGTGAACAATCAATGATGATCCACTGTGTGAGAACTTCTAGCGAGTTTATACTACTACTACTACTACTACTACTACTACTACTACTACTACTACTACTACTACTACTACTACTACTACTAATAATAATAATAATAATAATAATAATAATAAGAAGAAGAATAAAATCATATAAGACACAGATGTATAAATAGATAAACTCATCCAAGCAAGGAGACCGGATGTCATGATAGTAAACAAGAAGGAAAAATCCCTTCAAAATTGTAGATTTCGCCATCCCTAATTAATCACACGGTGAGGATCAAGGAGAGAGGAAAAAAGCAAGATATGAAACTTCCTAAAGAACTGAAATGAATATGGAACATGACGAAAGTCAAAATAATACTATTAGTTGTAGGATCACTGGGAACAGTACAGAAAAATAGAAAAAAGACTAAGTGAAATTAGAATACCAGGGAAGATTGAGACCAAACAACAAATTGCAATGCCGAGCACAGCAGAAATCTTAAGGCGAATCCTCGAATGCGGAAACCAATTCACATAAACTACAAACGCTAACAAGTAACACGTAAGTCGAAATAGAAATAAAGCAAAATACATTTTTGTTCTTGAGCTTACACATTCTTTTGTACCAGTTCATTTGTACCAGCATTCGTATATGGTTTAAAGGTTGAAAATTAATGTTTTCAAATCTTCTCCCGGTGATCAGTGAAATATTTGATAAAGAAATATTTAAAAATATTATTTAATAATGAAAGAATTCAATCGCTATTAGTTTCATGTTTTCAATTAAGCAAATAAAAATAAGTAAAGATTATAATTAATAAAAAAGACACACTTGTCAAGTTGAAAGGTATATTAAATATATTATGTTTAACTAATTGCGAAAATAGCTTTCTTTTTTCTCTCACATGGAATTAAGAGGTTCTTTTTTAGTAGAAATACTTAGACTGTTGGAGTTTACGCTGCTTATAACACTTTAGAAGTTATAACCTATCTGTATATCAAGTTTGGTGGAAATCCAATCAGTAGTTCCTGAGTTTGTAGCTAAAAACTAGTAGTTGCTTATTTTTAAAATGTCAACTGTATCGTCCTAGACAAAGGGCGCATTTAAGTCTAGCCTCTGTAAAGGGCTGTTAAGGCTTTATCAAAGAATTGTAATTAGCATGAACGTATTACGTCCGTTATGCCAAGAGATCTTAATGTCAAATATGTGCTAATTCTATTGAATTGTTTTTGAGATTGTATCTGCTTTTAATAATGATAATACTGATGATGATGATGATGATGATGTTTATGATGATGATGATGATGGATATTAGCATTATTATTAGCAGTAATAGTAGTTGAATGTTAATGTTAACCCTATATAACATGCTAGATTTAGTACAATTTTGATTCAAACTTTTGGAGACTTTAAGAACCTATTATTATTAGTATGAGTATTATAGAATGTAGTAGTAACGTAAGTATCAGCAGTATTATCATATTGACCCATCAATAGTTTTGGACCTTTGAATACTTATAATTTTTAGTATTAGCAGTAGTAGAAGTAGTAATAGACTCAATGTATTTACCTGGCACCCTTTATGACGCATCCGGAGTGTCAAGGATGCTTCATTCTTCATTTGGTGTAATTCTGACAAGTAGTGTTGGAGCCTAAACATTAACGACAGAAGAACAAAAATACTTTATTATAATATGGATGCAACAACAGATAAAATTTAAAGAATAGGATTTTCTAGTGATTTCTAATAAGCCGTTCGTTTAGATCCTTAACGGGTTTTGTTGTCTATTAATTCGTACAGAGGGCGCTCTAGTTGTAGTCATGGGTTTTAATTAAACTAAATTATCTTGAATTAACAGTTCTAGAGGAGCTTCGTTTTGAATAGAGAATAATTGCTTTTCAACCGAGCATGATCCGCAATAGAAGCTGTTAACAAAATAAATTCAGGTAATCGATTCCCGGTAGCGTAAAATGGCAAACAGTTACAGGCGGAAGGAACAACTACTTTACCATTAGAGATTTTCTGGCAATGCATAATTTAGCAGGATTTGAGAAAACATGATATGTTACCGACATTTTAAGTCCATTGCTGAAACATCTATTATAAATTCCATGATAAATGCCAGTATACTGAAATCATATGCCCTTAATAGGGTTAAGATGAAAATTCATATACACTAAATGTACAAAAGCAAGGAAATTCCCAAATTTTTACACTTTTATTGTCATTAAGGGCATGCGAGCACAACAGGGCTATGTATTTTACTGGTAGGAATTTTTCTTCAGCGCACCTCACACACTTCATCCACTCATGCATAAAGATTTATACTGTAGTGATGTGATAATGAAATGGCTTGGTTGATATGTAGTCATACCCTTAATTTGGGAATTTCCTTGCTTTTGTACACATAGTATATATGAATTTTCATCTTAACCCTATTAAGGGCATATGATTTCAGTATATTATTATTATTATTATTATTATTATTATTATTATTATTATTATTATTATTATTATTATTATTATTATTATTATTATTGTTATTGTTATTGTTATTGTTATTGTTTTGTTGTTGTTGTTGTTGTTGTTGTTGCTGCTGCTGCTGCTGCTGCTGCTGATGATGATGATGATATTTTTTATTATTTTTTTTCGTAAATGTTTCTTTATGTATGTGTGATAGTGCACCTTGAACCTCATGAAAATGAGAGGAACACTATCCCTGTGACAGGATCACAGGTAAACTAAGCCTGGGCCTAGTGTTGCCACAAACCCTAAACCATGATAAATGTCTATAAATACAAATAAACGCCGTGGGACTCAGAAGAAAGATCTGAGTGTCATGATTGGCAGGTGCCTCCTCGATGGCCAACATGGGGGACCCGGTCCGCATCCTGCGAATGTTGGCTCCTTTAATTTCAGGAACAAGACCACGGACAAAAAACAGGTAGGTAACCCATCAAATTCCAAATATGATAAGGACACTGAACAAACACAAGAATTCAAGTATGAAAATAACAGACCAAAAAGCAATAGAAAGAAATGGACCACAAAAGAGAACAGACTGGTAATGGAATGCTACTACAAAAGCCGCTACCCCACAGAAAGAGGATATCGGAAACGAATGAAAAATCTATGGGATATTTCTACTGACTACCATACAACGGCACAAAGGATAGCAGATCAAGCAAGACAGATACTCAAGAGAGGATGGTTCTCGGAGATCGAATTAGTCAGTATAATACCAATAATCGTAGGAGCACTAGGAACAATCCCCAAAAACCTGAAAAAACGACTGGGAGAAATTGGGATCAAGGGAATCATTGGAACTATACAAAGGACAGCAATGATCAAAACAGCTACAATCTTAAGAAAAATTATTGAATGCGGAAACTAACCCGCATAAGCTACGAAGGATCATATGGAACCTAACACAGGAAGAAAACAAAACTAACGAAAGAACACACCACAAACAAAGAAACAGAAAATGCAAGAAACATCACTTAATAAGCCCCCCTCCCCCAATAAATTACAGCGGCCTCAACTTACACAACACAAAAATGGACCAATGAACAGAAATAGCAAGAAACACCATAAGCTCACCACCCCCACCCACAAAATAAATAAATAAATAAAATATTATCAGCTCCCCTAAAAAAATTAATAAATAAAAAATAATCAGCTCCCCCCTCAAAAAAAATATTTAAAAAATAAAAATAAATAAATAAATAAAATAAAATTAAAAAAATAAATAAAAAATAAATAAAAAATAATATAATATATATATATATATATATATATATATATATAATAAAAAATGGTACCAGTCTAGGAGGCTGACACCACACAAAATATTTGCATAGGGTCAAGGAGGATGGGAAGACCGAGGAGAGACAGCACAAACCAGACCTCCACTGGAAGTGCAGAAACTGCGAGGATCCCGGGGAGGCTAACTGCCACCCAAACTCCTGAAAACACCAATGGTCCTTGCCAGCGAGAAATCAATGGTAAACGGCTGTTGTGATACTGCAAATTTATTTGCGGTGGCTATCGGAAAGAGGTGGAGAATACTGGAAATCTGGGGGAGACTTGTTGTCACTCAGACTCCAGGGAATACCACCGGTTGTCGGTGAGCAATCACTGATGACCTGTATGAGAACTCCTAGTGAGTAAATAATAATAATAATAATAATAATAATAATAATAATAATAATATAATAATAATAATAAGAAGAAGAAGAAGACGAAGAAGAAGAAGAAGAAGAAGAAAAAGAAGAAGAAGAAGAAGAAGAGAAGAAGGTAAGGCTTCCTTTATTTGCTCATAAAATAAATTTATATACGTTATTATTGAAGCGAGTTCGACCCCGACCTACGTAAAGGAGGCCAGATCGCTGAAAAATTAGGCAACAAACTAGATCTGTCGAATAGTCAGACTATCGGCATTTTGACCCCTCCCTTCACTTAAAATTCATCAAAATTCAGGAAATCAACCAGTTTTAATGAAATTTTCAGCATTTATTAATTAACGATCACAAAATATGATTCACCCATTACTTTATTAGAAACATTAGGGCAAATGTATTATTTCGTGTAATTTGCGTAGGCTAGACAGCAAACATTAAATTAATACTTAACAATAAAATGATGTTGTTATAAAGGTTTTAATTTAATGAAACTTTTTTATTTAATGAAAATTTTTTTAATTTAATGAAAATTTTTCTTTTAAAATAATTTGTCCGATTTAATATTCATTATTTTAATAAGTTCCTGCCTACTTCGAATGAAAAGACTAGTATCAGTTCTACTGCATGGAAATATCTCTTGGTTTATAAACACAAGAAGAAGAAAAAGACAAATCCTTATTCTTAGGCAGTTTTATTATTTATATAGACATTTCATCATTATTAGTTTCAGCTGAATATTGTTTTTTTTTAATAAGTGTTGCTCTCATTTACGAAAAAATAAATGTTTCTTGATTTTTTTAAACTTAAAAGTAAATAAAACATTACAGATTACGAATTAAGTAAAGTAACACAAACTCAATAATTCAAAACAATTAATTGATATAACATTTATTGAAACAAATTAAAATGTGTATTTTGTTTATTCAAAACGAACAGTCTATTTACAATATAGTAAAAAAATTGTAATAAATTAAAACAGTCATGATTTTAGAGGGGTGGGTGGGTGTTGGAAACTTATTAATTAGTAACAAAAATATTTTTTATCCTGAAACAAAATTCTAATTTATTTTTCTAAGACTTGAAATTCGAACTTTAATGCAATACCCCTATCGTTGTAATTTCTTCTGTTTTTTTCGCGCATCTATAAAAAAGAAATACGTTTGAAAAAAGGAACAAGGATTGTAGCTGTATTCTTCACAGGGGAATGAAGTCACAATAGTAGGAACACGTTTCCAATAATTTCCAAGTTAATAGATAATCCTATGGCCCTGAATCTGCTTGCTCTGATTACTTGCTCTTATTACAGATGGACGCATACGCGTTCAGCGTTTTGAGCACTTCCGGTCCTCATTGATAGTGGTTCTTATTCCCACTATTAATGACGTCACCAGAAAAAATCTCTACTCGGTTGACAAGCCTGGGTTATTACGTACGTTCACTTTTATTATATAGATATTGACATATTAGGCAAGGTTGTATGAAAAAATGTTCCTATCCAGTGCCTCTTTTTGGAGAGTTGATTTTTCCTGACATCTTATGGAAATAAATATCGATAATGTATTTCTTTAAAATGTTACTCTTCTCTATTTCTCCAACTTTCTCTCACTTTATCACTCTTTTTATTTATATAATCATTATATCTAGGATAACAAATCTTTCTCTCCGAATTCCTCTCCTCTCTTTCATTGATGAGCAAAGTTGCTAAAAGAATAAAGGAAAAACTCAGCTCAAATTTAAGCCAATCATAAATTAGAAAGAATTAAAGAAAAAAAAGAAATATATATTTCTCCAGACGACTACTCTTTCACACCATCTCCCAATCTCGCTTTCTTTCGCACTCTTTCTCTCTCTTTTTCCATGGACAGTCGGCGAATTTGACCTAAATAAACAATTATTTGCAAATGTCATTGAACGCTTAGTCAAGATGAAATAAAGTCATTTTCATCACAAAAAACCCTTATGCACGAATCTTGTCCCCGTTGACATCATCGTATCAATATTCACGTATTTTTAACATAACCTGCTCGGGCCCACACTGTATCTGATGATTTAAGGTTGGTAAGTGTACGTTGTGTAGTGTCTGACCTTTTGCCGGAAACACAAAGAAAATGATACTATTTTTTATATAATAGATAATATATGATGAAAATGTTTAGTTCATAAACTCGTGGTAAATTAAACAGTTCGTAAAAAAGAAAAAAACTAGTGCAAACCTCCGTCAAAAATGACGAAAAAAATAAGCGTCGTCAGTGTTTGCAGTACTATTAATATAAAACCAATAGAATTACGTTAGTAATTAAAGTTTTCACATATAAATTATTATTATTATTTCTGATAACCTAAAAAATAACACCTACTGTTGACTTTTAGTATAGTGTGAAGGTTTTTTCTAATTAATTTAAATGGCGATGGTTGTCTGACTTGATATTTGATTTCTCACATTCTATTAAAAACTTTAAATGGTTTATTTCGGCAACTTTTGCGTGACAGTATAGAAGTACGTCATATATTATAGATATAAATATACATTGTTTTGTTAATAATGAATATTTAAATATTATCTACATACATATACGTTTCATCATTGCGGAATCATCAGTGTAGAGATAACCATTCAAGTCAGTCGCACGATTCGAACCCCGGAAAATAGTCACATTTAACTCCAACTCCGAGTGCGCTAATCAATGAGGGTACCGCAAATGGCTACTAGCGACATAAGAAATACACCCTAGATATCTGTCAAAGAGGCGGACAGCTACAGTCGGTCGTCATAACAGTGTTCAACAGGACTGAACATGCATTATAGCTTTTGACGGCTTTTTTATTTACTCATTTAACGGCCCAGCTGAGCAGGAGCTACAAATAATTATTTTAATAATAAATATTTAAATATTATCTACATACGCATACGCTTAATTTTTGCGGAATCATCAGTATATATATATATATATATATATATATATATATATATATATATATATATATATATATATATATGTATGTATATGTATATATATATATATATGTATGTATATGTATATGTATATATATATATATATATATGTATGTATATGTATATATATATATATATATATATATATATATATATATATATATATATATATATATATATATATATATATATATATACATCATTTTGATCGTGTGTGACGAAAGTGGGATATCATTTAGATTTGATTAAATGAGTATTTAGCAGTATTTTCAAATAAACTAATTAGCTGAGAAGACAAGATAAAAATAAATGCTTTTCTGATGTAATTGAATGTTTATTTATATAGTTTAATAATTATTTTATCTTTCGTTTGTATTGACGTACCACCAAAGAGAATTTAATTATCGATGTAAAAAACGTTTTATTTGAGAAAACGACTTTGGTCAGGACAGTCAAAGTTTCTTCAAGCCAATCTAATCTTGAAAATTAGAAAATGAAGCAAAATGGGGGAAAAATCAGAAAAAAGAAAAAAATGACTCAACGGATAAAACATAGAAATAAATGAGATAAAATAAATCAAAATACAAACAAAAAAAACAAAGAAAAATCCACTTCCGTTTGTAAGACATTAAAGAGAAACAAGTTTGCACATGCGCTTCTGATCTGTCATTATTAATTGATTTGGCGATTTTCAGACTACCGCCTTTAATACACTTACGAACCCAAGGGAGGTAATATCAGATAATTTAAGAGAGAGAGAGAGAGAGAGAGAGAGAGAGAGAGAGAGAGAGAGAGAGAGAGAGAGAGAGAGAGAAATATATATAGAGAGAAATAGAGAGAGAAAGAAATAGAGAGAGAGAGAGAGAGAGAGAGAGAGAGAGAGAAAGGGGGAGGAGAAAGAGAGAGATGCGTTTGTTTCGTTTATTTGGCTTACGGCAAATCAACCCGCTTGCGTTATGTAATGCGGAAATACAATACGAATTGATTGTACAGGCTTGATTGAACATAAGTTTCTATTTTACCCATAGCTGATAGATCATTTGGCGGGCATAATATTGTAATATTAGGGCGTCAATGATGACAACAGATATGATTGGATACGACGCGAACTATGAAATCAGCTATGCCGGATTCAAATCCAATCATATAAGTTGTCATCATTGACGTCCTAATATTATTGGAAAGGTATATATACATATATATATATATATATATATATATATATATATATATATATATATATATATATATATATATATATATATATATATATATATATGTTATTGTATATTTTAATTCTATATATACAATTGATCACTCGTCCGATTTAGGGCGAATTAAAAAAGAAAAAATGCGCTAATTTGCATATTTTTTAAATAATAAAAGTAAAACGCTCAGGATGGCGAAAAATAAAAACGCACCGTCGCTATCGCATAACACAAAACAATAACAAATAATGTACGTATATATATATATATATATATATATATATATATATATATATATATATATATATATACATACGTACATTATTTGTTATTGTTTTGTGTTATGCGATAGCGACGGTGCGTTTTTATTTTTCGCCATCCTGAGCGTTTTACTTTTATTATTTTAAAAAATATGCAAATTAGCGCATTTTTACTTTTTTAATTTGGACGAGTGATCCATGGATTTCTTACGTATTAAATATATACATATATATAATTTTATTTTAATACGCACATAAAGGTAACCCATGGACACGTGTCTCTGGCTCACAGCCGTTATCAGCATGGCTAACTTACACAGAGATCGAACCCTCGATATTGATGTATATAGTCCAGCGTTCTATCGCTGTACCAAGACGCTCTGTGTAGAAATATGGGCGATTTTTATCACCCAAATATACGATGTATTTCTATGTAATTATTTTTAAAGGTGATTGCAGCGTTAGATGTTATTAGCTTACTTATTATTTCAATTGAAATAATAAGTAAGCTAATAACATCTAACGCTTACTTATTATTTCAATTGAAATAATAAGTAAGCTAATAACATCTAACGCTGCAATCACCTATAAAAATAATTACATAGAAATATATATATATATATATATATATATATATATATATATATATATATATATAATAAAATGTAGTAACACGAAATTACATAATTATCGATGCAAAAATTTATTTCAACCTTGTGGTATTTTCAATCATCCAATTTAGATGATTACATTTTTGAAACTGACAAAAGGGGAAATACACACTCGACAATTCAAATATAATATGAGAGAGAGGGAGTGACAACCTATTTAATACATATTTAGAGAGAAGGTGAATTTGAAGCATATTTCATCTATAATTATGTAGTGAGAGGGGAATTACATAATTTATTACAGAGAAATAGAAATTGTAAAAGTGGGCATAGAGGAGAGGGGGGGGGGGGTCAGTGTCTCTCAAGAAATCAGGTCGCGTCAAAAATCACCAGTACTCACCCTCCCCCTGCTATTTGGAAAATGATACAGTCTGGCGACTAAAGTATATTGGGGATGGAAAGAACCTAAGAAACGATTCGAAAATAGACACTAGACATCCAAGGTCAAAGACCACATCACGCACATAAACATACACAGGCATGCATAAACACGTACACACCATATGTACATACATACATACACATCCACACACACACACACACATATATATATATATACATATATATATATATATATATATATATATATATATACATATATATATATATATATATATATATATATATATATATATATATACATATACATATGTATATATTTTTTAGGCTCTTACGTTGGACAGTCAACCTGAGCTAGTAGGATCCTTTTATTAATATCTTAAAAGAGTTATCTTGAGTGCTCCGCGAGATGAGAAAATTGTCTTGCTGTGGTATTTCAATGCGACGCTGAGTAGGGAAATGGGTTGTTTCTAAACTCGGGAATGTTCTCTTGTGGTCTAAATGAGCGCATCATGATCTTACGTTTGTCTCTATCTGGTCAGCGATATGCAACTCTTATTTCTGTTTATGTGAGTAGGGAATATCTAACATGGCGTCCACTCGGACGTTAGTGAGTTGGAAGTATGAATAAGAGCGAGTTACGTTTACTGAAAATGTGTGTGGAGCTGGATTTAGTGATAAGTAACACGTGTTTCCACCTGAAACCAAAGTATAAGAACACATGGATGCATCCATGATCCAAGCAATAGCATTTTATCAATTACGTCATCACCGTAGATGCGATCAAAAGGACGTCTGCAAAGTTCGAGTCAAAAGGAATGCCTAGTGCTGGGCAGATCATCGTCTGGTGCGTGCTGACATGAGGTTCGTAATTAGGCCGAACAGGCGATTCGGCAACGTAAAGTGTCTTCGTAGAATAAATGTTGTAAAGCTGAAGGATGAGAAAAATGCTCTAGTCCTACAGAATAGACTTGAGCAGATATCGTTTGGTGGTACGTGGGAGTGTTTTAAGGAGTGTGTTTATGAAACAGACGTAGATGTTCGTGGGCTAACGAAGAGAAAGTATCAAGACTGGTTTGATGACAATAATGCTCACATCGCTCAACTGCTACAGAAAAAAACATGAACTTCATCAAAGGCGGATTGATAGCGGTTTGTCTTCTCAGGATCTGAAGTCTGTGGAACAATCATATTTAGCTGTTAAATCAGAGTTGAAGAAAGAACATAGATGGATGAAGGATGGACGGTGGCGATAAAAGGCTTGCGATATTTAGCATGCCGTTGATGTTAAGAACAGTATAACAATGTATGACTTGATGAAGACTGTCTGTGGTACTAGCCATCCTAGTGTAACCCCCATTAAAATCAAAGGATGGTACAGAGTTAATTAGGGATCCAATCAAGCTACTCGATAGATGGACAGAGAATTATATTGATCTGTTCACAAATCCGTCGATAGTCAGTACTGATGTGATAGATAGCTTGTCTCAGAGGGCTATCATTGCTGAAATGGATTCTGTTCCTTCCTTCAAGGAAGTGGAGGAGACTATTTGGCAGTTGAGATGTGGAACACCTGATGGAGATGATATACATGTGTTAATCCTTTGCTGTGGTTGAAGATCATTGGCAGTTTTAATTAAGGGGTTGATTGACACATCTGGTTTGACAGGGCATGTTTACCAAGATTGTCGTGACTACATTATGGTCTCCTTGTAAAAGGGCAAAGGGAGGAAAAATGAGTGCGACAATTATCGAGACATCTCTCATTTGAATGGGACAGGAAAGGTATTTACCAGAATCCTGTTGAATGGCTTGCCTGCCTATATCTGTCCGTTTAAGCTTCCTGCGAGTCAGTGTGGCCTTAGAAAAAATAGGGGTACCACTGATATGATCTTTACGGCGCGTCAAATGCAGAAAAAGTGTATTGAACACTGTCTAGACCTTTGTTGATCTGAAGAAGGCGTTCGATACAGTTAATCGGGATGCGCTGTGTAAGGTATTGGGTAAGTTGAGATGTACTCCTAACTTTGTTAGACTCTTCACAACACCATGACAGCACCTGTTAACTGCAATGGTTGTGTCTCTGAACCCGTTGCAATTGACAACGATGTTAATCAGGGTAATATCCATGTTTTCAATCTATTTTGCTGTAACTATGTCGTTGGCTTTAACAAACTGTGACAAAGGTGTGTATCTTTGATTTCGCACATTGAGTCGACTGTATAACTTACAGCATTTTAAGACTTTATCAAGGACATTCTCCATTGTTGTTCGAGATTTGATCTATGCAGAGGATGTGGATCCCGTGGCTCACTCGCAGAATAATATTCAGGATATCATGGATCTCTTTGAATGGTTGTGTAGAAGGTTGGGTCTCACAATAAGCCTGGCCAAGACAAAGGCTATGTTTACCCCAGCCCGTAGAAACCGGTATCAGGAACCGGATATATTTGTTGAAGGCCACAGTTTGTCTTAAGTGGATCGTTCTATGTATGTTGGTAGTGTTTTGTTTGAGGAAAGGGTTGTTGGATGCTGAGATAGATTTACGTATTGAACAGGCTGGTGTGTCTTTTGGTCATTTGGTGAAGCGGGTGTGGGCACCACATGATATCAGGCTGGAAACTAAGATCTCTGTGTATGAGGCCTGTGCAGTATCAACTTTGTTATATGTTTGTGAGACATGAACCAATTACAGAGCTCATATTCACCTGCTGGAGCGTTTCCAGCAAAATTGCCTTTAGCATTTGCTTAACATACGTTAGAATAGCTTTACCCCTGACACCGATGTTTGGGAACGAGCTACTGTTCCAAGCATCGAGTATCGTATAAGGAAATGCAAACTTCGTTAGGCTGGCCATCTTATTTGTCTTAATGATGACAGACTGGCCAAGCAGGTGATTTATAGGGAACTAACTGGGAATAGTCGCCCACAGCATAAACCTCGTAAACGATTCAAAGATTTTTCTTAAAGACTATTTAAAGTGCTTTGGAATTGATGTTGGAGGATGGGAGGGAGTTGCTGTAGATAGGCCAAAGTGGAGGAAAGTGCTTTTTGAAAACAGCAAGCCTTTTGAAAAGAATAGGATGAAACAGCAGCAGCAGCAGCAGAACAGAGCAGCGAGGAAGAGATATGACGTGCACCCCCCCTCAGCACATGGAGGAAACATGGAACACCTAAGAGACCAAGTGTGCAACTTGGTAACTATGTCACGTACAGGGTTGTTGTTCCTTCATTAGTTGAACACTGTTGTTGTCGACTGCATATCGCGCCAGCTCGGCGTTATAGGTTTAAAACTCTCACCAATGTATGTGGTTCTAACTGTGATCGCATGGACTTAGGCGTCGGAATTTAAGTTAAACATTTACTCGTGTTCTGGGGTTTCGCATCCTGCAACATGATTGCATAAAATCTTTACACAGATGATTCCGGAAAGATGAAACGTATACCCATGTATATATATATATATATATATATATATATATATATATATATATATATATATATATATATATATATATATATATATATAAACTTTTTCTTTTCAATTATCTGATGGATATTAGCATCAAATTATGAGGGTAATTTTAGTACAACATAAGTTATTTTGGTCAAATACTTAAGGATATTGATTCAGACCCTCCCTGTTCCGTATCCAAGTGTATAGCTTCACTTAATGAAATATCTCGAAGTTTCAACTGTCAGGTTATGTGAAACAAGCTTGGAAGTTGAAATTCTGGGTGATGATTTTAAAATATAGAAAATAGAAGACGAAAGAGAAAAAAAGGATATAACAACTAGATGACAAAAGAAGAAAAGATACAAGAAGAGAAATTGAGAAATGATACAAGTAGAAAACAAAGAAGAAAGAATATAACAACTAGATGACAAAAGAAGAAAAGATACAAGAAGAAAAATTGAGAAATGATACAAGTAGAAAACAAAGAAGAAAGAATATAACAACTGGATACAAAAGAAGAAAAGATACAAGAAGAAAAATTGAGAAATGATACAAGTAGAAAACAAAGAAGAAAGAATATAACAACTAGATGACAAAAGAAGAAAAGATACAAGAAGAAAAATTGAGAAATGATACAAGTAGAAAACAAAGAAGAAAGAATATAACAACTGGATACAAAAGAAGAAAAGATACAAGAAGAAAAATTGAGAAATGATACAAGTAGAAAACAAAGAAGAAAGAATATAACAACTAGATGACAAAAGAAGAAAAGATACAAGAAGAAAAATTGAGAAATGATACAAGTAGAAAACAAAGAAGAAAGAATATAACAACTGGATACAAAAGAAGAAAAGATACAAGAAGAAAAATTGAGAAATGATACAAGTAGAAAACAAAGAAGAAAGAATATAACAACTAGATGACAAAAGAAGAAAAGATACAAGAAGAAAAATTGAGAAATGATACAAGTAGAAAACAAAGAAGAAAGAATATAACAACTGGATACAAAAGAAGAAAAGATACAAGAAGAAAAATTGAGAAATGATACAAGTAGAAAACAAAGAAGAAAGAATATAACAACTAGATGACAAAAGAAGAAAAGATACAAGAGGAAAAATTGAGAAATGATACAAGTAGAAAACAAAGAAGAAAGAATATAACAACTGGATACAAAAGAAGAAATAATACAAAACAAGGACGAAAATTAAGGAAGGATATGAAAAAAAAATAATGGATGATCTCGAAAGCAAAACATCAAAGAAAAATTAATTGAAATAGAAAATATGAGACACTTTTTATATCAGAGAATGATTGAAAAATGTTTACCAAAACGAAAGAAAGAACTATTATTCTTTAGATGTGTCTACAAAATGCGTGTATTTCGATAAAAATGCATGGCAAACAATCTCACTACTATTTCCAACAACTGTGACAGATAAAACGAAATCATGTGTCAAACAACTGTGACAGACTTAGAAAAATCTTGTTTCAGACAACCGTGACCGACCAAGAAAAATGCTATTTTAAACAACCATGAAGGACAAAGAAAAATGTTTTTTTCAAACAACCGTGAGAGATGAACAAAATGCTATTCCAAACAGCCATGACGAACCTCTAAAAGTGTTATTTCAAACAACCGTGACAAACCAAAGAAGTGCTATTTCAAACAACCGTGACGAACCTAGAAAAATGACAACTGTCACAGACCAACAAAACTGCTATTTCAAACATCCGTGACAGACCAAGACAAATGCTATTTCAAACAATTGGGACAGACCAAGAAAAATAATATTACAAACAACCGTGATAGACCGACAAAACTTAAGTGTGACAGACGCACAAACTGACCAACGAACATAGCATCTGTATAAGATGCTGGACGCATCTGAATTAGCTTTGGCTGAAAATACTCTTACAAACTTAATCGTGACAGACTGACTGACAATAGAAAGAGAAAAAAATGAGAAATGCTGGAAGAAAAAGAAAAACATAAAAAACTAAAAAAAGACTGTCAAGGAAACAAAAGAAATAAAAACATTTTCATCATTAAATAAAATGAAAATCACAAAAGAAAGAGATTAGAGTAAGTGTGTATGGGTTAAAACCGTTACAAGTAACTACGTCATTATTAGTGTTAATACATAGTAAGAGTGATCGAAATTATTAAAATATATATCAGGAGAGAGAGAAAGGGGCATTTTAAAATAATCAGTAGTTAATCGGCAGATAGTGAAAGACTGTGTGCGTCTGATCATCAGACTGTCTAATTTTCATATGTGAACCCATAGTAACAGTATAAACAGCAACTTATCTTTTTATGTAATATATATATATATATATATATATATATATATATATATATATGTGTGTATCTTGGCAGCATCTTTTCTTTTATACAAGTATCATTAAAAATAACGGATATCTTGTGTCTGGTTATTTTTTCTAAGATCCTTTCCGTTTTTCTGATTAGGTTCTTAGTTTCAGACGGAAACTGGCTGATAAAATTGCCATAGCTTCCCAAAGCGCTTTCGGACCCTTCCAGGTCCATCGTCAGTGGAGCAATGTTAACCAGGCATAGACCTAGGAGTGAATATATATTCTATTTAGGCGAGAAAATAAAAGACTGTGTTTTATGTAAATTTATATTTATAGGCATTTGAGTATATTAGTACTAATAGTATAGTTAATCTTGTTAATAGCTGGGTTTTCTGTTTTAATGTATAGGGCTTCGTGTATGTGGAGTTTAAGTGTATTAGTATTTTGTGCGATGATTTTTGTGTTATCTACTAGAAGTTTACGGATATGCGAACAGGGGCAGGAATGCTTTTTATAGAGGTGCTGGGTTATTGCGGAGTCGTTAGATAAATGCATAGTTAATCTTCTGGATAGCGTCGTAGCAGTCTATGCCTGGTTAACATTGCTCCACTGACGATGGACCTGGAAGGGTCCGAAAGCGCTTTGGGAAGCTATGGCAATTTTATCAGCCAGTTTCCGTCTGAAACTAAGAACCTAATCAGAAAAACGGAAAGGATCTTAGAAAAAATAACCAGACACAAGATGTCCGTTATTTTTAATGATACTTGTATATATATATATATATATATATATATATATATATATATATATATATATATATATATATATATATATATATATATATATATTGCGATGTAAGACCAAATTCAAATACAGGAAAAATCATCAACTAACGAGAGATGTTAACGCTTTCGTTCCGATCAACGAATGTGTTCAGAAAAAAAAATTCTGAAAGCGTTCGTTGATCTGGACAAAACTAGAAAAATCTCTCGTTTCTTGATGATTTTTCCTGTATTTAAATTTGTTCTGTTTGTCTTTTTAACACACACATACACAACGCGCGCACACACACACACACACACACACACACACACACACACACACACACACATATATGTATATATATATATCATAAAATATAAGTTGCTGTTTATACCATTACCATGGCCTAACGTTTGAAGATTAGACCGTCTGATGATCGCATGCACACATGCCTTTTACTATCTCCTCCTCCTCTCTCTCTCTCTCTCTCTCTCTCTCTCTCTCTCTCTATATATATATATGTATATATATATATATATATATATATATATATATATATATATATATATGTATTATTTATTTGGTTTAAATAGACAATGTCAAATTTTTATTAGGTACAGCGCATTGCTCTGATGAACCCAATATTCAGTGTAAGCCAAATAAATCATAAATACATTTGTTATACAAATCACAATTTTAATATTGAGAACTATCGTATTTTATATATACCACCTTAGTTGTTTTGAATAAAGCAACCTTGCGTCTGGTCAGTACGAAGATCGGTGACTATTTGGGAAAACCAGGTGCCGAATGTTGAAAGGCTCTCAGCGTAATCTCGACATTGTTGCTAGTCGTCCTGAACTCATCCCTGCCACTGAGACCAAGTAGTGCTGATTCAGGAGAGATGTAGATGGAATTGTGCAACCCTTGCTTCATAATTAACTCCTCGCGTAGGCACCCTTACTATCTATTGCCTCTCGAGATTGAACGGAGGCATGAGTGAAAGGCAGCGCATTTATCAGATTGTTCCGCTGGCGATTTCATGGCAAACTTGGAAAATGTAAGGGAAACTTCCTAGAAATCTATGATGCAATTAACCGTCATGGCCTGTGATGATACGCTGCAGCCTTGGATATATTAATATTATGAATATTCAATGTTGTTTAATTCATCATAAGCCAGCCTCCAGCTTAAAGGACTGAAAGGAAAGCTGTTGCTTCGGTTCACAATGTAGAGATCAGATACCAGATAAAACCAGGGAATGAATATCCATGATGTTTTTATTTGGTGCAGTGATCAGTATACAACGTAAGTGTTTCTTATTTTACGGCAAATTAACCGTTTTTGTCATGATCATACCTCTCCACGCGATTTTGTATTTCAAATATTGTTGGCAATCACCGATGCTCACTCGTATATAAACTCACGTTGTCTCCTGAGATTTGTGTATCGCTAAGAAGTGACCTTATGGTGTTGTGCAAGCCAGGCTGAACTTAAAACACTTGCATGGACATTACTAACGCGATCTTATCAACGATGGTAATGTTCGCCATTGTAGCAGTACAAGGGTTCTATTTATAGCCTGTATACTTATTTATTTTAAATAATAGAGTCCCTAGTAAGGTCATCGGAGAAGGTTTTGTCCGTAATTTTAAGGAAAGTAATTAAACTATATAGTTTTGTACAAATTCATATATCGAATTATGACAGTTTAAAAATAACACAGCTTTTTAGTCCGTAGTTTCAACTCTATTAGTTATATTTTAACACTAATAAAATAGAAAAAGAAGAAAATTAAGAAATAACTAGAGTGAGAAAAAAAAGAAAGCCTGAGAGAACACAAGAAAGAAAGGTAAAAGAAATAAGATAAAAAGTACGAAAAAGAAATAAAGAAAGAAAAGACAGAAAATGGAAGTAAGACAATGAAATTAACGAAGAAAAAAGAAAGAAATATAAAAATAATGAAAATTGAAAGAAGAGAAGTAAGAAATCAGGTAAAGAAAGAGAGAAATATAAGAAAGAAAGACAGAACCAAAGGGCGGGATAAAGGAAGAAAGAAAGAAAGAACTATAAATGAAGAAAGGAAAAAGCAGGTTAGAAAAAAAGAGAGAGAAGAAGGAAAGCAAGACAGGACACAAAGAATAAAGAAAGAAAGAAAGGAAAACAGAAGAAATAAACACAGAGGAGAAAAATACGAAGGAAAGAAATAAATAAATTGAGGAAGAAAGACAGACAAAAAGACTGAAGAAAGAAAAAGGAAAAAGTAATAAAGAAACGAAGAAAGAGGAACTAATAAAAAAATAATAAAGAAGAAAGGAAAAGAAGGAAGAAAAGAATGAAGAAAGAGAGAAATACAAATGTTAAATGAAAAGAGAATAGCAAAAAGGCTAAAATAAAAGAAATGATTCTTTGAAGAAGAGAACGCCGCATCTCAGTTAATATTCAAGATGACTAAAAAATTGCATGCATGGTACTTAAGATTAGTTATTTTTGTAGAAAGGCTGGAGAAAAATTGAAACAAAACATAATAAAATGGTATAAAAGAGGAGACCGAGATTGATGTATAACCAACAGAGCATCGTTGTTCTTCATGATAGCGTGAAGCAGGCCGAAAAACAAAACATATAAAAACGAGATTCGTAAGAGAAAGCACGGCCGGCCCGCCCAACCCAACACCGCAATGGCCGTGGCACGTATCATGCTCTTTTCTAAACATGACTGAAAAGCCAGTGGACAAACTAATGGCTTTAGTTTGGAATTATCTAAATCTCGCGTGGGGTCTGCTTTGTTTTGATGTCTTCAAGGGAAATGAAGTTTTATCAGTATTAGGAAACAAAGAGAAAGAGAAGAAGCCTGGACCCCCCCCCAAAAAAAAACAAAAAACAAAAACAAAACAAAACAACAACAACTAACAACAAACAAAGATGGCGGAACAAAATGCAAACAAAAGATCTTAATATAAAAGAATGGCAAAAGATTAAAAGAAATAGAAAAGAGAACATCCTGGAAGAAGGAGAAATGATGAGTTTTTAGCGGAGGTTCTTCCATTTTCAACCGACGTCGATTCCATTGACTAAGACAAAAACAAAAAAAAGCTAAAAAAAGACAATGATAAAGATACGTCCATTAATTGTGAACTTTTAGTTTTGTTAGTTTATTTGGTTTTACGGCGTATCAACCATTTCCGGGTAATTTAATGTTGAATCCAGTCATTCTGGCTAAAATGTGCTTCGAGTTCTTAACTTCTTCAACTATTTATTCTTGTTTTCTTTGTTTTATTTTACAGAATTTAAAAGTTTGTAGAAATCAAATCTGTTAGATTTTGTTGTGAAAACCAGCTTCTTTTAAATATTCAAATATTTTGCCTGGGTTCACTTGAAGAAGTACCTCCTTCAATCCTGTATTTTTTTGTTGTAATATTTTTTTCGAGTCTCTTCTAGATCCAGAAATTCGTCAATACACAACGTATCGTATAGCTTCCCCCCCTCTGATATTATATACAAATTGGAGCTGCTTCTTCACCAAATAGGTAAGCATAAGTGATATTTGTGTGTTCTATGCTGAGTTTTAGTAATATCACTTGTTTTATTCTGGTAATTTTAGTAGGGTTATCATTCTTTTCATCAATTTGTTCTTTTATAGTTGATGCAAGAATTCCATATTTTCTTGCCACTTATTAATTTTATATTTGTTAATTATTGGCTTTAAATATAGCGGCAATGTTGTCATTTCTGGGTTCCAGTTATTAGCGGTGAAAACGCATGACACAGCGACCGTTCTATGAAGAGGCGTGGACGTATCTACAAATGATATTTCAAATATAAGCGTAACAGACAGGCTAACAAGCAGACTGTTAAAATCGCAAACTAAATAGAAACAATGTGATAACTTAAGTTATTCAGCCCATAACTTCAGATATATTAGTTATTGTAGCAACCATGATGTGGGTCCGCAAGGTACAAAAACTTAGGGTGGCGCCGTGTGTCGTCCATCGGGGATTGAACCCAGGGTTAGTACGATAACCTGCCGCTGCGAGCTTGGACTACGTCAAAAGAGAGAGATAGAGAGAGAGAGAGAGAGAGATAGAGAGAGAGAGAGAGAAAGAGAGGGGGGAATCATTCTTGCAGGTTATTGGATTCCTCAAATGAGAAAAGAAGTGAAGATGGCTATAAACAAGTGTGCCATATGTAGAAAATACGACTCTACGCCATTTTTATTACAGAAGGTTTCCAGTTTGCCTTGCTCCAGGGTGAATTTAGAAACCCCATTTAACTATACCGGGGTTGACAACAGGACATATATGTGTCAAGGATGGCAAATAGAATAAAAGAATATAGATATTAATATTTACTTGCCTCAATATCACAGAAGTGGTTTTTGATATGAGTTTTTGATATGAGTTTTTGATATTGTTTTATTTTTAAGCTTTTGTTCGCTTTATCAACCTGAATGGTGTACTTGCTACAAGTTTTAGTGAAACGTTTATAAGTAATGGCGAGTTGTTTAGCAACCTGATTTCTCTTCAGGAGTTCCAGGAAAAGTTTGGGGAATGTAATATCAAGCATTAGACGATACCTACTTCATTCGGTCTTGTTAGGCGTTACGTGGGAATGAATAATAAAAACAATGAAAACCTGCTTATACAAAACTATCGGCAGAAGTAGAATTGATTATATCATACTGCTGAATTTAATTTCAGACGCGCATAGGGTTAGGGTTAGGGTTAGGGTTAGAGTAAGGGTTAGGGTTCTCAATAATAGGCCTGTAATATAGCGAGGGTCAGATGATAAGAGTGCGGAAAAAATCACGCCGAATTGATTTCTGCGTCCCAACAAGCCAGGAATTAATGTTGAAAGTAAATAGAAAGGGGCCGGACTCTGCCGTCCCCCACCAGCAAGAGAAGACACGTACAAAATATAGCCGACCGAAACGAACATTTGGAAACATTTCGAAAGCGTGAGGAGTATTTATTAAGCTACATGAATCATCTCTTGTCTTTTCACCGACTCCAGTTCAAAAATAAAATAAAAGTAGGAGATGTTGTGCTAGCAGAAATTTCATTGAAACTTAGACTCTTCTGAGTTCTGGGGAGAATACAGAAAAAAGATCCTAAGAACCCAGGAGATATTAGATTGATTAGGTCCTCCCAAATAGATCAAAGGTGATGTCACAATACATATACATTTTCTGAAGCACCTCTTTCTCATAGGACTATCACAGTATCTGGTTAACATAGAACACGGTTCTTCTATGTCAAATTCATCCGAAACTGAAACATACGACAAGGCGATACTTATTGGAAGTGATAATCTTCTTCCAATAGCACACTCCGAACTGAATGACATCATAATTTTAATTCGTCAAAGTTTGCTGAAAACCGGATCATGAAAGAGAAATGCTTGGATGCGACGAATGCAATGACTGATATCATTTCGATTGTGTAGGCATATGAATGCTGAGAAAAAGCTAGCAGAAGAAAGAACAAAGAGAAGTGTGAAAAGGAACCATCGAATAAGATCACCATATGATCTATAAGCCATTGTTAGACTCGACTTTTCAAGACAGCAAGGGAAAATATCATAAATTATTAGAGGCTTCCGTAACTAAACATGTGGATTTTCGTTAGATGTTGCGTGTAGTGAATATAGTGTTACGTTATTAGTGTTAATACATTTCTTTGTAAAGGAAATATTAGGCTTAATAATTTCTTTTCATTAAGACTGACCTTCATTCCAGACCTGAAATGGAAGACTTACATCTGACAAATCTGTTGCTAAGGATCATTCTACCGCTACATAAATATCTCAATTCTGACGCAATCCTATACCTGTATAAGAATCAAATAAGCCCTTAGACGGAGTACTGTATCCACATCTTTGGAGGTGCCACTCAAATCACTTCCCCCTGTCTTGAACTAGTAAAAAATCGACTTCGAAATCTGTATTTGTAAATAGTGAAAATACCAGAACGGAATTTAGCCAAGACAGGTTTGAACTGTATATACGTGACCTGATAAGATTATTTGAACTGAGTCGGAATGAGAATTTGAGGAACGTATGTATAGTACTGTTGTATTTCTTCTGTGCTTAAAATGCCGACAAACACGGATGTATAAAAAATACAATGAAATATCTTTATTGGCTTTTGCGGTGAACGAGTGGGGGTTAGTGAGGAAAGAGGTCGCACGGGAATTGACGGAGTGGGTTTTCTCAGACCCGACATCTCCAGTCGACTAGCGATCTAAATTTGTGAAACCTACGCATCTACATTTACTGTCAATGTAGCCAAGCCTCTACGGCGTTTATTTAGCGACGTGGTATTTCCGTTTGCAGCTAACCTTTGTGGATAGCATAACCTTTGCAGGTGATTTTGAATCAATCAATAATTATTTTATTTCCAACAATCGGCCGTACTTTGTTTCATCTCGCCATCAATTGTTTCTTCCGGCAAGGTGGGTGTCTGTGTCAAGTATGTTTAATTACTACCGGGTGACATTTCTGGTACACTCGGCCGAATATTCGACAGTTCATGGTTAAATCGTCTACGTGGAAGTTAAGTAAATTAAGTGTAAGTTTTAAAATGTAGTGATGGAAAAATGTTATATTATTATGGATGGAGTGGAAGAGTTTAGGCAAATATATACAATTATATTGGGGGATTATAATCAATCAACATTTCTGAATACTAATATTTCTATAATGCATGATGGGTTGAAGGGTATCTCTCTTCATTATAATTACAGTTTGGTTGTACTATAAGGTCGACCTGACTCCATATTCGAAATAATTAGATGAAATGTCCTTCTGACTCATAGATTGTTCGTATGCTCTCGAAACTCCAACTCATTAATAGGGGAAAGGCCAGACTTCCTAGGCGCTCGAAGTAATCCAACACATTGTATTCTCATGCTATGGCATCCGATTAACCGATGGTTTAATTACCCAGTGGTAACTGTCTACTTAAATCAAGTGAAATAGTATATGAACATATCTGAGTGCTACATTTCCTTCTCATATTAAAACCTTCTTAACACTAATATTTACTCCTTAACACTCACATGAAATAAACTGTGACATAAGTCCTGATAAATCAAAAACCTATGGATTTTAATATTAACTCTTTATATATCTTAGATATTAGAACGTGTAGATCATCTAGTATATATTTTAATTAGTGGAGAATAACAGGAAATGGGACAGCCGAGGGGTCAGCAGAGGTCAACTCGCTGTAACGGGTTTACAATTACTTATGCTGTCAGAATGTATTAAAATGGATATGAAGTCACATGTCTAAAAAAGAGAGGGCGATAACAAACGCCAGTTCATTTATAAGCACGCATAGCTATCGGATGTATAATGACATGGGCTGACAAGATATAACTAATTAATTATTTTAATCTCTTTGCTCTGTCCCCTTACTACAAGTCAGTGATTTATAACAATGATCACGTCGAATAAATGACTCTCTTTCTTTCATCAGATTTGTGTCGAGCCAGCCTTTTTGAAAGTATGAATTACTTTTGTTCTTATTACAGGACAAGAATTTCCTCGATATCTGACAATCCCTGAAAAAGCGCGTGCAAGCAAACAAGGTATGAATAACCTTTGTAACTGTAATGTTTCTGTAATGATTACGGTACCTAAGTTGCTGCGTGTATCACACAAGGTTGAGCATGCAACATACAGACATTTTTGTAACATTAATATTTTCGATAACGGTACAGCTTTTAAACCGGACAAAACCTACTTTTGCCGACGCAGAAATAAGTAAACAACCGGAAAATGCTGATTAACCTGCGTTAAAATCACGGATTTTAAACGGAAAAATAATGAAAGAAAAACACTCACCGTATGTTTGTTTTTATGACAATGTATTTTTTACGAAGAAAATATATGAAATAATGTGTTTTTTTTTAAACGAGGAAGTTAAAAGTTAATTTTTCATTTCGATAAATTATGTTTTTTAATTAATAGACTAAATATTGTAAAACACATAATCAATGAAACAACGTTTTTTACAGAATTCTTTTCGTTTTGTTTTCGTACTGGTACAGCTTTTGAACCGAACTAAGGTTAGAGCTAGGTTAGGGTTAGTTTAGGGATAGGTTTAGATTAGAGTAAAAAAACAAAACAGCTCGTTTTTTATTTGGTTCAAAAGCTGTACAAGTTTTTTTGCGAGCATTATATTAGTCATTTTTTTAAATTTTCTTTTAGAGTTAGCGCAGACGTGAGAAGGAGGGTTTCGGTTTTCCTTTTAGGAATTGCTAGTAAGAAACACTCCTTCTTTGCGGAATCATACCCTCCAAAGATCCAAAGTTCTCATCTGCAGTCGTTTCCTTAAGACACGCCAGACAGTTGCTGGAGCAAGCTGAAGTTCCCTGCTGGCTCTTCTCACTGATTTACGGGGGCTCCGCTGAAAGGCTGTCCGAACTTGCTCAACTGCATCTTCTGAAGTTGAAGGGCGACCTGTTCGCTTACTTGGGCACAAACACCCATCTTTCACAAATTTAGCATGCCATCTGACAATGGATTTCCTTTCAGGGGCTTCTTTTTTAAATTTCCTGCGAAATGCACGCTGAACACATGTCCACGATTCAGTCTTTGCAAATTGGAGGACGCAAAATGCCTTGTCTTGTTTAGAGAACGCCATTACTGCACCTGGAAAGATAACACGAAAATCATTAGTATGACCAAAAACTTGATTAAGCAAGCTTTAAAATGGCACCAGTTTCATTTTTCTACCTGGAATAGTTCATGAGATATACGCATTTGTAATGTTCCCAAGACTTTTGAAACACCCTGTACTTTGGCGTAGGGATTTTTCTAGTTCTTTTACGCATCATCAACACAGTCTAATATACTTAGCAGTCCTCTTCCCTATCTGTTCTTTTTACATAGTGTAGGTCATTGCATGGTCATTTATTTCCCATTTCTTTAGTCCGTTTAGTCTATAAATGGTTCATGATATTTTGCAAGGGATACTGCCAAGATATTTATTACTTTTATTGTGTTTTTACTATATAATTTGGCTTAAAAGATGTTTTAATTTTAATTTCAGATATATACGCTTCTAATGTAATCCTTCCTTTCCGTTCCAGATATTTATAGGTATCGTGTTCGTCTTCAACACGCAATTCTCTGCTCTCTGTTATTTCAAAATTCTCTTCTTCATCTCTAGTAGCGCACACTTTTCCATTCTGAATCCATTTGAATATCCTGGCTGAAAATCTCGGTTTTATTTATCAGAGTTTCTTGTTCTTTATTTTCTTTTTTTGCAAATAGTTTCAGGTAATTCATAATTGTTTTTTGTGTCTGTTAATCTGTAATCGGGCATTGAATTTCCTGAATATGCTGTTGATTGGCATCTGGCTATGACAAAACGTCTTCATGATAGAGGCTTCCTGGAAAATGCTTCTCCGTATACTTATCTTTGTCATGGCTTGCCCTCCAACTGTAGTTTCCAATGGATAATTTTTCTGATATTTTGTACATACTCAAGAATTCATATATCCATAATTTGTGAATTGAGTCGTAAACGTTGTTTATAGGCGATCCACGCCATGGCAATGTTTTCTTTTTCTTTTTACCCCCTTAAGGATCTTTTGATCGATGTATACGAAGTGATTTTTCTGACTTGTCGCTTTCCAGCATAATTTCTGTTAACCAGGAAGTAGTCTACGCTTATTAAAGAAGTGATACATCTATTCGCTCAGTTGTACCGTTAATATGTTCACATAGTATTTACTCACTAGGAATTTTCACACAAGTCATTCTCAATGATTGTTCACTGACCCTAACAAGTAGTGTTCCCTGGAGTCTGAATGACATAAACTCTTACCAGATTCGTGGAACTCTTCACTTCTTTCGATAACCATTGAAAATCATTTTACGTTATCTTAACAGCCGTTTACCATTGGTTTCTCGCTAGCAACGATCGTCAGTCTTTTCTGGAATTTGAGTAGCCCAAAGCCTCCCCAAAGTTCCAGTACTCCCCGAACCCTTTCAGTGTAGATCTGGCCAGTGCTCTCACTCCTCATTCTTTTAATTCTCCATGACCCTTCACGACACTTTTGTGTGGTACCAGCGTTGGATTCAGGCCCTCATATGTTCTTGTGTATGACTGGATTATTTTCTTTTTTTGTGGAGGGGGCTGTTTCATAAATTTCTAGCAGTTTTTACTTCCCTTGAGCTCGTCTGATATTCTTTCTATATATGTTTGGTGCTATAAAATTGACTGTCGTCGATATATTATTATTATTATTATTATTATTATTATTATTATTATTATTATTATTATTATTATTATTATTATTATTATTATTATTATTATTATTATTATTATTATTATTATTATTATTATTATTATTATTATTATTATTATTATTATTATTATTATTATTATTATTATTATTATTATTATTATTATTATTATTATTATTATTATTATTATTATTATTATTATTATTATTATTATTATTATTATTATTATTATTATTATTATTATTATTATTATTATTATTATTATTATTATTATTATTATTATTATTATTATTATTATTATTATTATTATTATTATTATTATTATTATTATTATTATTATTATTATTATTATTATTATTATTATTATTATTATTATTATTATTATTATTATTATTATTATTATTATTATTATTATTATTATTATTATTATTATTATTATTATTATTATTATTATTATTATTATTATTATTATTATTATTATTATTATTATTATTATTATTATTATTATTATTATTATTATTATTATTATTATTATTATTATTATTATTATTATTATTATTATTATTATTATTATTATTATTATTATTATTATTATTATTATTATTATTATTATTATTATTATTATTATTATTATTATTATTATTATTATTATTATTATTATTATTATTATTATTATTATTATTATTATTATTATTATTATTATTATTATTATTATTATTATTATTATTATTATTATTATTATTATTATTATTATTATTATTATTATTATTATTATTATTATTATTATTATTATTATTATTATTATTATTATTATTATTATTATTATTATTATTATTATTATTATTATTATTATTATTATTATTATTATTATTATTATTATTATTATTATTATTATTATTATTATTATTATTATTATTATTATTATTATTATTATTATTATTATTATTATTATTATTATTATTATTATTATTATTATTATTATTATTATTATTATTATTATTATTATTATTATTATTATTATTATTATTATTATTATTATTATTATTATTATTATTATTATTATTATTATTATTATTATTATTATTATTATTATTATTATTATTATTATTATTATTATTATTATTATTATTATTATTATTATTATTATTATTATTATTATTATTATTATTATTATTATTATTATTATTATTATTATTATTATTATTATTATTATTATTATTATTATTATTATTATTATTATTATTATTATTATTATTATTATTATTATTATTATTATTATTATTATTATTATTATTATTATTATTATTATTATTATTATTATTATTATTATTATTATTATTATTATTATTATTATTATTATTATTATTATTATTATTATTATTATTATTATTATTATTATTATTATTATTATTATTATTATTATTATTATTATTATTATTATTATTATTATTATTATTATTATTATTATTATTATTATTATTATTATTATTATTATTATTATTATTATTATTATTATTATTATTATTATTATTATTATTATTATTATTATTATTATTATTATTATTATTATTATTATTATTATTATTATTATTATTATTATTATTATTATTATTATTATTATTATTATTATTATTATTATTATTATTATTATTATTATTATTATTATTATTATTATTATTATTATTATTATTATTATTATTATTATTATTATTATTATTATTATTATTATTATTATTATTATTATTATTATTATTATTATTATTATTATTATTATTATTATTATTATTATTATTATTATTATTATTATTATTATTATTATTATTATTATTATTATTATTATTATTATTATTATTATTATTATTATTATTATTATTATTATTATTATTATTATTATTATTATTATTATTATTATTATTATTATTATTATTATTATTATTATTATTATTATTATTATTATTATTATTATTATTATTATTATTATTATTATTATTATTATTATTATTATTATTATTATTATTATTATTATTATTATTATTATTATTATTATTATTATTATTATTATTATTATTATTATTATTATTATTATTATTATTATTATTATTATTATTATTATTATTATTATTATTATTATTATTATTATTATTATTATTATTATTATTATTATTATTATTATTATTATTATTATTATTATTATTATTATTATTATTATTATTATTATTATTATTATTATTATTATTATTATTATTATTATTATTATTATTATTATTATTATTATTATTATTATTATTATTATTATTATTATTATTATTATTATTATTATTATTATTATTATTATTATTATTATTATTATTATTATTATTATTATTATTATTATTATTATTATTATTATTATTATTATTATTATTATTATTATTATTATTATTATTATTATTATTATTATTATTATTATTATTATTATTATTATTATTATTATTATTATTATTATTATTATTATTATTATTATTATTATTATTATTATTATTATTATTATTATTATTATTATTATTATTATTATTATTATTATTATTATTATTATTATTATTATTATTATTATTATTATTATTATTATTATTATTATTATTATTATTATTATTATTATTATTATTATTATTATTATTATTATTATTATTATTATTATTATTATTATTATTATTATTATTATTATTATTATTATTATTATTATTATTATTATTATTATTATTATTATTATTATTATTATTATTATTATTATTATTATTATTATTATTATTATTATTATTATTATTATTATTATTATTATTATTATTATTATTATTATTATTATTATTATTATTATTATTATTATTATTATTATTATTATTATTATTATTATTATTATTATTATTATTATTATTATTATTATTATTATTATTATTATTATTATTATTATTATTATTATTATTATTATTATTATTATTATTATTATTATTATTATTATTATTATTATTATTATTATTATTATTATTATTATTATTATTATTATTATTATTATTATTATTATTATTATTATTATTATTATTATTATTATTATTATTATTATTATTATTATTATTATTATTATTATTATTATTATTATTATTATTATTATTATTATTATTATTATTATTATTATTATTATTATTATTATTATTATTATTATTATTATTATTATTATTATTATTATTATTATTATTATTATTATTATTATTATTATTATTATTATTATTATTATTATTATTATTATTATTATTATTATTATTATTATTATTATTATTATTATTATTATTATTATTATTATTATTATTATTATTATTATTATTATTATTATTATTATTATTATTATTATTATTATTATTATTATTATTATTATTATTATTATTATTATTATTATTATTATTATTATTATTATTATTATTATTATTATTATTATTATTATTATTATTATTATTATTATTATTATTATTATTATTATTATTATTATTATTATTATTATTATTATTATTATTATTATTATTATTATTATTATTATTATTATTATTATTATTATTATTATTATTATTATTATTATTATTATTATTATTATTATTATTATTATTATTATGATGATTATTATTATTATTATTATTATTATTATGATGATTATTATTATTATTATTATTATGATGATTATTATTATTATTATTATTATTATGATGATTATTATTATTATTATTATTATTATTATGATGATTATGATGATGATGATGATGATGATGATGATGATGATGATGATGATGATGATGATGATGATCATCATCATCAGCATCATCATCATCATCATCATCATCATCATCATCATCATCATCATCATCATCATCATCATCAGCAGCAGTAGTAGTAGTAGTAGTAGTAGTAGTAGTAGTAGTAGTAGTAGTAGTAGTAGTAGTTCTCACACAGGTCATCGCCAGTAATTGCTCACCAACAACAACCAGTGGTATTTCCTGAAGTCTGAGTGACTCCCCAGATTTTCAGTATTCTTCACCTCTTTTCGATAACCACCGCAAATGCCCTTGCGGTATCGCAACAGCCGCTGCTGCTGCTGCTGCTGCTGCTGATCATCATCATCATCATCATCATCATCATCATCATCATCATCATCATCATCATCATCATCATCATCATCATCATCATCATCATCATCAGTAGTAGTAGTAGTTTCATCATCATCATCATCATCATCATCAGTAGTAGTAGTAGTTGTAGTAGCAGTAGTATAGTTATTACCATCATCACTATCATTATTATTATTGCTATTATAATTATTATGATTATCATCATCATAACTATTATTATTGTCGTTATTGTTGTTAATATTTATTTAGTTACTCTATATGGGTTATCACACGATTCATTACCAGTGATCAATCACTGCCAACAATAGGTGGTGTTGCCTGGAGTCAAAGTGCCAACAAGTATTCCCAGACTTCCAGTTTTTTAGTACCGTTGCAAATCATTTTGTATTCTTACAACAGCTATTTACCATTAGTTTCTAGCTGATAACGGCTGTTAGTTTTCTCTGAAATCTGAGTTGCAATCTGTGTTCAAAATAAATTCATGAAACTACGATTTTTTCATTTTGCGAGCATTGTTTTTTCAACTGTTTCCATTGATATTCTTCATTACACCAGTATAAGTAAATTTCGGAATTTAATAGATGAAGATTGATAATTTGGATTATTGGGACTACTCTTCTCATCTTGAATGTTAATCTAACAACATTTCGGCAAATGTGACTTCTGTTCTTCTTCACGTACATCCTGTCGAACTCGAGAATATGTATGGGATTTTGAACAAGACCCTTTATGAACTCTAGAAAGGGTAGATTGCTCTCGTTCCGTCAGCTATGATCGGGTCGAGGTCTTAAGTGATTCTTAATTATATTTTTAGTATCGCCTGTACTAAGGATTGAACCTTAAACAGCCAGAAGACTGTTATTTAGCCCTGATTATACTTAGCAGTTTTATCTGTTGCGCCAAGGGCTCGTTCGAAATTCCATACAGATTCTCGAGTTCGAGATAAACATTTCCGAGTTCGACAAGATGCACCTGAAGAAAGTGGTAGATTACATCTACTAAGACGAGAACAGCAGTCCTAATAACCTTAGTAATACCCACTGGTATTTGTATATTCGATATTTCTTTGAATACTTTTCGAATTTAAAATTAGTGTATACAAGCAAAAATATGCTCCCTCCGGTCGCATATTTTTGCTAGGCTGCCGCGTAAACCGAGGGAGCCCCAGTCATATTTCTTGGCTGGTTAGACATTGATTTTCTTTGTTTCCGACCAAGAATATTTTTAGTTAAAAACAAATACAATAAAAAATTTCGACCCCACCCAAATTTTTTTTTACCCTCCACCATGAATAGAAATATTTTCATTTATAGAATAAACAAAAAAAATGTTTTGCCCTCCCCCCATTTTTATTTTTTTTACCTTCCCCCATATATTTAGAAGAAGAAAAGAAAAAAAAATTGTGTTAATTTGTTTTTTTGACAAACAGAGAAAAGAGAAGAAAATCACATATTTTATTTTAATAAATTAAACACGGAATAATAAAAACAGTTTGTAAGTAAAAGCTTTACGGCGTAAAAGGTAAAGCCAAAATCCTAAACACACTTAAGGTCGTAAAAAATGAAGATGTATATGTGTGTGTTTAAATAGTAATTTTTAAATCAATTATTATTTTAATTAAACAATTTGATTCAATAAATTTGTGTTTTAAAACATAATGGCTAATAAGATTAAGAAAATAAACAAACTCAGAACGTTTTAATAAAAACATCAGAGTAAAACTAACACGGTAAATGCCTGCGTTTTGTTTACATTTTAAATAACGCGCCCGTCTTGCGTCCATACTGCTAATCAGAGAGAGGTAACCGTTTCAATGGATTAACCCTGGCTGTCCAATCAGTTTAGCACTCGGTAGATTAACTACGTAACTCATTTCATAAATACATATATATATAAATAATAAAAGAAATAATTATAATATATAAGTAAGATTGTTAGCGAGCAAAATAGCGTAAATACATGTGGAAATCTGAAGAAAATCAATCATGAGTGTATATTTGCAAATACTAATTTATTAGAAGTTTAAAAGCAATTAATTATGTAAATTAAGAAATGCGCATAGTGTTTACGGTGGTTTTTGTAGTAGTATATAAAGTAGCTGGCAGACTAAGTAAATGGTAATATTACTCTGATGGAGTTTCGGCTACATACAAACAGACAGATACATAAACTCCATTATTAATAGATAGTCATTTATAGTCGACAATATTTGTTCATTTTTTTGTCAAATATGTTCGCATTACTTTACATCAATTAGAAAACCGTTTACATGTAGATTCGTTTTAGAAATATTTTTTCTTAGCTTCGACTTAAAAGCGATTGCTTCTTTCAAAAGTGAAATAAATGCTTTCATGTCGTTTATAAGAATGTTTACATTAGAAACACACATAATAAAATAAATTTCATAAAATGAGTGAGAGATCTCAACAATAGGGCTTCCCGTGTCGAGGAAGTTTTTATCTCTGGATTTTCTTTCATGAAACGTCAGCTACTCAAGTAACGCTGATTTACAATTTCTTTGTTATCCAAAGCTCGGTCTTTGCTTAATTGTTATTTCTTGTTTTTCTTTTATTGTATGTAAAGTTGAATCCAAACAACGAAACACAGCGATTGGCATTTTATCAACAACCGCATATTTTTCTTCATTAAAATCGTATATATATATATATATATATATATATATATATATATATATATATATATATATATATATATATATATATATATATAACAACATTGTGCTACATTCCAAAGACAACTATTTTATTCATCGTATGAATAATTATTTTCAAAGCAAAACCTTTTGGTACAATTACGGATGCGTTTCATTCATTAGTATGAATATATCGGATATTTCCCCCGTAGACTGATCAGAAACACCAAAAGTTCTCAACTAGAAAAATACATAGCGATGCGACAATACAAAAGTCTGAAAAATAAACATCACACATCGTATTCACCTCCATCGATAGAGATTCAGAAAGCGTTTTTGAATCTCTATCGATGAAGATGAACGTTGACATACCAATGCCGGTTAGTCTTCTGATGAACGAAACAGATCCGTAATTGTACCAAACGTTTTTGTTTAAAAAAAAATGATTCGTAAGATAAGTACACTCGTGGTATTTGGAATGCAGTAAAATATTTATATATATATATATATATATATATATATATATATATATATATATATATATATATATATATACACACACACACATGAAAAATTAACCCACTAAATAGAACAGTTTTGCACTACTTTAAATGATGTTTCTTTACACAGATAATAATAAATATATAATTATACTAAGCTTTTGCTTTTAAAATTATTAATTTAATTCGGATTATATATATATATATATACATTGTTACTAATGGAGAGTTGTTTAATCGAAATTATCGGAGTAATAAAATGTATTTTATAAACATTAAGTCAAGGCGAGCCCAATTTATCACATTATATTTGTCCTTTGAACCCTTTAAAGCAAGTCATAACGGCAGAAATGTTGCATCCGGTTTGACCGATGCGGTCAACCAATCCTCTATCTTTGCACTCACAAGAAGCGAATCGTGTGTTCAATTAGCGACACCAAGTCCAGTTCAGAACCTAACCGAGAGAAAATCAGACGACGCAGCTGGTCGGTTGTCGTTTCTGAAAACATTTACGAACGCATTGACCCCACATCAGAGGTCAAAGAAATATGGATACGCTGATGACCTAGCCATCCTTCTGTCTAACAAGAGCTGGGAGACGATCAAACTGGGGCTTACGACTGATATGAACACCCTGTCAATCTACCTTACAAACTGGCGCCTTAAGCTCTCCGTGGCCAAGACCACGTCCACCGCATACCATCTAAACAACCGAGAGTCAAACCACGAACTTAACATCATAGTTGACAACAAAAAACTCCAGTTCCAGGCTGCCCCGACGTACCTCGGGGTCAAGCTTGATCGCACGCTGATGTTCCGGCAACACCTGGAAAACCTCTCTGCCAAGACATCGGCCCGTGTCGCTCTAATACCCGCTAGCTGGTACCACTTGGGGTGCCTCAACCATAACACTGCGCACATCTACCCAGGCATTGGTCTTTTCCGCCGCTGAGTACTGCTCCCCAGTCTGGTGCAGGAGCTCCCACGCCAAGAAGCTAGACGTAACGCTCAACACCGCCTTACGCACAGTCTCTGGCTGCTTGCGCGCCACACCAATCAACCAACTACCGATTCTCGCCGGCATCGCACCACCAACCCTGCGCCGTGAGGCGGCTGTCCTTGCACTGTCAAGAAAGGCCACTGTCGATGAGGACCACCTTCTCCACAAGCTCGCCACAGAGACCCCTCCACGAGCTCGCCTGAAGTCACGACGTCCATTCTCGGTGCATGCGTACCAGCTCTTGCTTTCAACACCAGGTGACGTCACAAAACGAATCTGGCTGAAACGTTGCTGGACGGAGGAATGGCAGGCAGCAGATAAATCAAGGTTGCACAGATTTGTGGAGGACCCGGATAACCTACCAGGCATGGACCTCCATCGCCGGCAGTGGACAATGCTCAACCGCCTCAGGACAGGTGTCGGCCGTTTCGCCGCGACCATGAAAGGATAGGGACTCAGGAACTCAGCTGTCTGCGACTGTGGTCACTCTGAACAGACAGTAGACCACATCATCGAGTCATGCTTTAAATATCGACTACCCAACGGCGAAGTCGGCATAGCTGCGCTAGACAACAAAACATTAGCATGGCTTTTCTCAACCGAGCTGGTGATCTAACAGTGAGATGCTTTTCTCTGGTGATCTAACAGTGAGATGCTTTTCTCTGGTGATCTAACAGTGAGATGCTTTTCTCTGGTGATCTAACAATGAGATGCTTTTCTCTGGTGATCTAACAGTGAGATGCTTTTCTCTGGTGATCTAACAGTGAGATGCTTTTCTCTGGTGATCTAACAGTTAGATGCTTTTCTCTGGTGATCTAACAGTGAGATGCTTTTCTCTGGTGATCTAACAGTGAGATGCTTTGAAGCAAACGAAAGAAGACGAAAGAAGAAGAGGTCGAAGTATCGTCGCCTTTTAATTCTTATTTCAGGTTAGGTGCCGGTTGAGTAAACCCATCACCACCAGCGTATGCACTGTGATCTATGAAAAGGAAGAAAAAGAAAAAGAAGAACAAGAAAAAGAGCATGACTCCATAACCGGGCTAACGGTCCCGAGATTTTCTTCTACGCAGAAGTTTAATCTGACGTAAACCAAGACTTTTCGAAATTGCATCACATAACCTTACGTTGATTGTAAATATATCACACTACCACGGGGATGATGAATACATATCATATGTGAAGATTGCTATGTGCCAAGTGAGACTTCCACGATTACACCAGCATATATGATTTCCGAACACTTGCTCCTTGAATTCTGCTCACGACTTTTCAATTCAAAGATCAGTGTGAATCTCGGATGACTGTGACTTGTGACATTCCTGAGCAATTGAACTTTTCAACTCTCGTGGGGAGTCTTGTAACAACCTTCAACATTTTCTGAGTGAGTAATCATGTTTCTTCCATAATGTGTTTGGGAAATTATTTCATAGATTTTGTTGGATATTAGTTAACGTTAAATATTATCCCCCCCCCTAAAATAGTACTTTGTTTTTTATTTGTTTGTTTTATACATGTTTAATCTCAACTTGGTGTTTGAGTCGTCTTTTACTTCTTGTTATTCTTCTTTCCTTGTTTTCTATGCGATGTCTTGAATTGAAGAATCCCCCTCCCTATGCATTCTGTTGATGATATTGGAACCTAGGGATATATGAGCCACTTCCGAACACTTTTACCTTTTTATACAGCGTGTTTCAAAAGTCTTGGGAACATAACGATTTTTAATAACTCAAAAACTATTAGGAGTTGAAAAATGAAATTGGTACCGTTGGAAAGGTTAAAGTTTCAAGTTTTGTGGGGAATCTTCAAAGTTGCTCAATATGAGCACCATTCGTCACACGGCAGACATCTAGTCGATAGTCCATTTCCTGCCAAACGCGTTCCCGCATCTTGACGTCAATGGTTCCCACAACTGCCGTTACTCGAGCCTTTAGTTCGTCAATATCTCTTGGAAGGGGCGGCACATAGACTTGTTGCTTGACAAAGCCCCAAAGGAAAAAGTCACACGGGGTAAGATCTGGAGACCTAGGAGGCCAGGGCATGAGAACGTCATCACCTCGCCCAGATCTCCCAATCCATCTACCAGGCAGCCTTGTGTTAAGAAACTGCCTTACTCTAAGACTCCAGTGTGGTGGTGCACCATCTTGTTGAAAAATGAAGTCATCAGATTCTGCTTGTTCCAACTGAGCCATTAACCAGTCTTCCAGCATGTTGAGATAGGATTCACCAGTGATAGTTGCCTCTTCAAAGAAGAACGGTCCATAGACACCTTTCTTGGAAATTGCACAAAACACGTTCACTTTTGGTGAATCTCGCTCTTGCTCAAGAAGTTCATGAGGATTCTCAGTACCCCATATGCGAGTGTTATGCTTGTTAACTTTGCCATTCAGATGGAAGGTCGCCTCATCGCTAAAAACAAGCCGGTCATCAAAGCCGTTATCTTCCAACTTCTCTTGCATTGCAATGCAAAAGTCACGGCGAAGTGGCTTATCAGTGTCCTTCAACTTTTGGACCAACTTGAGCTTGTAAGGTACCATTTGCAGGTCGTTTCCTTAAGACACGCCAGACAGTTGCTGGAGCAAGCTGAAGTTCCCTGCTGGCTCTTCTCACTGATTTACGGGGGCTCCGCTGAAAGGCTGTCCGAACTTGCTCAACTGCATCTTCTGAAGTTGAAGGGCGACCTGTTCGCTTACTTGGGCACAAACACCCATCTTTCACAAATTTAGCATGCCATCTGACAATGGATTTCCTTTCAGGGGCTTCTTTTTTAAATTTCCTGCGAAATGCACGCTGAACACATGTCCACGATTCAGTCTTTGCAAATTGGAGGACGCAAAATGCCTTGTCTTGTTTAGAGAACGCCATTACTGTACCTGGAAAGATAATACGAAAATCATTAGTATGATCAAAAACTTGATTAAGCAAGCTTTAAAATGGCACCAGTTTCATTTTTCTACCTGGAATAGTTCATGAGATATACGCATTTGTAATGTTCCCAAGACTTTTGAAACACCCTATATATATATATATATATATATATATATATATATATATATATATATATATATATATATATATATATATATATATATATATATATAAAGAGGTGTACTAAAAGCGAACTTTTAGGAAAGGTAAAACCCTATTGTGAAGAGTATACAGCTCAATATCCAGGATAGAGCAGGTAGAAATGAAGAAGAATGGAAAGGAATTAGAGAAAGCAAAAGCCAAATCAAAATTCAATTCAAAAGTTCAAAGCAAGGTATATTCCGCAAAAAGGCAATTTATTCAAGTTAAATTTTCCTTAAGCCAGGCTTTTCAAAGATCAAAATCTTATAATCAGAGGAAGTCGCTGGGATAGATAAGTTGGCAATGGCCAAGATTTAAAATTTGAAAAAATGAAATAAAAGTTGTAGGGAAAGAAACGCAGGGCAAAACTGTGCCAGGGTGCAAGCAAATGTCCGATTGCTAAAAAGTCCGGTGTCGAAGAGTCCAGCGGAGAGAATAAGATGTGGATAGGTAGGTTGTTAGAGGCACGAGAAGTAATGAGAGAGGTTTCAAAGTTAAATTCCAAGAAGCCACAACTTCAGGTACGGCGAAAATAGAAAATCCAAAAAGGGTAAAAAGTCCAATAAGAAGTACGTTCGATGATGCAGGCAGGCTAAGAGAAGATTAAGGTGGAAAATATTCGCCATTAAAGATACTTCCCGGGCAGAGATGACAAAGGAAAGTGTTTTAAAGTGGGAAAAAGAGGCAGCGAGAATATTTAAAGCATGCCCAGTTGAGAAAGCCGGCTATAAATGAAGAAAAGCAAAAACAGTGAAAACAAGAATATAATATGCGACCAGTAGGCATATACCTTGCTTTGAACTTTTGAATTGAATTTTGATTTGGCTTTTGCTTTCTCTAATTCCTTTCCATTCTTCTTCATTTATATATATATATATATATATATATATATATATATATATATATATATATATATATATATATATGTGTGTGTGTGTGTGTTGATTATTTTCATTTCAGTCTCGAGTAAAAATGTCCCCCCAAAGAAGGTAAGAATGACACCGGGACATCTGAATCAACATTGATTGAGTCCAGTGGCAAAGAGAAATCCAAGTCGACTGGAAACAAAGTTTACCATCTAGACTAGTTGCTCAACCAAAGCTTGAGAGTCTAGTATACGTTCCAATTAAATCTATGACTGTGATGGAGTGTATATGGATTCATAATTTCATCAAGAGTATTGGTTAAAGTAATACAGTAACCCCGAGAGAACTCGAACCTGACACTCCCAGCGCACAGTATGCGTTTATAGCCATTACATCACGCCACTTGTTTCCTAAACATTGCTTAGTGATAGGGGTTATGTCTAAACGTTACTTTATAAGCGGATATGCATCGACAAATGGACTTTTAGTGCAACATTTGATATGATAATACGATCAATTACGAATTGCATCTCGATCTTTTCTTCTGCGTAACTTTAAAAACTGGATGTGCTGGAACTATTCCTAGCGAATATTTCTGATATTTTTGCATCTGTGATGAGCGAAAAGAACGTTAAATAACGTTGTTAGAATGCTAGATGAAAAAAAATCTATCTTCGTCCTGTGCTGTAAGGACGGAAGATTTACTGTGTAATTTGAATAATCGCAGAATAATGACTTTGCGATGAGAAGCAGAACCAAAAAAAAAATGGTATTTTGCATATTAGAAAGCTAGATGGAGAAAAAGAAGAAGAAAAATAAACACGTGCGCACACGCACATACTCACACACACACGGTTTCGCGCTTATCTATTACACATGAAGATTTACTACGTCTGTTTGAAAGTGAAACTATCTATTAATAATGGAGTTTATGTATCTGTCTGTCTGTCTGTCTTTCTGTCTGTCTGTCTGTCTGTCTGAAGCCGAAACTCCATCAGAGTAGTACGACTACTTCTAAGTCCGCCAACTTCATTATATACTACTAAAAAACGCCGTAAACACTATGCTCATTTCTCAATTTACATACTCAATTGCTTTTGAACTTCTAATAAATTAGTATTCGCAAATATACACTCATGATTGTTTTCTTCAGATTTCCACATGTATTTACGCCATTTTGCTCGCTAATAATCTTACTTATAAATAATAATTATTGAATAAAATTGTTTTATTAAAATAATAATTGATTTAAAAATTAATGAGTTACGTATTTATTTAATCTACGTCCAACTGATTGAACAGCGAACGTTAATCCATTGAAACGACCCCCCTCCGTCAAATCAGTATGGACGCAAGACGAGCGCGTTATTTCAAATGTAAATAATACGCTGGCATTTAACCGTGTTACTTTAAAACGTTCTGAGTTTGTTTATTTTCTTAATTTTATTAGCCATTGTGTTACTTTAACGTACGCTGTTAAGCTTTTTATTCACAAACTGTTCTTATTATTCCATGTTTTATTTATTAAAATAAAAGATGTGATTTTTTTTCTTTTCTGTCAACAAAAAAATAATATAACTGATTTTAGAAACATATTGTTAAATTAAAAAACACACACACACACCATTTACATAACTAATCGTGTATTCGATTATTTGGTGCTTTTACACTATAGGACCCGCGCTTTGACTCCATCGTTAGGGTTAGGGTCAGGGTCAAAGTGGGGGTTAGGGTTAGGGTTTGGGTCATGGTCAAAGTCAGCACAGGTCCTACAGTAAAGAGTACGGAGTTTTGATTGTTTATTTTATGTACACCTTTCTTTCGATTCGAAAAAATATTGGGGCGGGGCGGTCAAATTTTTTTTTTCTTAACTAAAAATATTTCTATGTATGGGTGAGGGTAAATAAAACATTTGAAGGGGGTCCCCAAAAATATTTTTCTTTATTTTTTAAACTAACAATATTTCTATTTATGGGGAAGGGTAATACAAAAATCGGGGTGGGGTCGAATTTAAAAAAAAATTTGTTTACATCTACAAATATTCTTGGTCATAAATAAAGAATATCAACGTCTAACCACCCAAGAAATATTTTTTAAAGATGGGATCGCCTGATCGCCGAATGTTATTTAAAGAATCTTAAAGCTGACAATAATTTTTATGCTGAGAAGTAAGAGAGTATTTATTTTGAAACCATTTAAATTGTAACAATAAATATTAAATATTAAATAAAATAAATATTAAATATTAAATATTAAATAAAATGTTTCTAAATATTTCTTTTTAAATATTAAATATTAAATATTAAATAAAATGTTTCTTTTTATTACATTTTATTGTTTTAAAAAAATTATAAATTGACACAATTTTCAATAAATAAAAAAGAGACATATTCGTTTTATTTATTTAATGAATATTAACTGACAATGGCAATCATGTTGCGATTAAAGAAAGAAACAATTGTTGCATAATATTATTAAAGCATACATACATTTATTATTTCAAACGAAATATTATTAACAGTAAATTATGAAGATAGCTGAAGACAGGAAGCGGAAAATTTCTACAGGGTTCCGCTAGCACATTTGATTCTACATCTGAAGCCGAAACTCTACTATTATTATCTTTGAAGACTCAATCTAGTTTACTATACTATTTCAGTATTATATATATCTTTCAATGCTTAATTTAAAGGGGGTTAGTGTAGTATCTATTCTGTTGTCATGATACCATCCTCCCAGACATTACCTCTTCATTGTGGAGGTAGTGTGGTACCTGTTCTATGGTCATGCATGATACCACCCCCAGATATTACCGTCTCCTAGTTTTGGTGGGGAGAAGTAACGTAGTATCTGTTCTTTTATTATGAGACCATCTTCCCAGTGATTACCTCCTCCTTTAGGGAGTAGTGTAGTATCTATTCTATTGTCATCAAACCATCCTCCCAGGGATTACCGTCTCTAATTTTTGTGTGGAGGAGTAGCGTAGTATCCGTTCTCTTATCATGATCCCATCCTCCCAGGCATTACCTCCTCATTTTGAGGGTAGTATAGTATCTATTCAGTTGTTAAGAGACCAACATCCCATGCATTAAATCCTCCTTTAGGAGTAGTGTAGTATATGTTTGTTCGTCATGGTATCATCCTTCCAGGCATTACCGCATCCTTTGGAATCAGTGTAGTATATTTTCGTTTGTCATATATCCTAGCAAAACTATATGACCGGAGGGGGCGTATTATTGCTAGCAAGTTTCAATGTAACAATAAGCTGAATATCCAACTGGAAGTTATTACGACGAAACTGGCGGTCCATATTTTCTAAGGCTGGAACTAATATTGCGGTTATCGGAAGTGAAGTGTATAAATAAACATAACGTGCGCAGTTGTTTGCATCAGCGGATATTTTTAGTGAATTTGCGCTCTTATAACCATCTTCTATGTGTGTTGAGGGGGAGAAGACGAATTCTGTGGCCGGCCCAGCAAAAGAACACACCGTCAAAGAATTACGCTTTGCCGAATTTGTTTATTGACCGGAAACTGCAGATAAAATGCACGAGAAATAAACCAGCGGCCATTTTGTTGTCATATTACTACTCCCAAATGCTCTGCCTTATTTGAAATGGTGTGTTCTCTTATTGTATTCTTTTTGGTATCTTTTCTCCATTATAAAAGTTTTTCTTTTCTTTTTTAATTTTTTGTTTATTTCTTTCGTTTTATTGTGCTATAAGTTTTTCCTTTCTTTTTCATTTTTTTTTGTCATAACTGTCTTTCTTCTCTTTTTAACTAGCTATTAGTGTTTCTTTATCTATTCTTTGTTTTTCTTTTGTCATTTGCTAATCATTCATTTTTCTTTTTCTATCTTTTTACTCCTCAATGCTCTGCCTTATTTGACATGGTGTGTTGTCTTATTGCATTCTATCCGTAATCTTTTCTCCATTATAAAAGTTTTATTTTTTACTTTTTAAAATTTTTGTTAAATGTTTTTGTCTTACAGGTCGTTTTGGGGGGTGGGGGTGGCAGGGGCATGCATTTTTAAACATTAGCTTTTGGTGCTATTCTTTCATTTCTTCCATCGTAGTTTCTTTTTTTAAAATCTTATCTGCTAGTTTTTTCTTCCTTCATTATTTTATTAGTTGTTTTTTTTGTTTAATTTATTTTTATTTTTACTATTTTTATATTATTCTTTCCTATATATATATATTGGTTCATTAATTCTTTCGTAGTTTGTTTCTTATTTGTAATAGTGTGTTAACTTATTGTATTATTTTCGGTATCTTTTCTCTATTATAAAAGTTTTTTCTTTTTCTTTTTTAAATATCTTTATTTCTTTGCTATTTGCATTATCGACTATACATCAGGGTTTTCTTCTCTTTTGTCATTCTTCTTCTGTCATCACTATCTCCCTTCTTCTGTTACTAAATATTCGTGCTTCTTCATCTATTCTTTCCTATTGATTTTCTTATTCGCTAATCATTAATTGCTTTTATCTGTCTTCTTACTACCCACTGCTCTTAATTATTTGACATGGTATGTTGTCGTATTTTAATGTTTTCATTATAAAAATGTTTTCTTTTTCTTTTTTCAAAATTTATCTTTCAAGGTTGTTTTCTTTGGCGGCATGATTTTAAAACGAAATTAGTTCTCAGTTATATTTGTTATTTTCTCACTCTTATTCTTATGTGCAGTTTCTTCCTTTATTATTTTGTTACTTGTTTTTATTCAATTCTTTTCTCGTTTTCTTATTTTAATATTCGTTCTTTTTCCGTTTGCTTTCTTCGAGGTTTCTTTTTTATCTTACATTATAGACTTTTTCATTCCTTCGTTTACCTTTTCGTTAATTGTTTTGTTAATTATGTTGTTTTCTGTTTTACATGTTCTTTTTTCTTTCTCTTCATTTTGTTTGATCTGCTAATCATTTCTTTCTTTATTTTTCTTTCTTTATTCTTTCTTTGTTTTGTTAACTGCTTTTCGTTTTTCTCTATTTTCTTTCATCGTTGGAGGTGGTTAAGTGGATAACGACACAGACTTTGTTTGTTAAGTTCGAATCCAGTCAATTCCATAATACCTCTTTCACATAGGGATGCTGGCAACTATCACATGAACGAATGTCGACAACAGAATCAAACCGGTCAACAAAGTTGTACCATTCTGATTCATAGAATTTACTTCATCAGTTTCCTTTTCTTTCTTTCTATTCTTTCTTACTCTTTTTTTTATCAGTCTTCTTTCTTTCGTTACCAGCTATACGTGTTTATTTATCTATTCTTTATTTCGTCTTTTGTTGTCCGCAAATCATTAATTTTTCTTTTTATGTATTTTAAATCCCGAGTGGTTTACCTTATTCAATATGCTATGCGGTTTTATTATATTAATTTCAGTATCTTTTCTCTATTGTGAAATGTTTCTCCTTTTTTCTCATTTTTCTTTCAATTATTTCTTCCGTGGTGTTTTTTTCTGGGGGTCGAATGATATTTTATAATTATGTTTTGTGCTATTCTTTCATTCGTAGTTTCTGTCTTTTAAAAACTTATCTGCTAGTCTTTTCTTCCTTTATTATTTTGTTACTTAAAGAATTCTTTCTCATTTTCTCATTTTAATATCGTCTCTTTTCCTTGCTAGTTTGGTTTATTTATACTTTTATAGCTTCTTTCATTTTTTATGTCATCTGCTAGCCCTTACTTATTACCTTCGTGTACTTTTTCGTTATTCGTCCTTTAAAATTTCTTTCGCCTTTTCTTATTTTCATATTCTTTCTTTCCTTTATTTTCTCATATGTGTTACTAATTTCTTTCTTTCTTTTTCTTTCGTTCTGCTTTCCTCCCTTTCTTAGCTGCAATTTATTTCTTACTTTTGTTAACTGGTTTTCATTGTTCTATCTTTTTTCATCTTTATCTTTTTTCATCTTTATCTTTTTTAGTGTATTCGCTTTTAATATTTGTTTTGTTCCATTTTTTATTTCTTTTTATTTCTTTGGTTGCCTTTTAGTTTTATCTGCTATTCATCAGTTTTTTAATTTCTTTCTGAATTTTTTTTCTTTTGTTCATGACTGTCTTTCTTCTTTACATCTAGCTATTCGTGTTCCTTTCTTTATTTCTTCTTTCATTATTCGAAAATCATTCATTTTTTTGTATATTGTTTTACTCCCTAATGCTCTGCCTTATTTGATATGATGCGTTGTCTTATTGCAGTCTATTCGACATATTTTCTCCATTATAAATGTTTTCTTTTGATTCTTTTTTATTTTTATTCAGATGTTGTTTTTTTTTTGGATGGCTTAAACAGAATAGCTATTGGTGCTATTTTTTCATTTCTTCCATTCGCAGTTTCTTATATTTTAATATAATATTTGTACAAAATACAATATCTATTAAGATACCAAGTAAGTCCAGATTTTCAATTTTTTTACACGTGTCATATTGACATGTAACATGCGAATCCCTTCAATAAAGATAATGGTTACATACTGACAAGAAGCAAGGTCATGCATCACCATTTGAAGTACATTACAGCATTTGAAACCGGTTAAAGAAGAAATAAGTGGGCCTATATATATCTATTTGATGATAAAACGTAACATCTGAATCATGTAAGAAATATTTTCATCTTTGGACAAATATAATTCGATCTAAAAGCAATTTAAAAACCTTCTTTAAGCTGATTCTAACTATTCCTGGAGAACAGAACCGGGAATGTAATCTAAAATCAAATCTAAGCGTTACAGACAGACCGGCAAAAATTTGGTGACTTATGATAAGTTGGTTTGTTACTCAATTTTCACTGTCAACGTTATTAGCAGCTAGCCTTTTCTTCCTTCATTATTTTATTAGTTATGTTTTGTTTAATGTCTTTTTCTAATTTTAATATTATTGTATTTTCCCGTTCGTTTCTGTTCATACATTTTTTGTTAGTTTCTTTCTTTTTATTTTATCTGCTAACCTTTCCTTCCTTCCTTTACCCTTTCGTTATTTGTTCCTTTTAACATTTATTTTGTCTTTTCTTATTTTCATATCTGTTCTTTCTTTTCTTCATTTTGTATTATGTGTTAATCATTTCTTTCTCTTTTTTCTTTCCTTTCTTAACTTCTATTTCTTTCTTTTGTCTACTACTTTTCATTGTTCACTTTTTTGTTTACTCTTATTTGTTGTATTTACTTTTTATCTTTTTTCGGTTGTTCATTTTTCCTTTATTTTTATTTCTTTTGTTTCTGTTCTTCTATGGATCAGTTTCGTTTTTCCTTTTTCATTCTTTCTTTCATTTTATTACTGTCTTTCTTCTGTTGTTACTACGAGCTTTTTGTGTTTCTTCATCCATTCCTTCTTCCTTCCTTTGTTATTAGCTAATCATTCATTTTTCCTTTTCTATCACTCTATCCCATATGTTCTCTGCCTTATTTAATATAATAATATAATTTTATTCTTTTCGGTTTCTTTTCTCCATTGTAAAACGTTTTCTTTTCTTTTTTGTTATTTTTCTTTCAATTCTATCTTCCGTGTTTGGTTCTTAGGCGACATGATATTTTCACATTAGCTTTTGGTGCTATTCTTTCATTTCTTCTATTCGTAGTGTCTTTCTTTTTGAACTTACTAGCATGCGTTTGCTTCCTTTATTATTTTGTTACTCTTTTAATTTCTTTCTCGTTTTCTTATTTTGATATTTTTTCTTTTTCCCGTCAGTCCGGTTCATTCATTCCTTCATAGCTTCATTCCTTTTATCTTATCTAGTAGCTTTTTCTTCTTTCTTTCCCCCTCTCTTCGTTTAATATGTCTTTATTTGTTCCTTTTAAATTTATTTTGTCTTTTCTTATTTTCATATTCTTTTTATTCATTTTGTATTATCTGTTACTCATTTCTGTCTTTCTTATTCTCTCTGTTTTCCTTCCTTTCTTATCTAGAATTTTGTTCTTTCTTTTGTTAACGGATTTTCATTGTTCTCTTATCTCTTTCTCCCCTTTTTCCTTCCTTTCCTCCTTTCCCCTTCCTTCCGTTCTTTCTTTTCTTTCTTGCGCTATCGTTTCTTCCTTCGTTATGTGTTCTTATATCTCTTACTGTATTGTAGTTTTCTATCGTTTATTTGTTCTTACTTTCTTTCTTTTTCTCACCTGATATTTTTCTTAATCTTTCTTTCTTTACACATTGTTTCTATTTATTTTCCTCTAATTTTTCTTACATTTTTTCTTTCATTTTCTGTTTTGACTTTCCCTTTTCAATCTTATTTCCCCATCACCCGCCGTCTCCCCACCGTCCTATTTGCAAATCTTGCTTCCTTACGTAACATCAATATTTCCCCGCATACACCCCGTCAACCTCACACATCCTTATTGCCTGACGCAATAAATTGTTTTACGTATTGGTGACTGGTATTATTTCACCCGTTACTTTTTCAACCAGGCTACAAGAATGACGCCATCATACGTAATGATCTATGACAGAAGGAAGTTAATGTGGAAGCTAAAAAGAAACCATTGGCGATTATTCGACCGCATTTGTTAGTCGAGTGGATAAGTGTTCATTAATGAGGGACGCCGAAAGGGAAGGCAGCGTTGTGGCAGTGACCATCTTTACAAAGAGAATAGAAGAATAATGAGTAAGAGATAGATCCACACACATTATATATAAGTGCACGTACACAGAGAGTAAGCGATAATGTGTGATATAACGTGTTCGTTAAACAGAACTGAACCGATTTCCAAGCAAATGAGATCTGACACTTATAAGAAGGCAAATTCGATACTATTTTGCCGCTGGAACAGACATACGAGATATACAGGAAACGTTTCAGCCAGTTATTATACTTGAAGTATAATAGCCTATGAATTCTGTGATAATCTATTTTAACCTCATCATGAATTTTAAAATGCATTCCGCTAAGCATTTATGCAGATAGATCAGACATCTTTTAATTTCAGAAAGTCCGAGTCTATATTAGTTATGGGACGATTTCAATATTTTTCCTGATTCCGATACAAGTACCGATTCTGTTTTAAATTCCCGATATCGATACAATTACCGATTCCGATTCCAATAACAAAAGCCCCCGAAAGAACACAGTCACAGCATAATCACCTGCGCAACTATATACCTCCTATCGAATGAGTTCATATAATGGCGTCGATTTAACGGATGAAATAAAAAATACGATTATTTCGAACGGAACTATTTTTTTAAAACACGTACCAATTAAATTATTGGAGCTTTTGTTGATGAGCTATACCAGTCAATGAAATAGAGAAAAATCCACTTTACTTTATATATAAGATTAATGGCTAACGATGTTAACATAAAAACTGTTAGGATAATTTTAAATCACTAATGCAGTAGGTATCGAAAATATTGCTTAGCGGACAACTATAGGCGTCAAATGATGTAGGTATTAAACTACGAGTAGATAACATAGACACATACCTTTTGGGTACAACTATTTTCCCGTGTTTATTGATTGCAATCATCCGGTCACAGGTAGCAAAGGATGCCTCCATAAAGAATATCTTCAAATCATAGCTGGATAAGTCAGAGCCAATAAACAACAGATGGTAAATTATCCCACGAGAGATTTCACCCGGTTTTGTCATATCGTTATTTACAATTTTTAGAAGTTACTCTCCTCACCAGATAGTCCCGGTGTAGGAACACACACACACAGACACACACAGACACACAGACACAGACACACACACACACACACACACACACACACACACACACACACACACACACACACACACACACACACACACACACACACACACATATATATATATTTAAAAAGATATGCTAGAAGAACACTTAATTCCTCTAACAGAACAGCTTTGCAACATGTTTATGTCCTCTTACGAATATTACAATCAAGATATAATGATACTAAAACTTGAGTCTAGAATATTATCATAATTAATATTAAAACCGATTACATGATTTTGATTCTAGAAAATAAAAAAAATGTCTTGCTTAAGTTTAAGGGATATTAAGAAGAAATTGAAATTCAGAGAATCTTGCTCAGTTTGTGTCTATAATTCAAATCTGATATATGTTAATTTTCAAATGGGAGGTTTTGTCCAAATTAGAGACACTTAACTCTGTAAAATATTCTTAAAAAATAAATTTGTGGACTATTTATTAATTTATGTGTGATAATCATTGTTAAAATTACATCAAAATCGGAGGTATCTTTACTTTCACACTTTTTTTATCGTATTTTATTAAAAAAAAACAAACTATACATTACCGTGTCTGTTGGGTGTATCGGGGGTTTGTCGATCTGAGGTAGAAACCAACTTATAGTGGTAGACCGTCTCTATAAAAACGTTTCCGGTTTCTACCCCAGACTTGACATGGTCAAATAGACGAAACATCGGAACACCCAACAGACACGGTATTGTAATTTTTTTAATTATAATACTTTATATTCGATCTTGTGGAACGTACACTTTATTGTTTTCTTTTCAACTAACTCATTATACATTGATACATGCTATATATATATTTTTTCAACTAACTCATGATACATTGATACATGCTATATATATATTTTTTCAACTAACTCATGATACATTGATACATGCTATATATATCTTTTTTCAACTAACTCATGATACATTGATGCATACTATATATATATTTTTTCAACTAACTCATGATACATTGATACATGCTATATATATATTTTTTTCAACTAACTCATTATACATTGATACATGCTATATATATTTTTTTTTCAACTAACTCATGATACATTGATACATGCTATATATATTTTTTCCAGTGATGGTAGATTCTTTGATTTTTTCAGCCAGGATTTCGTTTGAAATCTCGCTCCAATTTTCAAACTTTGAGTAGTGGTAGCAAAACAATAGCACCTTTTTTTGTGCAACAGACCATTGTTGAAATTTTAATCCTCTTATGTTTCTTCTTTTTGTTGCTGCATATGATGGAAATAGGAGACTAGAACCTTTTTTCTCAAGTCCTGATGTTTCACCCTAGTTGGCCTCTGTCATGGCTGGAGCGCCACTTCCGGGGGCAGAAAGTTTGAGGTGATCGTTTCATCCTAGGTGCCGGCCTGTCAGTATTTACTTTTGTTTTTTTTTCATATTTTTCTCAGCTCCTTATTGTCAACTGCTTCTAATTTGTTATTCAAAGCTGGTCTCTATTAACTCGGGGGACGTGCTGGATGTCTTGAGGAGACAGAACACGGTTAAAAAAAAACATGTTTGGTCAGGTTTACTTCAAATGGGAAGTATCCTCATGTCAGGGTCTCGTACAAGCTCACACACACACAGACTGAACACACCCTAGGATGGTGTCTAGTACGCAATTAAGTTATCTCACGTAGGAATTCAAGTTCTGATCGTGTAGATTATATGTGAATAAACATTTATAAATTCGAAACTTTAAAGACCCCCCCCAACATATTAAACTGTTGCAAGGAAATAGCAAACAACCATATACACAGAATACATTTTAATTTAGAATAACGACACATAAAAATAAAATAGATAAAATAATTAAATGAAAAATTAACCTAATCCAACACCTAAAAATAGAAATAGAAAAATCACGCACGAATTAAAATAAGGTCATCTATTAAGTCGATACATTCGCAAAAAGGGTGGGTCATCCCAATATAAAACAACACAAGAATAGGAAGTAAATGTCTACCGAGCCTTTGTTTGTGAGAAGCCCTGCCATTAGCTAGTGGAAACATTAACCCGTGAGTTGGAATAATACACATTTTATTGGTTAACAATATAGACTAAACAACTAGTAACACGAATTCCAAGAGATGAAACGCAGAAGTCAGTGTAGTTTAATTGCCATGAATATATTTTATAACTTACTATATATATATATATATATATATATATATATATATATATATATATATATATATATATATATAGTAAGTTATGAAAATATATTTATGGTAATTAAGCAACACCAATGCTCCCGCGTTTCACCCCAGGGGGAATCTTCAGGCTGAAATGCATGAAGTTAGTTTTGTCGAGTGTTTTATATACACGACAAGCTAGTTAACCAATCAGATTCTTTGTTGTTCTCTTAGTCAATCGTTGGGCTTCTTACAAACAAAGGTCCGGTAAGTTTTACTTCCTATTTCTTATTCTATTGTTCTGTTTTCTATAGAGTGGCATATCCCTGTTTCTTTGCTGTGTCAATGTAATGGGTGACTTTGTTTTAACACGTGGTTCCTTGTATTTCTATTCTAGGGTTTAGTTTTTAAGTTTTTAGGTTTTAGTTTTTTTTTGTACTTATTTGTTTATTTATTTATTTATGTATTGTTAGCCTGAGGTAAATTTTATTCTGTGCAGGCAGCTGTTTGCTATCTTACTTCTACAGTTTAATAAATTTTGGCGGTCTTTAAAGTTTAGGATTTCAAATTTCTCATTCAGACATAATCTACACGCGTCGTCTAAGTTTCTACATGTACTGGCCTGTCGTATTATATTCCATTCAATTATTGGTGAGCGTCGATTTTCTTTAGCTCCCAATAATGGGTTGCAAGTGCTGTTTTAATTCGACATTCTGGGTTTTTAAATTTGCTTTTGTGGTCATAATATCTGGTTTTAAAATCTAGAGAAGTAATACCCACGTCGTACTTGTTATTCGGTCTTTCTTTGGCGAATGTTGTGGCTTGGTAAACAATACTTTTGGTTAGGCATTGATTTTGTAGTGGACAAAGTTTACGATTTATGGAGTTACATCTTATATATATATATATATATATATATATATATATATATATATATATATATATATGTGTGTGTGTGTGTGTGTGTCTCCTCATCTGGGGCATTACACTGATGAAGTGAAAATTATTTCCAACTAGCATTGAAGTAAAACACTCTTCCGTATAAATAATTAAATTCGTTAAAAAGTATCGCAAACAAAATTAACAAATAAATGGCACCTATAAAAAGCGATATATTCACACACTAGCAGGAATTGGCTCAGTGATAGAGATCCAGGCATCAGACTCTGGAGTTTTGCTTACGAATCCAGCTAGGTTCAGCCACGCTGATAAGTCGTAAACGACGACACACGTGTCTACGGATAACTAAATAAATGAAAAAAGGAGAAGATATATAGTCATTTACAGATGGTCTGTTTGCGGCTAAACTAACACCCGTCCAAAGCCCGGATCGAACCTACAACCATCTAGTTTATAATCGGCAGTTCTAACTAATGGACAGGCGCCGTTGGTAAATGATATCTCAATGTTTTTATATAAACATTGGCTACTACTAATAGCAGGCGGTATCGTTAACGACAGTTCTCAACCCGAAAATGGGAGGAGTGGGCTAATATAGTCATCAACAGAACAGACAAACTATTTCTTCAGTACTGCTAGACTAGCATCCATCCCACGATTAGATTATATGTTTATATGGGAAAATGAAAAAAGGAAAAACCAAAAAGGGATGTATTTTTATGTGTACATCAACGTTTCGTCTTTATTTATAAGACTTCATCAGGATGATAATATAAAGAAAAATGTCATGCAAGTACAAACACATATAGGGTTGACATATTGGGAAGAAGGGACGAAAATAGTAGTCACTACTGGAGAAAACAGTAGGGTTGACGTCCGTGCTTGGTGGAGTCAATAGTGAGGAATGAAAAATGAATGTTTATGAAAATGAGTGGGGAAGAGTGGAAAGATGGGGGTGAGCAAGGATACTGTGGCTGGTTGTAAGAGAAAGAGGTGGGGGATGAGCGGGAATAATGTGGATGGCAAGTGAGTGAGGGAGTGGAGGGGTGGAGGAGAGGGAGGAAGGAGGTATTTAAACAGGTGGCTGCGGTTAAGACAGAAGGGGAGATTTGTTGTGGATGTATTTTGTGATTCTGGCTTGTTCAAATTTGAAGGCATGACCATTTCTCTTGTACCATTTGCAAGAGTAAGAAAATAATCACATGCATCACAATCTACTAAACTCACCACTATATTAAGTTTTTTCACTCGAGCGTGTTTAATAAATTTATGATTATTTTCTCCATCTAACACTAAATATTAATTTGGCCCAGCTCTCTGAAACATACTCCATAGAGGTGGTAGCAAAAACTTTCCCTATAATATTTTACTACTAACACTCCCCCAACTATACCGGGAACTAATAAACAACAGATACTTTATAAAAACATTATCATTATTATTTTCTATTCATCTTAGATTAGTTTAATACATAATACGATACATTTCGCATACATTTTATAGACGCTCCCTCACATTCCGCTGATTTTGAGAATATCGGATTACGTTATTTCTAACTATTAAGTATAGACTTATTCTCATTCCGATTTTTACGGTATAAATTTAACAAATATAATTACCTATAGTGTTCCGTGATTCAAAATGGCGGCTATAATCTCTTCAGCAAATCGACTTTAGACATTTCCCTTATCAGTCTTCGTTTGCTTCAGGTATAATTTCATTTCATAATATAAACACTTAGACAATTTAATACATTACACATTTAAGGCGTAAAACTCTTTTTCGTAATACTTACAGCGTAAAACGAACTGCAGTGTTCATTCCGACAACATTCAATTGTTTATACAAATTACATAAAAACACGTAATATCAGTTTCTCGACGAACCTTACACTACTTTAACTAACAGCCAACACAAGTTCATTGTTTCACTTTTGACCATCCATACAAAACCTTACATTAATCACACATTTGTGTTTTCCTTTTCACGTTAAGTATTCTTCGTTTTTATTTGAAGGGGGTATTTTACGTAAGACGCTTTCTTTTCTGCTTTACATTTTCCCTATTATAACCGTCCATTCTTTCTCCCACTCTACCTCCATCGCGCGCTCATTTATAAAAAAACGTGTTTACATTGTCGCAGCCAATAAATATTACAAAGATACGCACATTTCTTTCTGATCACATACGATTTAAATTAGCATTCGTTGATTTTTAAAGTATATTTATATAATGACGAATAACGTTCCTTCATTTAACTTGCGACAGTTAAAAGGAACACAAACCGGCGTCGCTAAAACTGCTACTAATAATTTGACCTATTTGCGTTATATCGGTATTTTAATAATAGATATTATACACGTGGTTCATACCAAATAGCTATAGTTTGTCTTTTTACACTCATACTTACTTAAAACAGTATTTACTGACCGACACCTCAGATTTGTTTTACATGTCTAGCTTCATGCGAAATTGAGACTTACGTGACTAAAATAGTAATTAATCAAAACCTTAATTTGCCAATTCAGATCAAAATTGATTTTATTTTTTAAACTATTACACAATATATATTTATCTTACGTGCCTAAACTAATGTGTACATTCGTTACACATGGCCCACTTTCAGTCACATTTGACTACCCACGAGTTCAGAGTAAGACACAACGTAAGTTCTTACCGTGTCGAAAATCCACCAACATAAATAAACATTTACCCATTCTACAATTATTTGCTTTCAATGACAGACGAGAGAATAGCTAACAGCCCGGCACAAAATAAGTAACGTTTTCCATAATCGGTCAGTGAAGGACATTTCTATTTCTGTTCAACTCAGAAGTAATCTTTTGCGTGGGTAATATTTCCGTTGTGACCTATTTGCGTTCTGTCAGGTGTGCTGACAACTCTTAATTCATTCTTTTATTTTTCTCTCGGGCAACGCCGGGCGCCGTGTCCAGCTAGTATATATATATATATATATATATATATATATATATATATATATATATATATATATAATATGTAGTAATGTAAATTATAAATATATATATATATATGAGTATAATATATAGTACCATAAGGTCCGTGTGTCTGTTCTATATCCACATATTGCTAAGCACATGAATTGAAATGTTTGTAATTATATATCATAGAAAACCTTGTACGTATAAAATATTGAATTGCCTGTTGTTAAAAGCATATAAATGGTTGCATGTAAAAGCACATAATTGCTTGTATTTAAAAGTTATGTAAATGATTATATTCAAAGTCCATAGAAATTGTCGTACTTAAACGCCAATGAAAACCATAAAAATGGTCGTACTTAAATTAAATTGGAAAAATGTAGACGTTGTCGTAAGAAGTTACTTCCATTATTTAAATCCAAACAAGATGAGTTTGGTTCTAAACCAATACTTTGTTGCATGACGGAGGTTTTGAGGAGGTACTTCTTTGTTGTGGTCTTGTTCCCGACACAGTTCAATCTCTTGCAATAATTCTTTTTCATACATATATAAAAGTGTATGCATGTGTGTGTGGATGAATTTTAATAATGTTGTTTAAAGAAGACATGAAAAATTAAAGTGTGTAACTCTTTAAAATGTTTTACTTTTTTGACATCTTTATTTACACAAGGAGAAATGGACGTTTTACTTTCTCAGAAGAAAATGTTATTCAGGTATCTTCATAAAATCGCTCAAATTCACACACACACACACACACACACACACACACACACACACACACACACACACATACACACACATATATATATATACATATATATATAGATCACTATTTATATAAAATTAGCTATGTGTATATGTTTATATATTTGTAAGTATAAGACTCAGTCGAATTAACTGATCATTATGAATTTTGGAACACAGCTACTAGGCGTAAGAGGTAATAATGTGGGCTATATTTAGTTTAATCAAGTTTTAAGAAAAGGGGGAAGAAAAGGAAGTGGAATCCCTTCGTGAAAATTTAGAAACAACTTTTTAATTTAAAATGTTCTTAATCTATCATTAGGAATTTTGGAATACAGCTTCTAGGCTTAAGGATTCGTAATGCAGGCAATATTTAGTTGAATTTAGTTTGATGAAACGGAAGTAAAAAGAGTGTAGAATCCTCTCGTAAAAATTCAGATAACTCCGATTTCTGTGAAATTTTAACAAAATTTATTAGACATCAATTAATAAATATTCCCACAATTTCAGTTTATTTGGAGCAGTTTAAAAGCTTTTGTATGGTCGGCAAATATTTCAGATTTGCATTAACTTTAATGTATAGTTTGTAGACCACAATTAAGAAGATTCCCTGAATTTCTATTTGTTCTTAAGAACAAGTCTTAAATTTTAGACATTTTTTATAATCAAAATCATCTCATGTATTTTGATCACAATTGGAATACGGATTCTAGACATAAGGTTTCATATGAATATATCTTGATTTTAATCTCCCTTTCTCTCTCTCTCCCTCCCCCTTTCTCTCTCTCATATATATATATATATATATATATATATATATATATATATATATATATATATATATATATATATATAATCTTTGTGAGTATATATGTAATTCTCAGTATTTGGCGTTTATGGCTTAGAATATCAGGTAAAACCGTCTAATATTTGAAACACATTCACACCGGTATTCTATTCCGTTCAAGCAAGGAAGAAGCTTCAATCTAGTCTTTGGCCTACATCTAAGCTAAGTTATTGCAAATAGATCAGGAAGAGGAATAATAAACCACATTTCCAGTCATAGCAGTACACGTACTACTTTAACAAAATTACTGTCCGCCCCTGGTATAAACATTAACTCTCTAGGTAACCTTATATTCTGGACCTGTGCCAGAACAAGAAATATTTTGTAAATGTTTGCACTTAAATACGTATTCACATACAATTAGGAAATCTGAACGTATGACTTTACAAACATTTATTTTAGTTGCCGCCGGCGCTATCAAGCAAAAATATTTACCTTTCTCCAACTCACCTGAACAATATCCCAGTCTATTAATATAAAAGCCAGTAGTGAGAGTAACATATACGTGTGCTTTAAATGTTATATCTTAGTCTTATTCACTTGTCGTGTTTTACACTGTTCTTTTCCCCATTTCGTATTCTGTTGTTTTTTTCTATACCAATACCCCCATTGTAACTACTGGTTCAGTATCATAAGACTAGAGTAAGGTTCATGAGATATGGAGAACAAATATTATTTGGGGCATCCATAATTATAAAAGTCTGATTTTCATGTGCTTGTAAGAGTAGTGTCAGCACCTACCGTAGTGCTGAAAAGATCGGTTTAGTTGAATATTTATTTTGTGTATTTTGTCTTGTGTTACGAGAATTTAATCTATATATAAAACAATAACAACGCCTACAATAGGCGTTCTACATGAGGTAATGCAGACTTAGTCCATATTCATTTGCCTCCCTACGAGGGCAGAGTTAGACATTAGGTCGGTTTTTAATGTAGGGAAAATACAGCTCAAAAAAGAGCAGTCTGGATTGGGACAAAAATAAAAATTGCTATACTGTGTTGTTTGAGACGAGGTGCTGCCATCGGACACAGGGATGCGACGCAGGCAGTTGTGATCGAACATTTTCAGTCGCTTATTGTCTTTCTATTGGTAAGCGACAATTAGACATTGGTCGGCGATGACAGTCGATTTAAGAATTCAGTGTTTAGAAGAATAAGGACGTTTATTATCGAATACACAATGACTTTTATTAAATTAACATAATAATATGAACCAGAAGCTGTAAAGCATAGCACCTAAATAGGGAGATGGGTTGGGTTTTGATTGGCCTCTCAGTCTCTGTTTTGGTTTCGTTGTCGGTGACGTATATTCGGCCGCGAGCTGGAACAAGTTTAGCACATCAAAGAAGGAAGACAAAGACAATTTATTGAACTAGTTCATCTGAACCCATTATCGTTAGCTGAAAGTTGATTATGGCTATCTTCTGAGGGATCTAATCGCTTCTATCTATGTACATGGCATCTGGTCCTTTATTTCCAAACAACACCTTACTAACATAATCCCCCCTTTATTTTTATCTTGTCACATGACCAGCATTAGCCAATAATACTAAACGACACGTCACTCATAGTCACCAACCCAAACCGATCACTGGTCAAAACACCCAACGTGATATTTTACAGTTGGACGTTTTAATATTTCTTCCTTCTCAGCGAATATAGAATTAAAACAATACGATATACCACTAAAGATGTTATTATTCTAAAGAAATAAAATACAATGCTCACATACGTGAATCAGATATTATTCACAAAAGAAGTGAATATATATATATATATATATATATATATATATATATATATATATATATATATACATATATATATATATATATATATTAAATTTAATGTCAACTAAAAAAACGTGGAATTTGCGTGTCTCTTAGAATTTCCTTTGATTTCCTTTTTTACTTGATGATCACCTACGATTAAAAGAAGCTAATACATATATATATATATATATATATATATAGATATATATATATATATATGTGTGTGTGTATATATGTAAATCATAATAAACTCTTATTTTTAATTTAAAACGATTCAATGTAAAATACCTCATGGACATTGGTTTTCATGTATAGACTAATGTTAAATTGCATATTTTATTAAATCTTACATCCATTTTTCATTTATTTCTCAGGAATCAGATGATTCTATTGTTGGCATTAGTTTTCCCGATATCTTTCTCGCCAGAATTCTGTCTAGAGATACATCGGTTACTTGCGCGAGGAACTACGTGAAGGTTGCCAACATACTAAGTGAAAGTGTTTTTGTGGAACGAACTGGATTCGAACTTGCCACACCCAGGTTGTCAGCCTGTATCGCTAATCAGTTAGTCACCGTCACCTTGAAAAACTCACTATACAAAATATCTTTTGAGTTAAAAAAATATTTTTCAGGTTTTCGTACTTCATTCTCAGGGTGTTTTCATTTTTATCCATATTTTAAATTTCAGACAGACCGTTTTTTTAGTACCGAATCACCGATCACCAATGCCCAAAATCCACTCGAGGACAAGGGTTAATGGCTTGTGTCATGTGAATGGTGAGACAAACACTTTGAGGATCACAGACTATGGTTGGATCTGGGCTGAAATTGATTACTTAATGGGACAGCTCTTTAAAAACATTTTATTATTAAATACTTATATAAAGATTAGAACTAAATTTTAGTTGAATCAAAATGATGCACACATCAATTCTAATGTTTAACTGTAAAACATTTCACAAAAGTTTACGTGTAAGAAACAAAGATGTATGCACATCTCCTGTAGCCGTAATCGCCTTTCTTCTCATTTATTGTTTTGCTCTTGGTCCTTTAATTAAGATTAAAGTGTAGCATCTGTTCTCATACTACACTTCATCTATTGTGTACTCCGTCAGTGAAGAAGAAATCTTCTAGACATTTTATTTTTGTTCCAATCCAGAGAGCCCACTTTTAGAGAGCTGGATTTTCTTCATATTAAAAACCGAACTTGTGTCTAACTCTTCCCTCGTGGGGAGGCAAGTAAATAGAGACACTTTTTCCTGCTTAAGAATCATGTTATAACATTTTTTTCAAAAAATGAGTATTCTGCCGTCGAGCGAATGATTTTCTGTTACTGATGTGAATTCATTATTTTCTATTTGCTTCAGATTTGAGTCTTCCTGTCGCCTTCCTTTGTTTTTAAGATTTGTAATTTGAATTTTAGGAGACTGCTTCAAAACGTCAACTTAATTAATAACCTTAGACAATGATTTCTTAATTTTCGATTTTCGATTAAATTCACATTCTAAGCATGCTTTGTTCTCTGATCCTTATTAATCTTTCATTTTCTGTTGATCTCAAACGTTTATGGAAACTATTTATTTCACCGACACTTAGATTTTAATAATTTATATTGATTGTGCGAACCAAAACAAAATAACTGATCTATTCTAGATTCTTACCAATGAACTTATCTATACAATAATAGCCGGAACTGCTACCTTTCACTATAAATATAACAGTGACAACAGTGGTGTTTCACACCCTTTTCTTTTCATTCTAATAATTAGAACAGAATACCTGACAAAAAGAAAAAAAAGCTCATTGAAACTAAATTATATTGTATAAACCCAATAAAGAAATTAATACTCAGGGAGTATTCCTAGTAAAATACGTTGAACTCTTAATAAACTGGTAAAAAGGAAACCAAGAAACTAATGATCATGTACAACGCACTGACCAAAAAGATTATACTGATCAACTCTTTGGAAATAAGAAAAAATAAGGAAGAATACTGATAAGTATTGAATACTATATGGACGATGCTATAAAAGGACTAGATGGACATATAACAAATATTACAGAAAGTCTGATTACCGCCGCCAAAAGGTGAACAATACGAAGAACAGCAAAACAGTAAAACAAGAATGCCAGAAATGCAAAATGGGAAGGGAAGTAGCTACATGGACAATTTATAAGACTAACGTCACACGAAAACATATGGATATGGCTATGGAAAGACCACTTGAACAGAAACACGGAATGTCTATTGACGATGCGATCAGAACAAAATACAAAAAAGCTAAGATGGTGAAAACTCAGGAAAACAGTAAATATAGACTTTGTGACCAAAGAGACGAAATAGTAAACCATATCATAAGTGCATGCACTAAACTAGACTAAAATAAATACAAAAACAGATATAACTGGGTTTCGAAGGTGGTACTGTTGGAACTATGTAAACGAATACAATTTGAACACACAATGGTACAGATACAATATGGGACCAGTATTAGAAAATGAAAATCTAAAATTACGCCGTTTAGCAGATCAAAGGGTTAAGACCAATGAAGCAGAAAAACATGACTGAGTTGAGAATTAGTCTACTGGGAACTATGCAAACGAATGCACTTTGAACAAGCTGACAAATGGTACAAACATGACCCGAAAATGAAAGGCATAACATCCCATGAAACATGGAAATACAAATGGACAAACTCATCTAAGCAGAATAGAATATGGAATATGAAGAAACCTACAGTAACACCAATAATTGTAGGAGCACCAGGAACAGTTCAAAAAAACATTGGGAAGCAGATGCAAGGAAATTGTAACCAAAGGGAGGATTATTACCATACAAAGCATAGCACTAAAAAGACTGAACTATTTAGATAAATCATCGTGTTTGGAAACGAACCTATATAGCAAAGTGACACCGATGGACCACATGCATGTTAAAATAAACTAGAAATATGGAAAAAATATGACACGAATCTATAGAATTTGAAACTACCATGATAGATAACTGTTGTGAAGTTGTCCAACAGTAAATAATAAATAAAGGAAGTCAAGTCGAGGGTTGGTTTAAAAAGTGTATTAACAGAGTAAGAAAGTGACTAGCACTTGGCTAGACAGTTACAAGACTGTGCTTTGTCTTCTCTGTGTCTCTGGTGACTCGCACTCTTTATAGTGACAACCGGTGCAGTTTCTCCTGTGTAAGAACGGCCGGTGTAACAATAACAAACAAAAACCACGCAATGACACCAACACAGAATAATTGGAAGGATCTATGTGGATAGAAAGATCGATGAGAGAGAACATCATCTAGACCTCCACTAGAAGGGCATGGAGAGTACTGGAATTCTGATGAGGCTTATTATCACTGAAATTCCATAAAGAAACAATGATCAGTACTAATGGGGAATCAATAGTAAACGGTAGTTGCAATAAACAATGTTTGAGACAGCTGAGTGTACTGGAACATTTCACTCAGATTCTATTGAACATCCCCTGTTTTTGTCAATGAGCGATCACTAGTAATGACGTGTGAGCAAATAATAATAAACGTAGTGACACCAAAAGCGGTTGGAGCCACGAAAAATGGCTGCCGAGAACATGACATTATTAAAAGACCGAGAAAGGATATTATATCTAAGACCAGTGCTGAAAAAATACTGTAATATTTAGGAGACTTATTGTCACTCAAATCCAAGGAAAATCATCGGGCGCTATTAATGAGATATCACAGTTAACGTCTGTTATGAGAACACCAAGTAAGTTACAGTAATAATAAAATAGAACGGAGAGTAATGGAATGTTGAGGAAACTTGCTGTCACTCAGACTCCAGGAAAAACCACCGGTTAAAATAAGTGGCTGAGCATTGGTAACGGCTGCTGTGATAACCCAAAGTAATAATATAAGCATAATGACGTTGGCACACCGATTACAGATAGATAGGCCAAGTCAGTATTAAATTGGTGTCCATTTAGGAATACTACGTGACGTATGCTAGAGGGCTCTTTGCTTATCCCAGCATTTTTTCTGATCATCTCGGACTCCTCTTTGCCACTGGACCCAAGCAATGCCTATTCATAGGAGGTGTCGTAGGGATTTCGCAACCCTTGTTTCACAATAGACGCACCCCTACAGGGGGTATCCATTGTTTCTCTCCGACTGAACGGGCTACTACCACCACTACTACCACCACTACTACTACTACTACTACTACTACTACTACTACTACTGTCTAAGAATGGACCAGTATCTCCCACTAGCAATGCCCGTCAAGTCGTCTCGTTTGCTTCGGATATAAAAGTTCTGAAAAGTACCAATGATAAAAATGTACATTAGATGTGATGCGTGCGACTTTCAAGTATGCGCTTAAGCCTCTGGTTTTGTTTTTGCTTTCTTCTTTTCGGTAAATATTTGAAAGGCTACAGACATAATCACTTTCACTCGGTGAACAACAGGACATAGTTATGGATAATGTCTGGTGCAGGCCAAAGAGTGCACTCTTCCAATCATGGACACACTTTCTGAGAAAAACAAGTTAATACGTGATAGAATATCGTCACACTCTATCAACACGCACGAATTCGTGTGTATATATATATATATATATATATATATATATATATATATATATATATACATATATATATATATACATATATATATATATATATACATATATATATACATATATATATATATATACATATATACATATATATATATATATACATATATACATATATATATATATACATATATATACATATATATATACATTTTTGCTTATTTTATATATATACATATATCTGTACTTATATATATATATATTTATTAATTAATCAATTTTTGCGTACATATAAAAGGAATCCATGGACACGTGTTTCTGGCTATCAGCTGTCATTAGCATGACTAACTTGGGTAAGGATCAAACCTACGATATTACTGTCTGTAGTCTGGCGTTTATATATATATATACATATATATATATATATATATATATATATATATACATATATATAAATATATGTATATATATGTATATATATATATACATATATATAAATATATGTATATATATATATAGATATATATAAATATATGTAAATACATGTATATATATATATGTATATATACATATATATATGTATATATACATATATATATGTATATATATATACATATATATAAATATATGTATATATATATATATGTATATATACATATATATATACATATATATATATGTATATATATATATATATATATGTATATATAGTGCAGATAGTACTATTTGTCATGTGACACAGAAAAAAACGATGTAGACATATACACAACATAAAACTAAATTGATTACAAAAGTGGTTAAAAAGGGGGAAAATAAAAAAATATAAAAGTATACAAACATATTTTTAGAGTTTTCGTAGTTTTAATTAGAGTACTGAGGGCTCGTCAGTTGACTACCAGAGCGACTGTTTCGGGAATTTAAAGACAATGCAGTCAAGTTCTACAGCCCATACCTTGAAATCATTAAAATATATTCATTTATATAAAAACGGGTTTACATGGAAATGAAAGCACTAAATACCTTTGGTACCATCAGGAGAAATATATATATATATATATATATATATATATATATATATATATATATATATATATATATATATATATATATATATATATATATATATATATATATATAGTAAGCAATGAAAATATATATGTCAATCAAGCTACACAGAGGCTCCCGTGTTTCATCCCCGTGGGGAATCGTCAGGGATGGAAAACGGGAGCCTCTGTGTAGCTTGATTGCCATATATAGTTTCATTGCTTACTACCTAGCTCTACTTACGTATCGAGCACTGTTGAAGTAAATACTGAAAACTGACACTTAAAAAAAAAAGTATATCTCCTTATAATATTTCATGTGGATACATGAAGTACTAATCTCTCTCTCTCTCTCTATCTCTCTCTCTCTCTCTCTCTCTCTCTCTCTCTCTCTATATATATATATATATATATATATATATATATATTTAGGCAAACATTATTAAATAACACGGTGTGGTTTTGTTTGATGCGAATTTTTTTATTTTTTCAATTTTCCGAATTGTCCATCTAATGTGTCGGTCAAATTGATATAAATAGGATCCATTCTTTTTTCTTTTTTGCAAGTACTTTCGATTTGAATCGTCAAATCATCTTCAGGCGGTATTAGTTTTAGTGTCTTTACTGTTGTGCTCATTTTTGAATTATAACGGCAAGTAGTTTATATTTGAAAACGCGTCTGTAAAGTTGAAATGTACATGAGAGCGTGATGGCGTTCTATGTTAGAAATCACAGTACCGGCAATTCGCACTTGCTGACTCTTCCTTGTTAGAAATCACGGTGCCGGCAACCGCACTTGCCGACCCCTCCTTCAGAAAGAAGAAAAAGTGACCTTGACATTGACCGTAAACTTCGGCGCCTCTATGTCTGGAGTGAACCTTCGAAAAGACTCTTTGCGCGCCTTTTTTCCCCATGCGGGTCTTTTTCGAATCTGATAGCAGTTGAGTTTTTTGCGAGGAACAGTGAACCTCGTGTGTACCGACCCTTGTATTTTACAAGTTTCTAGTGTTGTGTTTTGCGAGGAATTAACCACGCACCAACTCTTAAAAGGACTTAACGACCGAGCAATTAAAGTAACCTCGTGTCAATAATTTATCCCTAATTGATGATCAACTAAAATGCTGATTACGCAGTTCGTACCGTTTCTGCAACACAAGACAGGCCATTCCCCTTTTGAAGTTCTCCCGGAATCAAGGTAAGTGTGGTTGTCGGCGTTACGACTGTGATTTTAGCCATCTTCTATTTGAGGAGAAATTCTCACAGAAGATTTTGCAGAAACGTTATCTTTGTCTACGTTTATAGACACTATTTATGTCTGGTCTGGCTTCGTTAAAAAAAAGAAGTGAAGTTTTTTTATTAAAAGGAAAATTACATTACGTATATACGTGTATTTATGTATAACCTTAGAAACTAAAGTATTTTATTAAAAAAAAAAAATAAATAAATTAGATATTACTTGTTAAATTAAACAAAGGAAATATTTATTAGTAAAAACAAAAAAAAACAATGTCAAATTGAACTTAAGATTTAGTTTTAATTGAAAGTTTAAAAAAGAAAAATATTTCTGCCTAGTTATGTCTCCCTCCAAGAAGGAGCTTGAGAGTAGGTTGGAAGGGAAAAAATTTCGAATTTCCTCAACCTCGAATAGGTAGAGAATGGTTCGATGTCACAGCCTGTAAAAAATTCCCACTTGGAAAATATTAATAGGTGGATTTCAGACTGTGATGATATCGTTGATCAGCTCTTAACGAAGTGCGAGTCCAAAGACGAGCGGAGTTTGGTCTGTGATGAATCCAACAGATTCTCGGACACGATTCAGGAAGCTGTGTTTGACTTACAATCTTGCAACTCGAATAATCAGAGCTTGCAGGAGGAGATGATAGAGGATGGGAGTGCATCCTTCCCTCCTCCTGTATCGGAGAAGGTGTTGGGATCCCGGTTTTTTCCACAAAAGGATTCTGTGAGCCTTGCATCTACAGTGATTGATCCTGAGGCCTGCACTAAGCGCAGTATATTGGCCCAGTGTTCAAGGGTTTTCGATCCGCTATCCTTGTGCCTCCCAGTTACTATTCAGGTTAAGGTTTTGATTAGCAAACTCTGGAAAAACAATTTATCCTGGGATCAGAAAATCCCAGAAGAATCTAAAGAAAATTGGCATTCATTGGCCAATGATTTGAATTCGTTGAGCGAGTTGGAGTTTCCTAGAAGGGCGTTGAGGGAACACGTTCCTACTGAATTCATGTGTTTTTGTGATGCTTCTAAAGCTGCTTATGGCTTTGCTCTGTATGCTAAGCAAGGGAACGAATGCATATTGATATTTGCAAAGGCCAAGGTTGCCCCCTTAAAGGGAAATCTCTACCAACTCTGGAACTTATGGCTATATATCTTGCCGTTAGAGTTATTCCCAACATTTTGAAGGCATTGAGCCCGGTAGTTATCCGGTCCCTATATCTCGTTTCGGATGCTCAAGTGGTTTTGTCTTGGGTCCTCAACGGGAAGGCAGCCAAAGGGAATATATTTGTTGAGAACCGTATTAAGGATGTTAAAAGGATGGTGGAGGATATAAATGGTGAACTTGGAATCTCCGTCCAGTTCAAGTATGTTCCGACTAATGAGAATCCAGCGGATTTACTTACTAGAGGTGTTTCCTCATCAAAATTCAAGCATCATTATGATTTATGGGTTTACGGCCCTGAATGGATACATCGGGCCGACATTGGTTGGCCGAATGCTCCTTTCCCCTGTCTGAACAACGCTAATAAAAGGATTGTTTCCTGTATGTATGTTGATGATTCTTCGGCTGAGAGCAACGCTTTGCCCATAGAGGTATCCAACTTCTCTTCGTTGACGAAAGTGGTCAATGTTTTGCAGAAGGTTTTATTGTTCGTTGACAAACTAAAACGTCGGCAGACTGATTCTGCTAGTAAGGCTAAACAGCTGCTTTTCACGGCGATGCAGAGGGAGGAGTTTCCTGAGGAACTTCAATATCTAAAATTGCCATCTAGAAGAAATATTCCGCCAAGAGTTGCTGGACTTGGGTTGTTTATGGACAACGATGGTTTAATTCGAGCTTCTGGTCGCATTCAGAGCTCCAACATTCATCCATATAAGGTAAAGCACCCTATTCTTTTGGGGAAGCATCATCACCTGACCGAGCTAGTAATTAAGGAGGCACATCTGAATTGTTGCCACCTCGGCTCAAATTCCACTTTGACCAAGTTAAGGTTAATGGGGTTCTGGGTACCCCAAGGAAGACAGTCTGTTAAAAGAGTAATCCAGCACTGTGTTGTATGTAAAAAAATAAACTCACTGCCATTCGAGGCACCAAATGGCTCTCAATTGCCTGTGCATAGGGATAATTTTATTCACCCTTTCCAGCAAGTGGGTGTAGATTTCACTGGGCAATTTTGGGTGAAGACAAATGGAGAGGATGTCAAAATATATATTTGTTATTCACTTGTATGAGCCTACGAGCAGTTCATTTAGAATTGCTACCAGATATGAGTACTCGTTCATTTTTGATGGCATTTTTCAGATTCACAAATTTGTTCGGAGTACCTACTCATGTTTACTCGGATAATGCCAAAACTTTCTTGGCCTCTGGGATAGTGTTGTCCGAGATATTTGTCTCAGATGAATTTAAGCAGCATTTTAGATCTACGTCTATAACTCACGTTACCATACCTCTTTATTCTGCCTGGCATAGGGGTGCGTGGGAAAGTATGATACAAACAGTTAAACAATGCTTGAAAAAACTCGTAAGAAGAGAGAAATTGGAATATTTCGACTTCCTGACAGTACTTTCGGATGTAGAAAGAGCTGTTAATGACAGGCCTCTTACTTATATTACTTCTTCGGATATGGGACTAGATATTCTAACCCCGAACCACTTCCTGCAAACCGGTTATAATCCACGTTTATTGCTAGGAAATCATGAGGTCGATGACCTCTGTCCTGACCCCCAAGTAGGATTGAGTTGTTGGAATCTCTTCAGCTAAGAGAGAGCTTTGTTGAGAAATTCCGTAAATTGTGGCATAACGATTATCTCCTATCCTTGAGAGAAAATCACAAGAACATGTTAAGTCATTGCCCAGAAAGGATTTCCGTTGGGGAAATTGTTTTGGTGAAAACGCCAAACCGAACGAGACCCTTTTGGAGCCTAGATAAGGTTCTACGTCTCATTCGAGGAAGGGATGGGCGAGTTCGTTCGGCATGCATATTGAGAGATAAATGCGAACAGATCCATTCCTTGAATCATTTGTATCCCTTGGAAATCAGGGAGGTTTCTTCTGCAACTCAGGCAGTTTCTGATTTGGAGGGGGAAGGAGGACCTTTTTTCTGTCCTCATGTTCCATTAGGAATGACGGCTCTTCACCAATGGTATGTTGCGATAAATGCAACAGATGGTACCATTTTGACTGTGTCGGAGTCTCCGTGGAGGTGACTGATGGAGATTGGGATTGTCCGGATTGTGCGGAACAAACAACATCTCACGTTGATCAGCTTCCTGAGCATGATTAATTCAGATCGAAGGATCGCTCTTTATCTCCGTCTATGATAGAGAGCTAGGTATAACAGCAAAATCAAAAGTAAAATTTAAAAAAAAAATAAAGAAAAAAAATAAAAATAAAATTTTAGTGGAATTAGCTTGTTTCTTGTATAACAACTATTATATTATTCTTTGAAAAATCACGATTATGGTCTGAAAAATAATATTGTAATTACAATTATGCCATACCAGACAGATTAACATAACTACTTGAAAAAAGTAATGATTATCCATTACTTTTTTGCTCCTCTCTGGGGAGTGTGTTAGAAATCACAGTACCGGCAATTCGCACTTGCTGACCCTTCCTTGTTAGAAATCACGGTGCCAGCAACCGCACTTGCCGACCCCTCCTTCAGAAGGAAGGAAAAGTGACCTTGACATTGACCGTAAACTTCGGCGCCTCTATGTCTGGAGTGAACCTTCGAAAAGACTCTTTGCGCGCCTTTTTTCCCCATGCGGGTCTTTTTCGAATCTGATTTAAGCCATCTTCTATTTGAGGAGAAATTCTCACATCTACACATACGAGAGATTTAAAGTTTGACTGTTTAAACCGTTAAGAAATTGATGACGTTAAATAAAGTGCATACAATTCAAACGCATAACTACCTAATGGCTAAGAATTTGGTAAGGTTAATTATTGTGCTAGACACTTTAAAATGTTGCGACTAGTTTCATAATTGACATTATTAATTGTGGGATGTTTAGTTTTTATGTAGAGGGCTTCGAGTATTTTTAATTTTTTGATATTGGTATCATGGTGTATTATTTTGGTATTGTTAACAAGGATGTTTCTATATTGGGAGGGGGTGCAATTATGTTTTTTAGGTGTTGGCATATAGAGCTAGTGTCGGAGAGATGTAGGGTGAGTCTTCGGGATAGTGTTGTGAAGAACATTACGGCATCGACTTAAATTCACAGACCCAGGATAAAAAACTCTTTTAACTTGCACACGACGAAAATATCGAAGAATTTGCAGGTTGATATGCCGAATTAGTAAAAAAATAAACATAAAGTAGAGAATAGAAATATCGTCAAAAAGTCACATAACGCGCGAACTGCCATTTTCTGGGGAGGCAGGCATAAACAGAGGCTGAAAAAAGTCCAGTAAAGGAGAAAGATTATAGGTCCCCATGGTTTAGATTTGAAACCGACGGTACCGATGTTATTCTCATCTTCTGTAATACACACATATATATATATATATATATATATATATATATATATATATATATATATATATAAGTATTAAATTATATTTTTATATTAAGTACAGCGAATGCACTTCAGTTTCTACCGAGAAAAAAGCCAATAAGTGCAATGATTCAACAACTGGATGTCTGTATCCGAGTTATTATTGAAATAAAAATAAAGCAGAGGATTGAAGCATCGTGAAAAATTTACACAACGCGCGAACCGCCATTTTCCGTGAGGCAGGCATAAACAGAGGCTGAAGAGAGTTCGGTAAAGGAGACCAATTATAGGTTCCAATTGTTTTAATCTAAAACCGACGGTACCGATGTTGTTCTCATATTGTGTAATATATATATCTATATATATATATATATATATATATATATATATATATATATATATATATATATATATTGAAAATAAGTACAGCGAATGCACTCTAGTTTTTTCGAGAACAAGCCAACAAGTGCAATGAGTCAACCATTGGATGCCTGTCTCAGAGTTATGATCAGTAAAGCAGTCTCGTAAATTATTAGCCGAGGGTTATAGAGTTTGATTCTCTTAGATCGATTCGTTGTTGTGGCTTTGAGCTGGATGAAGATAAGTAAATATTGATGCACACAGCATCTTACAAGTTGGATGCCTCTAGTAAAGCGGTTTCTTGAAAATAAATCTTCGTCGACTGTTGGAAGTGTAGCATTGAAGATCTCCAGGGAACGCTCAACTATTAAGTCAATTATCTGGTAGGAATGAACAATCTTGACGAACGGCCTTTCGATATGTCCTCGAATTTCTTTAGGGAGCTTTGTCTGTCGGTTGTTTTGTCTGTCATTATTCAGAGAATACACGCATGTTATGTTAGATGGACACAAGTATTTCTATAAAAGGACATGTCCGTCGATCAGTTTGTCACGCTTAATTTTTAAATAGCATTTTCTATTGGTCTGTCATGCTTCAGTTTAAAATAAAATTATATTGGTTTACGACGCTTCAGCTTGAAATAGCATTTACATTGGTCTGTCAGGCTTCAGTTAGAAATAACATTTACATTGGTCTACGACGCTTCAGTTTGAAATAGCATTTACATTGGTCTGTCAGGCTTCAGTTAGAAATAACATTTACATTGGTCTACGACGCTTCAGTTTGAAATAGCATTTACATTGGCCTGTCAGGCTTTAGTTGTAAGTAGCATTTACATTGATCTGGAAGGCTTAAATTTGAAATAGAATTTTCGTTGGTCCGTCACACTTTACTTTGGATTGGTATTTTCATTGCTAACGCACAGATTGAATAGATTAACAATATCGATTTTTGTAAGCTAAAATAACAAATGTACAAAAACAATCCTGATGTAAACATAAAAAACTACGTTGTATTGCAGTACACGCTGGCTTCGCTCGCTCCCTATTGTTTCGCAATTTTATTCCTATTCGTTACGAGAATAAAATGAGACCAAACTAATCAATAAGAAAAAGTAGACAAACTCTCCCGTTCTCTTTCTCTCTATATCGATGAAAAAGAAAAAAAAAACTAATTGATAAGAAGACATAACTAATTAATAAGAAAAAAATGAAGAAGTTCCTTCTCTCTTCTTTCGTTTTGTTTTAATAATAATAATAATAATAATAATAATAATAATAATAATAATAATAATAATAATAATAATAATAATAAAATTATGGACAGAGGGCCGAGGAGGGAAAGCGCAAACCAGACCTCCACTGGAAGAGCGCGGACAGCTCTGGGACCTTGGGGAGGCTTGTTGCCACTCGGGCCCCAGATGGTACCAATGGCCCTTATCAGCGGGAAATCGGTGGTGGGTGGCTATTGAGATACCGCAAGGTCATCAGCGGTGATGAACGAAAAGAGGTGGAGCATACTGGAAGTCTGAAGAGACTGTTGTCACTCAGACTCCAGGGAATACCACAGGTAGTTGGCAGTGGGCGATCACTGACGATGACCAGTGTGATAACTCCTAGTGAGTAAATAATAATAATAATAATAGGCGAATATTTTTGTGTCTATATTAAAGGTGAAAGAAATTCTATCCGTTTATTTTTATTATCAGTTAAGATTAAACTTCTCCTTCTTTGCTCATAAAGAATAAATTTGTTACGTCATTATTGAAGCGAACCGGACACACGTACGCCCACTTTTATTGTATACTGAAGTATTCATTTATGTCGGGTAATATATTATATCCAAAATCTGGAAAATTATAGAAGACATATTTTTATTATCAGTTGAACCCCAACATATTTCAAAGCAATCAAGAACATAAGATATATATATATATATATATATATATATATATATATATATATATATATATATATAATATATATATGGATTAATGTAATTTATGCAGTCGATTTCAGATCCTATCGGAATCTATTGTGATATAGTTTTCCAGAATAGTCTCTGGAAACTCTAGTCATGGATCAAATAGCAACATGTATTCAATTGATCGTATATAATGGACTTACAATAATCATTCTGCAACGTCGTTAAAATACATTGTAAATGTTGATATGCTGTAAAACTGATAAAGGATACCATCAAAAGATACTACTATAGTAAACATTAAAATAGCGATTGAACACCTGAAATTATTGGTTGGAAATGCTTTTATTTTGTGGAACGGTGTGTCTACAACAAAATATAAACGTAATCAAATTCTTCTATCAAATTTTCAGAAAAATTGAAATGAAGGAATAATTTTATTTTCAAGTTGAGAACGCACGGAAATCTAAAAATAAAATTATAAAAGCCTCAACATGTTTTTTGTTTGTTTGTCGAGAGTTGGTGTGTATAGATTACTACATTACACAGAGAGCGCTTCGTAGAAAATCACAAGAGCTATGCCTGGGATGATTTAGGCTGAATCATCGGAACGCTTCTTATTTCGGTTCGGGTTGCTGAGCCGTAGAATAAGCTGCCGGAAGCCGTGGTCAGCTCACAGACGTTCAAATTGTTCAAGACGGCACTGGACGCATCATAGTCGCTGATCACTTGATGATAACTCCTGTACATAACACCCGCCCATTTATAACTCGCTTTCACATGGTCCTGTGCTAATCTTTTGGCAATATACTGAATTGAATTGAATTTACCAACACGAAATTAAATAAATACTAAGAACGTATCAAAATCTAAAAATTACATTATAAGAACTTAGAACAATATCTTTTTCAAGATATACTGTATCATCATTTAATACGGCACTCCGATTTACTTGATATCCAGATACACATTTCTAATAATGCAAAAGGATTATATGTTTATTTACTCCTCTGAAGGAGTTAGGCACAAGGCCAGTTTTATCTTACTCCCACAAGTAAGATGTGACCACAGGTCGGGTCGAGTAAATGGGGTTTGAAAAGCCAGCGCCCGAGAAAGTGAGCACTCTGGCCATTAAAAATTGCCTGGGCAGCCCCGTCGGCATTCCCCGGTAGGGGCGCCTCAGGCAGTAAGCAATAAACTTACTCCTCCCCAAAGAGGGGAGGCGAAGCCTGGGAGGGTGGACCTCCTAGAACTGCACAGGACAAACCCACAAACAGGTGGAATCAAGCCCCGAAGGACAAGACGACACCCGTCTATAGGGTGCAGTATCCATCGGAACAGATACTATGTCATTTAAGAGTTTGAATTAAAACAAGCAATCATATAGTGCTGACACATAGATAGATGCTATGTAAAGCGCCTGATTAAACAATTTAGCGAACGTAACAATTCAGTAATGAGGCGTGCCAATATATCATTTAAGAAATATGGAAAAACAAAATGAACAGAAAAGATTTATCGAGCGACGAAGCATTCAGAGATAAATTGAACAGTCCACAAAAATAATTAAGAGATGTCATTTTAGAGGTCTGGGTGAACTAAACAAAGCATAAATAAACAAACAGCACCGGAGTGTTAAAGACGTCATTTGAGAGACCTCTTTAATTATTTTTTATTCACCTCAAACAAGACATATTGCCACTGAAGCGTAGCGGGCAACTCTGGGAGGGCCGGATTTATAAGGGGGGAGGGCAACCTTGATAGGGAGTTGGAAAAGACGTTTGCCACATTAAATCTAAATTTGTACGTTGAAGATAATTGCAAAGGAAAGCGGTCCGAGGTAAAAGCTATTAGAGTATAACATTTTCTGGAATCTATGGACTTTTACAGTGAAGAGGTGGGATTTTGCAGCTAGTCGGGTGGGTCGGGGTATTATCGTTTGGGGGTACAATTGCAATAAGTTTATCGGAGCACATTCCGTGGAAGTAATTATAGAACAAGCACAGGGGTGCCACTCTTCGGCGATGCGACAGAGACTGGAGCTTGTTAAACAGTACGAGACCTACTAGGTTAGGAATTCTTTTTTGCATCTTGTCCATTAGATTATGGTTTGTGAACTAGCGCAGATGTCGCAAGAGTACTCCATGTACTGGCGAATGGTAGCTTGGTGTAAACATGCATTCAGTGGCATGTTTAGTAGGTTACATGTTTAGTAGGTTACATGTTTAGTAGGTTACATGTTTAGTAGGCTACATGTTTAGTAGGTTACATGTTTAGTAGGCTACATGTTTAGTAGGTTACATGTTTAGTAGGTTACATGTTTAGTAGGTTACATGTTTAGTAGGCTACATGTTTAGTAGGTTACATGTTTAGTAGGTTACATGTTTAGTAGGTTACATGTTTAGTAGGCTACATGTTTAGTAGGTTACATGTTTAGTAGGTTACATGTTTAGTAGGTTACATGTTTAGTAGGCTACATGTTTAGTAGGTTACATGTTTAGTAGGTTACATGTTTAGTAGGTTACATGTTTAGTAGGCTACATGTTTAGTAGGTTACATGTTTAGTAGGTTACATGTTTAGTAGGCTACATGTTTAGTAGGTTACATGTTTAGTAGGTTACATGTTTAGTAGGTTACATGTTTAGTAGGCTACATGTTTAGTAGGTTACATGTTTAGTAGGTTACATGTTTAGTAGGTTACATGTTTAGTAGGCTACATGTTTAGTAGGTTACATGTTTAGTAGGTTACATGTTTAGTAGGTTACATGTTTAGTAGGTTACATGTTTAGTAGGCTACATGTTTAGTAGGCTACATGTTTAGTAGGTTACATGTTTAGTAGGTTACATGTTTAGTAGGCTACATGTTTAGTAGGTTACATGTTTAGTAGGTTACATGTTTAGTAGGTTACATGTTTAGTAGGCTACATGTTTAGTAGGTTACATGTTTAGTAGGTTACATGTTTAGTAGGTTACATGTTTAGTAGGTTACATGTTTAGTAGGCTACATGTTTAGTAGGCTACATGTTTAGTAGGTTACATGTTTAGTAGGTTACATGTTTAGTAGGCTACATGTTTAGTAGGCTACATGTTTAGTAGGTTACATGTTTAGTAGGTTACATGTTTAGTAGGTTACATGTTTAGTAGGTTACATGTTTAGTAGGCTACATGTTTAGTAGGTTACATGTTTAGTAGGTTACATGTTTACAGCAGTGCATGCGAATAACAGTCTGGTTGCAGGTGAGAGATATTGGGTTAAGAGAAAAGCGATCACACACATAATTTAAAATATCTTTGATATCTCAAGTGGATATCGTGTAAGTTCTTCTGGTTGTCGAATGGGATGCCTGATAAAAAAAAATTGAATCTAGGATTTCCGGTCAAAATACATATATTCTAGGAGATGTGCAGGGGAAGTCAGTGAGTGCTGGGTCTCTTGGCGTGACACAGTCAGTTTGCTTTTCTGATGTCTGATAGGCAGTTGTATCTGTGTGCCTCTCAGAAAGAGAGATGGCTCTAAACTGTGGGACTTTTGTTTTGATTTAGTCGGGCTGAGATTTTTAATTTGCAAGTCTGTTATTAAAAAGAATAAAAACGAGTACCATTGTAATCTCCAACAAATAAAGCTGTTACTTATTTTAAACTTGAGTTATGGTTTTATTTAAAGCGAGAATCTTTCTGTTGTAGCACTGACTGATACCACCCATTTGACACTGTGACCAGTGTCGTAATCAAACAACAACTTTGGACCGACACAACGAGCTTATGATCACGGCTTGTGACCTGAACGCACGCAGTACTCGTTCATATTTGTAAAGATATCAAAAGTGTCTGGATGGACAGAATTTAGAAAAACACCCATCCAAGCGTTAAGCGGTGGCATTGAATAATGTCAGTTATATAAGTTTTTTTCTCGTCTACTGCAATAACATTTTAGAGTGGTTAACCCCCGCCAAGGAGGTTATGTTTTCGGTCGAGTTTGTTGATTTGTCACTATGTTTGTTTTTTTTGTCACTATGTTTGTTTGTTTTGTTGTTAGTGTACAGCCTATATTCTACATCGCTTGACCAATCGTCACAAAACTTGATCAAATATCGGTTATGGTCTAACTTAGAACTGATTTAATTTTGATAAATTCAGGTAAAAGGTCAAGATCAAGGTAATGAAACAAGTGAAAGTAATACTTTTGGAGATTACTTCGGTTCTGTTCATCGCAGAGACTCACTACTTGGCCCATATTGTAGACAATGAAGTCTCGCATCTTATATGACCATGACCTAATTCGGTCAGGATAGAAATTTCAACATAATTTCAGATTCTGATTTTTTCAAATTTGATGTATGAATTTGATGCTATTTGATAATAGCAACCACCATGCAAAATTTCAGACTGGACAGATCAACAGTTTTTCAGTTATTAACCTTTCCATAACATAACCTAGCGAATACTTCATACAATATGGAGAAATAAAGCCCAGATACGAATTTGACCCATCGTTACGACTGACTTATGTTCTTAATGTTTTTATATTCGAGCAAACATATTTGGCATTAACGTATTTTCTCTCACATGTCCATAGTATGGCAAAAATCGTATAGATCATAATGATTTAATATGATATAAACTCCCTGAACCTATTTCCTCTTCATTGTAAAGGACATGCGTTACCTTTGTGTCTTCTATTGTAAACGAAGTAATTTGGTGTCGTCAATCAAAATACGATGTCAAATATTACCCCAAGGTAGCTTCGAATCGGAAATTGACAATCGCATTGACGTCATCGGATACGGCGTCACTCTTTGATCTATTTCTTCCCTTGCCTTTATTGCCTTGATTTTTCCGCTCACTAAATTACAGTTGTGTCCAAATTCTTTTCCGCGTGAATGTGTAAGCAATGCCGAAATGTACACATTGTTGTTTTAATATTCATCACACGGTAATAAGTCATTCATTCATATCATATGAATCGGATGATTCTGTTGTATGCATTGGTTTTCTAGTCAGAATTATTTCTAGAAAGATATCGAGTATGTACAAGAGAAACCACGTGAAGGTTGCCAACATCTTAAGTGAAAGTGTTTCTGTAGAACGAACAGAATTCGAACTTGGAACACTCAGGTTGCCAGTACGTGTCGTTAACCACTTACCCACCGTCATATCCCACGGAAATAAATAATAAATTAACATGTTTCACTGTTTATCACCTTTCTTTCTTTATATCTAGGGGGTGGGGTTAGCTACACAGAGAACTATTTCATGCCTTGATAGACTAAAACATCGACTTAAAAATCTAGTGGGGGTGATCTCTTCTCTTCTCTTACAATGTTTGTTTCACAGAAAAGACGTTGCTAGTCTCTCTCTGCTTTATCGTTATTTCCATGGAAGATGCCTGACTGAGCTCGAATCGTGTAAGACATTCACAGCAAGAACTCGTTTTTCTAGCACTTCGACAAAATACTTTCTTTCCTCTTTCCATGTGCCTAGCGTCAGGCGGAATTTCCATGGACAAACCTTTTTTTGCAAGGGTTTCCCGCCTATGGAAACACATTAGCGTGGGACTGCTTCCTTGCTAATTACAACTTGGTCGTCTTCAAATCTAAAAACTGCCCCGCAAGTAATAATTAGTTTATACCATTGCTCAATGTTTGTACTTCCATAGCGTTCCTCATCTATGTGGCAATCATTTTCGTTTCATTAAGCTTTATCCTCGAGTGGCTCTTGGCCTCGATCATTGACCCAACAGTAAAAAAGCGGTTATTGCGATGTGTAGTTAGCAAATCCAACCGGCCCAAAATATAGCAATTATTATTATACAGGGTGGGCCAAAATAAGGGTCCTATCTTTAAATTTGAATAACTTGAATTTGAATAACTTCCACAAAATAAAAGTTAAACTCACCAAACTTTATGTGTGTGTAGACTGACCCTTCCGAGATTTTTTGAAATAAACAAAACAAATTTTAGCCAAAAAACACTTCTTAAAACTTACCAAAACTAAAGTATTGTTTTTTACACTGTTTTGAGTTTTTTAAGCAAAAATAATGTTTTCTAAATGAGGGTACGTTCCTTAGGGCTAATACGGCTCATGCTTGCTTCGGAAGGGGTCCTTTACTTATTCTAAAAAAAATTTTTTTTTTAAATCAATAAATAAAAAAGTTATGAATTTTTAAAAATAGGACCCTTATTTTTGCCCACCCTGTACAATATTAAATATCTACCTTTAATCAATATTGAATTAAGAAAACATAAAATAGGACTGCATTTTTGTGAAACTTTGAGGGTTAATGTTTGTGTTGTCTTTTTCTTGAAAAATGATCAATGAACAATTTTATATACTCCAATGTTATAAAAGTCTTCTTTCACACTCGAGAGGCAATGGGTACTCATTGTAAAGATGCATGCGTATGAAGCAAGGGTTGTGCAATACGCAACTTCACCTCTCCTGAACCGGAAGCAGTGTCAGGGTAAGTAGGGTTATTTCTGAATTTTCCTTTTCATAAAGTAGTTGCAAAATCGAGGCTGAGAACTTTAGTCTACCTTACTATTTAATTCATAACTGAAGGGATGCATATTTTCTAATGGTATTAGTAAATGTGATACAGTAACCTTGAGAAATCACAATATTATATATATATACATATATATATATATATATATATATATATATATATATATATATATATATATATATATATATATATACATATATATATATATATATATATATATATATATATATATATATATATATATATATATAACGCTATAATACTTCTCTCGTCACCATTTAACATAAACCCCAGACTCGGATCTTATTCCTTAAGCGAACATCTGGTAAACACCGCACTGAAACAATGCAATATATTGCGCCAATGCGATATCAGTTTAAGTAACTTTTATTTTTTACTACACTTCATCCATATTTTTTCCGTTTCTTTTCCTTCTTTTTTTCCTCCCCAACCCCATTTCCCCCATTTTAACCACTCTTTGCACGCGTTTTATTCTTTCTTTTTCAAATAGACAACACGTGCCAATGACGTCTCTTTGTGCGTTTTTCTTTTACCTATAATACATATAATATATATATAACGTTATCGAATAAATTTTAAATCTTCACTTTTTCTGAGGACGTTCGTTGATCCGAACAAAACCGATAAAATCTCTCGTTTCTTGATGAGGTTTCCCTGTATATGAATTTATATTTTCCGTTTGTCTTTTTGACACACACACATTATATATATATATATATATATATATATATATATATATATATATATATATATATATATATATATTGCAGCTAGTCTCACCGAAGAGCTGTGATACAGCGAAACAGTCTGTCTGTTGATTACTATATAAGCTCCCCTTCTCGGATTGAACATTGTGGTAAGTGATATCGCTAACTACTATTAGTGACAATGTAAAGTTCTTTTTAATAAACAAATGGAGCACTCTGTAGTAGTTGACAATGTTTATATAAAGCTTTGAGATTTGATTGCCAACAGCCCCCGCCCGTGGCCAAGTGGTTAGAATCGAATTTCGTATGAAGCTAGAAAAGCAAAACAAATCTGATGTGTTGGTCATTAAATACTGTTTGAAGCAAGTACGAGTGTAAAAAGACGAAACTATTATTATTTGGTATGGGCCACGTGTATAATATCTATTAAGAAAAGTGTTTAATGAGAAGTAGTATTTTCGCTTAATCGTTCTAATACGGACGGTAAGTCACAACTACCATTTTACTGTCCGTTAATGGAAAAATGTGTAAGGAATATGCAATTATCAATCATTGTAAAACACCGAAACTACTTACGGTTGTAAATAATGGTGGTCTGTGTAATGTGGCAACGTGTTTGTTTATTAGGTACGTGCAAAATCAATGGCCGATTCCCAAAATGTAAAAACATTTTAACACCCCCTTCACTTAAAAATTCACTAAAATTCAGGAAATCAATCAATTTTAATTAAATTTTCAATATTTATTGATCAACAATCACGGAATATAATGAAACCATTATTATTTTTTAAATCGTAGTGAAAATATAGTATTTTTTTAAAACAAAATAACCTTTACTAAAGTTATATTTTTATATATTAATAAAAAGAAATGCATTATTTTATTTTGTTTTTTATAAAAATAAAGCATTGTAGATGTTACCAATTAAAAAAAAATTTTTTAAATATTTTTTATATATTACGAAAATAGCCCCTAAATACCGTGTCAACAAAATCACTATAACTCGAAGAAAAATTAATTTTTTGAATTAGCGATATTATTATTGAATAAAGCATTGTTTAATCAATATTTTCACCAAAAAATCATATAATTACAAAAAATATTTCATGTGATTTTAATGATTAGAGTTTCTGGAAAAATAAAAAATGCGACATAATTATATTTCCCTTTCATACATAAACGTGGCATCATCAGCGCAATAATTTTTTTTTTTAATCTTGAAAATAAACCAAAAATTGACAAATTTGAGGCCCAGGAACTTAACTTAGAAAAGAATTTAAAAAATTGGATAATTTCTACTAACGATTCACTTTGATTGGTATGGTAGCCCCGTTCTCTAATAATCAGCTGGGATTAGCCTTCCAATAAGCACTCACTTTTACACCGCCCTCAAATTTTAATTTTTAGAGATTCAACAATTTAGTTAATTTCACAATTCATCGTCAATTATTTGAAAAGATTTGTATTTGTTTTTTTTTCATTAATAAATATTTAAGAAGTTAAAAACAAGAGAATTCAAACATGACATTTTCTTTCAAAATTTAATTCTGTTTATCAATAAATAACTGTTTTAACTTTTTTTTTCAATGAATAGATTGTCAGTGTAGTCATTGACTTAAATCTACTTTTCACACTTAAAATAAAAAAATACACTTTATTTTAAAAAGAATCAATGTAATTTTTCGTTACGACACATTAAGAATACATCGAGTAACTAAAGTTTTAAATCATGTAAAAAAAATGATAAAATTGACTCAGTTCGTAACGTAAAAATAATTTTTAACATTTAAAAAAAGTTTTATTTCAAATTCTAAGGAAAAACATTGGTAAACAGACGTCATCAATAATTTCAGAGTATTACTAAATTAAAAACTAATATCAAGTTAAATATGAACCTTTTTAGTTAAAAATAAAATAAGATCTTGATTGTGTACACTCACAAATATTTTAATTAAATAAACATTTCCTTTTTATTATAACAAAATAAGTGTACTTAAATTTGTTCATAACCTTAAAAAGAAAGATATTAATGGATAATAATTTTTCAACTTCTATAAACTATTACAAACCCATTTTTATATATGAAGTTAAAAATGATAAATTATGACATTTTTGTCTTCCATATATTTTGCATAGTGATAGTCAATTGGTAAACAAAGGCGTTTGCCGATTATGTGTCGCCGGATTTGACTCATTTATGACTTTTGAGGGATAATTTTGCTAATTTTTGTGGGATTTTTTTTTTAAATTCAGTATCTTATGACTTTAATTTAATAATTATCTTTGAAATAGTTCACCAAAACTTATATTTATCTTTCAAGGGATTTTTACAAGTAACTTTTTCAAAGTTCAAAATTCACTAAATTTTTTAGGTTTTTCAGCCGCCGTGATTACATATTTCATTATAATTTATTTTTCAACCGTAAATATGCAGTTTTTTTCATTAAGTTTAGGCTTTTATCTTTCAAACACGATCAAAGTTTACACGGAAACTAATTAAATAATTAATGATAACCCCTTTTTAATAAGCATAGTCTGTACAAGAAGCGGCCATTTTAGCACATACCTATTGTTTATAATTCTAGCGACCTAGAACCCGTAATGAAAACGAAGACATAACGCGTATAATATTTAATCCGAAAGAAATCTACTTTTTATGTTGATGTATTACTTGGTTTAAATAAAAATATACTTATTATGTTATCTTTATTTTTAATGTTACATAATTAAGAAGTGTACTTACTAAGGTTGGAAGTGGTTTTATTATGCTGGCGTTATGTGTTTGTTTTAATGTACTTTGTTATTCTGTAACGTAATAATGTCATGCGTTCGGAATAACGGAATGATATTCCCGTAATCTGTACTCTGCAGTGTTTCTATTTAACAGTTCCGAATGAAATAAAAGTCTGGCGGTGTTATGAGTGGCGGGGTACAGTAGTAAATTTGAAGTGTGTAAGTATAGTGACCATTCTCCATGTGGATGTTGTGAGAGAGTGAATGATCTAGGAATAAATACAATAATTAATAAATGCTGATGAAATTATGCGAAAGTTTCTGCAAACACACTTGAGTAAATAAGAGTATTGCAGTCGGTATTTTATGATGCATGTGGTTATTTGCTTACTATCACCAAAGGTACAGGGGAAAAAGAGTCCACTTTATATAGTAAAATTATATATATATATATATATATATATATATATATATATATATATATATATATATATATATATATATATATATATTACTGGTTAAAAAAACGTTTAAATTACAAAATTGAAATGCATTCTATACAGTGGAACTCGTTACTAATACTTATAACGTGCGACCAGAGCAGACACCACTTGTGGACATTATTACACAACAAGCTCATTTACACCATGTTGTTTAAAAGAAGGAAGAAAAAATTGTCTATTATCCCGATAAAGATTCCTGTGTGAATCGAAAATTTGAATTTAAATAAATGATATGTTTATTTAAAAAAAAAACCCTCTGCATTTTACTGGTTTCAAAACAACAAGCGTCGTTTCAATTATATATATATGTGTATACCTAGAAATAATCATTATTTTCCCCCCTCTCTCTCATATATATATATATATATATATATATATATATATATATATATATATATATATATATATATATATATATATGTAATGACAATAAAAAGATACAATAAATTCTAGGGTAAGTGTTATATAGATATCCTTCAACCTGAAGACTTCAACATGGCAATCTTATTATTTTAATGAATTTTCCTTAAATATGCTGGTGACTTTTATATCATTTCTTAGTCTCAGCTAATTTATGTACTCCATTATTTGATTTTTGGACGTTTGTTTTTTATTGTTTTTTAAACGAGTGTTCTTTCTTCTTGTTAGATGGAAATAGTTATACTGTGTTGGTACAACATGTAGGGTTTGTCAAAAGTCTCCTGACATTAATACTGTGATAATATCCATCAGGATATCACTATTTCTGATATCACTTAATATTCTCTCTAAAGATGAAAACACCTTCTGAGGGCCATAGTACATTCAACTCAGAGAATTAAGTCACATCGTTTTAGTAGTTCACCTATTCCTGGATTTTTTGACATATTGCAAACTGGATCGTCTTTGGTAGTTTAATCTAGAGGCAGATCAAATGTTGAATGGGCAGTTCGACCTCCAAGTAATAATGTTGTAGTAATCCCAGAAGAAGCAGCAACTAAAGCTATTTTATTTTGTTGACGGACTTTTTGCCAAAATAAGTATTGTGAAAAATGTCTTTCCTGATTAACCAAGGAAATAAAGTCGCCCCCCCTGCTATTGCTAATGCTCTCTATGATAGTGGAAAAAAACGTGACGTTGATCTGGTAGTAGCTTTTGAAGATGATCATCTATATTCCTTTAATGCCTCGCTGCCATTCTGCTTGCATTAGTTTCTCTCCTTAAATTCTTCTGGTATTTTTCATCTGGCTCATTGCTAGCTGACATTCTTCTTGCATTAGCTTCCGTCCTTAAATTCGTTTGTTCTTCATCCTCTGTCTCACGACTACTTGCTATTTTCCGACGTTGCATTCATTCGTAAATTTTTCTGCTCCTCATTTTCCTGCTATCTAATTTTCTTCACCGACTGAAGGAGGGAATTTTTTGGGTTTATATAAGTTTTATTAATTTATAAAGCAGTACTTTATATTGAGAATTTTTGAAAAATATCTATTTTAAGTCTATTTTATCAATATATTAAAACTTTACGAGGCCACAGAGTTAAATATGATTTTGTGACTGGGTTCGAATCCTTCAACTATAGTTATTTATAATCCATTACACTTAAGATCGCGTAACACACATCTGCCTGAAGGTAAAAATTAAAAAAATATTCATATAACAATGTTTTTAACGAGAACTGGGCTTCCTTAAGAATAATTAATAATAATCTATCAATCTAAGCGTAAATCAAGTTTCGGCTTCCGTCGCCAGAACACTGTTATAACAAGCTTACTGTGCATGCCCGCCAACTCGACATAAAATGAAATTTAATTCTCTTTCTTCCCATGGTAATTCATGGTGGCCGAGTGGTTGAATACCAGGCTGCAGTATCGAAGGTGACATTGTTACTGGGTTCGAATCTTTCGACTGGTAGTAATTATCATCTCTAACAGTAAATATTACGTAAGCATGAAACACATCTCTCTGCAGGTAAAAATTAAAAATATTTATATACATATATATACAAATTAAATATATATATATATATAAAGTGGTGTACTAAAAGCGAACTTTTAGGAAAGGTAAAACCTATTGTGAAGAGTATACAGCTCAATATCCAGGATAGAGCAGGTATATAGGTATATATATATATATATATATATATATATATATATATATATATGCAGGTTTTTGATTGATTTTCATAGTTATCTCATTGAGGATTTTCCATATGATCGAGATTGACGGTATACATATATAATTATATAGGTATTATCTCATTTCATTCATTAATTATATATATATATATATATATATATATATATATATATATATATATATATGTGTGTGTGTGTGTGCCTCGTCTCTCTCTCTATATATATATATATCTTATCTTCTCTAATAAATATATATTAGCAATATCTATAATTATATCTGGTTTACTTGAACAAAAATACCTTTATCAAAATAAAGAAACTAGTTTGGGATGTGATATTGATTTGTTGTTATATCATCAATTATAAAGAAACCACCTGTTGTTATTTTGTCCTGCTATTTCGTTGCCTTACCTACTTACAGTTAGACATAATGTTTGTGTGTATCTCTAAAATAAGCTGGAATATACAAGTGAGATTGAAAATATCCGCCATTTTTCTTTACAGTATTGAAAGGCACAATAAATCAACGTTAAAGCGGAAATGCTTAAAATATTTGTAAATCATGAAGCAATTTCAGATTTTATTTTTATACTAAAGCTAGGAGAATACCCGTCTCATGGATACAAAAGTTTTGCGCCGCTTTACGCCCCCTTACGAAGATTATATCAAGATATAATTATACTAAACCTTATGTCTAGAATACTTATTCCAATTTTGATCCAAATCCATTAAACGATTTTTTATTCTAGATAATGTATAAAATAAACTTAAGGGGGGCTTAAGAAAAAATTTAAATTAAGGAAATCTATCTTTATAGGTCTCTAATGACTCTGAATCAAATTTAATGCAAATTTTAAATATTTGAATTTTTAAATAACGGTTTGTGTCTATATTATTATTAGTTTTTTATTTATGTAAATTGCTCCAAACAAGTCATGAAGCTACTTGATGTAAGGAGCTAACAAGAACGCAATATGGTTATCGCAAAGAAAGGAGATGCCTATTGGCCTTCGTCTTGAAAATACCAATGCTATAGGAAGGAGGAAAGCAGTCAGCAAGAGAGTTCCATAAGCTTGCAATTCTTGGAAAGAAGCTAATGGAATAATAAGCTGTATTACAATGAGGTATCAAAACAGTGAATTGATGGAGACCACTAGACCAACTAGTCAAACGAGCGGTAACAAAAGAAGCAGGGAATATATCACACAATTCCGAAGAACACATGCCATAATAGCACTTATAGAAAAGACTAGGACTAACAACATCACGTCTGTAAGAGAGAGTGTAGAGAAAAAGAAAGGGTGTGGCCAATCAAATTACAGTTACGTTTCTGAACCTTATCAAGACCCCTCAAATGGCACAGAAATTCACCAGCCCAATGACAGCAGTACTCAATACATGGTCTGATAGTAGATTTGTAGAGATAGAGAATAGCCTCATGTATGAGAAAGTGTTTGGAGCGATAGAGAGAACCGACTTTACGAGAAGCAGAAAGAGCAATGGATCTAATGTATGAACTCCAAGAAAGATATGATGAAATCAGGAAGAAAAGGGACACGCCTACGATTTAAAGACACGATCCGAGTTTTAACTGGATTAAATGAAACAAGCAATTTCGTACCATAATCCACAACTGAACACAGGTCAACTTCTAGATCAGCCGCATATTTCAACTACTCCGAGAGGAAATGGGCGAGAAACAACAACAGAATAGAGAGTAGTATCATCTCTGGAAGATCATTGATCTAGAGAAGAAACAGTGTTGGGCCCTAAATAGAGCGCCCCTAGAACCCTTTAAAATACTCCATAGAAACTGAAATTTGAGGAATGCTTATTGCTTAATGTCTTATAGCTATTGTTAAAATTTCACAAATATAGGGAGTATCTGAATTTTCACAAAATCATAATGTTCAGTTAATTAGTTTAGGAGTGAATCATGTACATACAAATATATAAATAGATACATATGCCCAATTTTATATATACATACTAGTAGAATACTCGTCTCATGAATTCCCCGAAGAGAACAACCCCAGCTTTAAATTTTATACATTTTCTATAATCAAAATCATTAAATGGATTTTGATAAAAATGGAATAAGGATTCTTAACATAAGTTTAGTAGCATTATTACATTATTTAAGTCTCCGTAAGAGGACATACAATTGATGCAAACTGTTCTGTTTGAAGAATGAATTTTACTTATCCAGAGACGAGTATTCTTCAATATATATATATATATATATATATATATATATATATATATATATATATATACACAATAAATAAAAAATATATGATGCAAAATTCCAGTGACCAAGTTTTTATTCATTTATTTTATTTTTTCACCCCTTCCCCAAAGCGTCAATGCATTTTGACGGACTGTTTTGTACACAGATGAACAACTAAAATCTTTCGTCTAGTTGCGCTTCAAAAAACCTAAGTTTTCCTCCAGAAAAAAACATTACAAGTTAGCAAACAGAAAAAATCACAAAACAGCAATCTTTTCTTCCACAGAGCCATGATAAATACGCATAATATTACACAAGTGAAATGCCAGAACAGCCATTAAATAATGAAACGAAATTTTTATAAACATATAAATAAAATATAGATAAGATATAATTTATCGTTGAGTTAAAAATAAATTATTTGAAAATATAAACATACGAAAGTGCAAGTATTTTAAATTGCTGAAGATAATTATTAAGAATCGAAAATTAGGAAAATTTAATAATAGCAATCTTTACGTATAAAACAACTTTACCGTAATATAAGGGAAGCATATTTTAACATGATAAGGAAGTTAAACACACACACACACACACACCCCCCCCCACACACACCCCCCCCCCCACACACACACACACACACACACAAACCACACACACACACACACATGTATATATATATAAACCCCTTTCTCTTTTCTTTCTTCATGTTATCTCAACCTAGCCTTCCCCTTCCTTCGTACGAACTGTAGTAACTGGCCTTTTAACCCCCCTCCTTCAATTTAACTTACAATTTGACACCTTGAAAAATATGAGATCATTGCTTAAACTAAATCATTTTTTTAACCTTTCAACTAAAATTTACAATGTGACATTCCAGTTTTGAATTTGGATTTTTCTTTTTTTTTCTTTTTCCTTATTTTTCAATATGAACACCTAAGTAGAATATCGTATTTTTCCACATGAGGAGATCTAATCACTACAGGTCGATTACATCGACAGCCCAGTGAAGCTGCTATTGTACATATCTGCATAAGTGAATATATATATATATATATATATATATATATATATATATATATATATATATATATATATATATATATATATATATATATATAAAGATAGATGAAAGAAGAGTGATAAACATGTACGAATTCCAAATTTATTTAAACTTCAATTGTTCAATGCAAGGTATATTCTGTAATAAAATTATGTTTATTATTTTTTCCTTAAGCCAAGGCTTTTCAAAGATCGAAATCTTATCAACAGAGGAATTATATAGATAGATAAGTTGGCAGTGGAAAAGCCAAAATTCAACATTTGAAAAAATATTAAGATATGGAGAGTGAAAATAAGTTTGTGTAAAAAAGATATAGGGTTTGTCCATTTGGTAATTGTCTGTTGATAAGGTATCCAATGAAAGGAGGTTTAGATGGAGAAGAAAAGTTTTTCGTGAAGGCAGCATGGGAAAGCGTTAAAAAATGAAGTACCTTCAATAGTGAGATGTTGAGTTCAGATCGTAGGTAGAGCGTACTTAATCGGAATTAATATGAGAAATTGGGCCATTTTAAAAATACTTTCTGGGCCGGAGCTGAATTGTATACACATGACTTTGGTAGTTAAATATTTAAGCAATTCTAAGAAGAAATCCTTTAGTTAAAGACGAGGCTGAAATTAGGAAGTGGGCTGGAGAAAGGGAAAGTGAAGCATAAAGGGAAGAAGGTGGGAGGGTTAGTTCAATGGGCCATGGCTGCTGCTGGAAAGTAAAAGGGAGGGAGGAGGTAGAGTTCTAGTGATAAGGTTATTGTTTGTAGTAACTAAATCAGATGCGAGTGGGGATTGGCCATAGGTGAAAATTTAGGTCAATTGAGTGTATATATTATTTTAAAAAAAGAGGGGGGTCCGTAATTAAAACGGATTTTGAACGAAAGACAAAAATAATTTCGAAAGTTTAAAAGGGTTTCCGTTGAGAAAATTCGGGTTCCAATTAATGGAAACCTGTAGTTTAAATGTTGAAAATGTAATAAATCGGGCAAAGACTAATGTTTCATAGTTAAATGTTCTAAAAATTTTAAAGGGATTCCCAGTTGGTTAAATGTATAATTAAATAAGACAAGCCCAAATGTATAATTAAATAAGACAAGCTCATTGTATAGTTATACATTAAGCCTGTCCCACTCAATCGTATTAAAAATTAGGATTGGGAACAATGTTTGGGATAATGTTAGACTGCTTGTAAAAATTGATTTCTATTATAAGTATTATAGGGTAGGGTTGGGTTGAATTATTTCCATGTACTCTTCCTCCTCCCCTCTTAAATCCTGGCGGGATGTTTTTCTTAAAAAAAACTTAAGAAAACGAACCGTGACAATATTAAACCTTTGTTATCTAAACTTATTTAAGTTTCAACCTTATTTTATTTATAGTTCTAAGTTCTTATTAATTCATACTATTATTATCAATTATTTTTTCTTCTATATTTATCTTATATTTTCATTTTGTATGTCTAATTTTTATTGTCATCTCCTTATAGGTACTATTGTTTTTTTATCTTTATTTTAATTTTATTTTTAATTTTACGATTATTATTTTTAATTTTACCTTTATTTTATATTATTAGTTAACTATTTTATTCTTTATTTCTTATTTTTTATTTACTTATTAATAATTTTAATAATTTTTTAAATATATTTTTCTATATATATATATATATATATATATATATATATATATATTATTCCTTTTTATTTCTTTATTATTATACTTACCATTATTTTTTTATTTTACTTTATTTTATTTTATTTTACTCTATTATACTTAATTCTTCCTATATTATTTTTTATTTTTATTTTAAATTTTTGATTATTTATTTTTTATTTTTATTTTTATTTATTATCTTATTGTTTATTTATTTATTTATTTTTCTTATCCTTTTACTTGATTTTTCCTTTATTTTTTTTTAATATATTTTATTATTTTTATTGTTTATTCTTTTTATATATTTTTATATTTATTTATATTATTTATTTTATTTTTTATTTTTTATATTTTATATTTTATATTATATTATATCATATTTTATTCTTGTTCTTATTTTTATTTCCATTTTTTAAAATAATTTTCTATAATGTTTATAATGTTTTATTATCATTATTATCATTTTATCTTTCTAATTTTAATTTATATTTGTAACTTATTTTTTTTCCTAATATTTGTCTCTGTGGCTCCTCCTGTCAATAGATGTTCCTCTACGACGAGCTTGTTATTTTCCCCTTGAATTTTCTGTAAGACGTGGTGCTAAAGGCGCTGATGAAGAACTTTTTGGAGTAGCTTTGTTAATTTAAAAAAAAAAAATGAAAAATAAAAAAATAAAATAAAGTATTTCCAGAATGTTTTGGAAACGACCGTACGCCATACTAGACTTGATGTTGTAATTCTTGGAACAATTGTAATGTTCTAATTCATTAAATCCTCTTATATATATATATATATATATATATACACACGCATATATATATATATATATATATATATATATATATATATATATATATATATATATATATATATATATATATATTAGATTTAACGTGAGATACTATATAACAATTTCCACAATCAGCTACAACGTCGCAGCCACGGGGTTTGAATCCTAAGTCCAGATGTGTCGTACTGATGAGCCCAAAGAAGGGCAAAACTCAAGTCTAGGGCTTTCGGTCTGTGGAGTTCATGGTTTGTATGGGCTGCGACGTTGTGTCTGATTGTGGAAATAATTATATATATATATATATATATATATATATATATATATATACATTGGTGTTATTAGTAAATGGAGGATAAGACAGCAACATAAATGTACCCAATATATAAAAAATGTCCGTTTCCTTTTATTTTCCATTTTGTTTTTTTCTTTCGATAGCTCCACATTAAAAAAAATCAAATAAACTTTCAAGTCCTTGTTCCGCTAACGGCTTTGTGTATCGGTTTTCAAAAACAATCAACGTTTCCAATACTGCTTTTCTTTTGTCAGAATAATGCCACCGCTTAAAGGCATCGATTACTCGAGGTTGCAAAGCAATTCTCAATACATCGAGAGACGAGGTGTGCTGATTACTTCTATCCGGTTACGTCAACGGATAATCATATCAGAGGACATAAGCGTTGGGACATGCGACGGGGGAAGTGGTTTAAAAGCGAATGTCGTCCACGTTCACTCGTCAGCGGATGTGATTTTACCTGTCACTGCCTTGAAATTGGAAGGCCTACAATTATCGCAGTTCTTGAGTTCACCGCACAATCCGCCAATCAATACACATAATTCGACTGAACCATAATAGGCACAGACATATGGATATGTGAATATACCGTGGTAGACATGGACATACGAAAATAGATATACAGAGAATAATCAATACATAAATATGTATATATCCATTACTAATAGAGATTTGGTATCTGTTTGTCTGAAGCTGAACTATACTATTACTATCTTTTAATGCTCAGTTCAGTTTACTATACTATTTCAGACTAATGTACTATCTTTCAATGCTAATCTAAGGGTTAGTGTAGTATCTATTCTGTGGTCATGATACCATCCTCGAAGACTTTACCCCCATTCTCTGTGGATAGTGGGAGGCGACAATAGCTAATTGACTTACGACACGGACTGACAACCTAGATATGCAAAGTTTTAATCCAGTTTGTTCAACAAGACACTTTCACTTAGGATGTTGGCAACCTTCACGTTGTCCCTCTCGTAAGCACTCATATTGCTAATTATAATAATATTACTATCGAGGAATATTATAAATATATGATAACATTTTACAATATCAATTATAAATGTATATTACAGAATAAAACTTTATTCGAAACTTTGAAAAAGAGAAAGAAAAGAGAATAAATATGGAAATGTGAAAAAACGGGGATTGTTTGACCGAGTTTAGAGATTACTATGTATACTGTATCATTATATTTAAGTAAAAAATAAAGGTTTTGATATTAATACACTTAGGAAAGATTCGCATTTATTCATATTTAGATTAAATTAGATTAGATAAATGCAGTATTCTCCATTATTTCTCAATGTATTTATTACGTTTAAAACTTGTGAGTGACGCACAGACAGAAAGAGGGACGGACAAAACCCCTATTTATATCAGATAAATTGTTTGGGTGTTTTAGCAGCGTGTCGGAGTTGTATTATCTTTTCTAATGACCTGAAAATAAAAAAACACGTTATTTTTGAGTGGAGGATTTTTAAAAACATAATTCACCTCAATCAAGGCAGGTCGCTACTGTAGACATAAGAGGCTACTGAGAATTAGGGTGTAAGTTTTGGAGGTCATCCTAAATTGGGAGCTGTGTAGCGAGGGTCTGTTTACATTAGTTTTAAATTTCTGCATGTCGGTACAGTCGGAGAAAACAGGGAGCAGCGAGGGAGTTCCAGAGGCCGGCAGCACGAGGAAAGAAGCTATTGGAGTAGAATGCTTTCCGGCATCTGGGGCCTCCACAGTGAATGGATCGGATTTAGCTGATTATTGGGTTGGTCTAGTGTATTTACGTCGAGGAGACACTAGAGTAGCAAGTTCATTGGATCACAATCGATTGAAGGACATGTAAAACAAGTGCAAGGATGTAAACATTGCGGCGATGGGACAGGGCTGGAGCTTGGTGGATAGTGAGGGACCTATTACGTGGGCGACTCTTTTTTGACCTTGTCTAAGAGGGAGAGACTAGTGGATGATGCACCAGCCCATATGTGGCAACAATACTCTATGCATGGGCGGATGGTGGCTTTGTAGAGATATAGGATAATGTCAAGTGTGAGAACTTTACTAGAACGATAGAGGGAACCCACCTTCTTTGCAGCAGTCTTGATAATGTCTTCAAATCTATTTGTTCAAATTCATGTTACCTGTGAATGTTAGGCCGAGGGGGTTAATGTTGAACTCTCAGGTAAGGTGTTATTTGCCATGGCAATCGGTGGTTAAAGAGGTTTTCTGTTGCTATTGAAGGAAAGGAGTTTTGTCTTTGCAGGATCAAAACTTACCATCCATTTATGACCCCATTCCACTACAACCTGGAAGTCATTTTCGAAGGATTCAGCCATTGTCTCGGATATGTGCGCGTTCGGTTTGCCTACATGACGAAAGTAGAGCGAGGTGTCGTCAGCAAATCTACTTATCTCAGACTCAATGTCATCAGAAAGGTCATTTATAAAAATCATGAACAGTAAAGATCTAAGGATAGATCCCTGAGATACACCAGCATTTATGTCATGTTCCTTATATGAACGGCCATCGAGGACAAGCTGAGTCTTTCTTTTGGTTAGGAAAGATCTAATTATATTAAATATTTGTCCAGTAATACCATATGAGTGAATCTTTAAGAGAAGCCCTTTGTGCCAGTCATTGCCAAAGGCTTTGGATATATCAAGCGCTACCGCCATTGCTTCACCTGCCTTGTTCAGTGTATGATATATGCGTTCAGAGATGACCGTTAGGATATCCGTAATATATCGTGGTTGTCTAAACGCATACTGATGGTCAGAAAGAAGTTTAGCATTAATGAAGTGCCGGACCCTCGCTAGATTGATTAAGGATTCAATGATTTTAGCAAACATCGGGAGTAGACTGATTGGATGGTAGTTCTGAGGATCAGTTCTATTACCAGAATTCTTGATGACTGGTACCACAGAAGTAATTTTCCAGCTACCAGGGAAGCAAGATTCAGCAAGGCATTTGTTGTAGAGTTCGGAGAGGATAGGTGCCAGTCTAGCAGAGCATTTCTTTATTACTATTAGCTTTGGATGTGTCAAGGATTTTTATGATGTCCCTGACCTGAGATGGAGTGACGACCAGGTGTTCAAGTGTGGCATCAGTCCACAATGGGAATTTAGGGAGGGGTTGGTTCACAGTGTCCAAAGTAGAGTTTAAGGCGATACGCTGAGCAAATATCAGCCTTATCAGTTTCCGTGCAAACGACATCAATGTTTGAAAGCGGGATAATTGTTGATTGCTTATTGTTCACCACACTATGTACATTTTTCTAGAAATCGCGAGTGCCTAATTTCTGTGACTAGGAGCGTTTTTTGGTTACCTGTGTATACCTTCTCTTTGCTTCACCTATTACTACTTTACAATTATTTCTTGACTCTATAAATTTCTGTCTATTCGCAGTTTACTTATGGCGGCCGAATTGTCGGAATGCTTGCTACCTCTCAGCAATAGCAGCTGCACATTCCGAGGTGAACCATTGAGGAGCTGAAGAATTTTCGCATGGGAACATATGCTTCAATGCCAGCGTTGACCCTTTCGGTTAAATCATTTGCACACTTATCAGCTGGGAATGAGAAGGTTTCACTCCATGAGGCGTCGCTGATGTGATCTCTGATGGACTCAAAATCACACCGCTCCTAGTAACTCATAGTTTTGAGAAACGGCTCATCAGCTTTTGGACATGTTTTTAGGGTGATATCAATCATTACCACAATATAGTCAGCGTTCACTAGCGGGTAATGGGCATTCGTCCCACAAGTCTCGGGTCGTGAGGTCAAGAATACGTCGAGAAGTGAGGCTTGCTGGTCTACACGATCGGGAAATTGACAGTGTATGAGTAGGAGTGAGCTCAGGAGAAATTATGCGTAGAGTTTCCAGCTGCGTCAGTAAAGCTGGAGAATTTCAGCTAGTAAGGATGGTGTACATTAAAATCCCCAAATACGTGTATTTGGACATTCGAGTCAAGTGAGAGTGATCTATCTATGCTTAATAAGTAACTAACGCTGTGGTGTAGGGTCAATCTAAAGCACATATAGGCTTGATCATTATATTCTAACCTATGTTCTCTAGTCAAGGGGAAGGTGTTCCGAACATAAACTCTTAGCTCGTGGATATGTCTGTCAGAGTTTTTGCGGTAAAGTGGGAGGTAGTCAGTCATGTTAAAGTGCTGAAAGGAGATTGAGGATTTAAGGTTTGTTTCACTTAGTGCTAGGATATCCGGGGAGTTTGCCAGAAGAAAGGGTTCTACGTCTTTTATGTTGGTTATAAGTACCCAGATATTTGTGAATGCGAGCCTCAATGGCGGAGGCGTAGATGTTTTTTGTTAGGTGTCTGGTTTAGGTTATATTTTATTATTTTGTAATGGCATGTTTGTTTTGAGATAGACTGGGGGTGGAAAAGTGGGTGCTTGTTTGTGTCAGTAAGCTCATACAACCGGTCATTTAGTGGTGATTTGGTTCATGGGGGTTGTGGCCTCGGGAAAGCCAACCGAGGATAACTGTAGACCCCCTTTTCATGCGCGACATGGCACGGACAGCTACCCACGGTATTATACAACTGTTGATGGAGCAGTCGTTCTTAGCGCTACCTAAGAGTAAGGGCTTCTATACTGACAGTCGGAAACAGCAGCTAGACAAGCTGTCTAATCTGTACCATCAACTTGTCTGGACAAGAGCGACCCAAACTAGTCATGTAAGACTTAGTGACTAAAAAACTTTCCCCAAGTTGCCCAGATAGAGACAAAGAGAGACGACGTTCATTGTCTTAGTCAGGAGAAAAGGCCAGGCACTGGATGTCTTTGAGGCGCCCCAGCTAGTACCTCTGCGACTGGCTAATAGACAAAGAATGGGTTCGAAGGCCGGCCGATAGGCAGAGCCATCTACTCCTTAAGCAATTTTAGGCTTGCATACCGGATATTTTGTTCGAGACTCCAGCTTTAGGAAGGTTGTCGATCAGGACTATGGAGGCCTCCATCCCCAACGATTTGCTGCCAAGACGTAAGTGGTTAGTAGCAAGGTTTTATCATCAGAGTTTTCCTTCTCTTAGATGGATGATCTGACAAGGTCTACTGGTCCATCACGCCGAGAGGAGATAGCCTGCGCCTGTGTACTAGTCGTGTATTTCTGAGCGACCGCAGGTAAAAAAAAAAAAAAACTTCTATAGATATGTATATATGTAAATAGAATAAGTCTAGACGTCACCTTCTATGGAGAGCAGTAGAAGATTGAAGATGGGTTCGCCTCTCATGAGCTAGATTTGTTGTGGGGACATTTATCGCTGGTCAGTTATATGGGTGGGGTGCTAATTATTTTTCATAGGTAAGAAGAGATAACACCTACTTATGACGTCATAGTATAGAGGACAATTTAGTACATCGAGGAAAAACTAGCAGAAGGAAAAATATTTTAAATACGTAAAGAAGAAATATTTGAATGACACAGAATTTAAATAAAAGTAAAAATTATAATTTCAAAATAAGAGACAGATACAAGTAGTAAAAACAGGATAAAATAAAACGAAAAACTTAACTTATAATAATCTTGGTCTTTTTCGTTCATGTTTAGAATTACTGGCGTGAAGAGAGATAGAGATAGAGAGAGAGAGAGAGAGAGAGAGAGGGGAGAGAGACGACCTGTTCTATGGCGCTTTCTTCTAGGTTTTAAGAGATTGGCAGATAATACTTTCTTGGGGGTAGGTGTCTTTTTTGCCTGCTTCAGCTAGGGAGATTTGTTAAAACTACGGGAATGTTGCTGACTCACGTGGGACATTTGTAGTCCATCCATATCGCAGAACAGTCAAAAATACATTTTAAATACATAAAGAAGGAAACATCTAAATGACACAATATTTAAATAAAAGTAAACATTCTTTCCGAATTAATTTCAGACGGCGGGTGATGTCTGACTTGCTATTTAATTTTCAATGTTTTTATTTATTTTTATTTGTATAGGATAATTAGAAATTGATCTATCGCAAGTTAAAAAAACGCGAGTCATTTAAGATTACCTAAAGAAAAAAAAATGACTGTTGATTTTAAAAATTAATTTTCTTCTTCTTGAGGTGGCTAGACATTAAAACATGACGCTGAATTGTTTTCAAATCAAAAGGATTAGCGGAAGTGAAATGGTGAAAGGAAAGAAAATTTAAAAAAATGTATAAATCGGTATAGAAAGCAGTAAGGAAAATAAAGAAAACGGCGTCCCATTATGGAAGTAGATTTGCGTTATCCCTTCCCTTTATTCGTAATGCAGAGTTTTTTTTGTGACGGGACGGATATATATTTACAAAAACACACACATTGTTCTTTATTATAGAGTGGAGGATATCCTGATATCTAATGAAAAAGCGATGGATCGCTAATACTAGATTGCAAAAAAAGTAGAAATATGGTTTCTCTGAATTTAATTGCTTACTTATGGGACGGTTTATGACAGGAATTCGTTGATATTGGATTTGAAGACATCCAAGTTGTAGCCACCGGGAACAAGTCTGGCGGTAATGTGTTACATTGGTAGAAAGCCCTTACAAATGATCTCTGTCTATGGGAATTTCCATCTGATGCTAAGCACGTAGAATAGGTATATAAACCTGCTGTTCAATTTTGGCGTTTGAATAGCAAATTCTTATAATGCGAATCTGTCTATCTGTCTCTGAGTAAATGATAGAAATGGCTAAATAGAAAAGACAAAACAAAACGACAGAAAGAAAATATTCCGTATTTTTCATCGCTTCAAGACAGCTTTTATTTAAGTGGAATAAAATCAAAGTCACACGTGGAGTTGAGATAAAGCCACTAAGAACAAAAAAGAATCTATTCATTCGCCATTAAATACCTTTAAATATTTCCATGAAAAGAGGAAAATAAAGATGAAAGAATAAAAAAAGTTCACTCGCTAGATTGACTTCTCGTCCTACGCGTGTTTATCGTGCGTGGTGAGATTTTCAATGGGTCATTACCAGCTGAACCTTTAGGAATAGAGGGAATAAAACTTGATTTTTCCTAATAGCAACTGTTACATATGCGCCTAAGCATATTCATAAGAATTTTGAAATAGCATTTTTATCGGTCTGTCACACGTAAGTTTAAAATAACATTTTTCTCAATTTTCCACTGTTAATTTTTAAATAGTATTTTCATCAGTCTGTCACACTTACATTTGGAATAAAACTTTCGTTGGTCTGTCACACTTAAGTGTGAAATTGCATTTTCGTTTGTATGTCAATCTTGAATTTAAAATCGTACTTTCATCAGTCTGTCACGTTTACGTTTGAAATAGAATTTGTGTTCGTCTGTCACACTTAAGTTTTAGAATTAATTTTCGTTTGCTTATCAAGTTTAAATTTGAAATAGCATTTTAAACCCTCTATCGCGATTAAGTTTGAAAGAGAATGTTCATTAGTCTGTCACGCTGAAGTTTAAAATACTTTTTCGTCGACATGTTACGCTTAGGTTTGAAGAATCATTTTCATCGCTAAACGCGCAGATTGAATGGACGCATCTTCAAAATATATGTTCGTTTTATATCTGCCACACAAAATATCCCGATCATCGCAGATTCTTATTTGATAATGATAGAATCGGGCTCCAATTAATAATTAATACATTTCATTTGATTGGATTGCTTGTCACACACACACACACACACACACACACACACACACACACACACACACACATATATATATATATATATATATATGTATATATATATATATCACCACTTATAAAGGCCAGGAGTCACTCAAAGATAACTGTTAATGGGATGGAATGATTGTTAGTAGAAAGATGAAGGACACTATGGGAGTACTAAAATTGGTCAATGGAATGAACGAAGTTTAATTATTTATGAGACGGTTTATGACAAGTATTTGTTTACATTGGATTTAAATACGACTATTTTGTAATCTGCGGGGAAGCAGTTCATCGGTAATGTGCCCCACAGACGCGAAGCCATTCCAGAGAAGCTTGGTCCATAGAAATCCCGCCTGAAGCTAGGCACGTGGATGAAGTATATAAACCTGCTGTTCAATTTTGGTATTTAAATAGTAGTAAAACTATTTCGTATGAATCAGCAATATTGTGATCGGTTTGAGTCTGTTGTTGGCATAATTATAGGACGGACCACCTGTACGTTGCAAACAGCAATAAGTGAAAGTGTTGCTATGGAACTGATTGGATTCGAACTTCGAACACCAAAGTTGTAACTTCACTTAACCACCGTTTCCTCCTTATAACAGTGGATTTTAGAATCAGTAGATGAAATATTGTCGCCATTCTACGGTTGTCAGGCAGCATCAATGGTTCATCGTTGAACACTCCTTCCTTGTCGTTTTATCTGAACCGCGTATTCAACTTGAATTTCATTAGTCTATAAGACACACCCAGAAACTTTCCACAAACATTTTCATTTTCTAGACGGATGTGCGAAGAAAAATCGCCCGCAGCTTCCAAAATGAAAGTATTAGGGTTATTAAATAAGTGGCGCACTTTGCATTGCAATTTTAATATGGATGAAGCGAGACAAAATGTCTATTAGACGCTCTCATGATCAAGTCACGTGCCGAGTTGTTAGTAAGTGGTGCATTATATTATTTATAAGGAAAAACGGCTGCGAGTGCTTTTTTATATTGAAAACTTGGTTCTGTTAAAAGCAATTTTTATACATGAAACATTTACGAACACCCAATATATGTGTATGCATATAGTATTCACACAAATACACACATGGTCTGTTATTGGCCTCACATGTCGCAGACTATTTTATTACATACTGTAGAGTTTCTCTATGTACAGGGGTTTTTCCAGGACAAACTGACATGACGATACTTCACACTAAAAGTAAACCCTGACCAATTATTCAAAATAACATAGTATTCGAAGCCCAAATAAGATCCCCTCAACACGGCTATACACTGGCTCATACGAGTAATGCTGCACCCTGTCCTAGTGATGTTACCTCAAGTAACAACACTTAGCCGAATACTCCACCAGACTAGATGCATTGTTGTACTGGAATTCAGCAAAATTAAGGGAAACGACAATATAGATAAACTATAATATAATTAAGCGGTCAATTTGGGAGAGGAAAATTAGTGTTTTTCACTGCTTTATTAACTTAACGTTTGGGCGGTAAAGGAGAATCTTAATTCAACATCTCATATAGAAATAAAGGAAGGAGCCCTTGATTTCTGAGAACTTTCTGAAGTGAAAAAAAGTGAAAAGAGCTATGCTATCTGATCTGCTGTGGTCATTTACGCTCCGATTGTTGGGAAATCAATGAACCTTCAATTTACGGGTAATATAGAAAAATAATGTTCAATTAATCATATTCAATAGGTATTGGAATGGCGTTAAATTACTACCAAAAGGGAGTGATATGCAGTTAAAGAGACGAACCAAACCAAACCAAACAAAACGAATAGACGCACACGAACAAACGAAGTTAAACACCCCCCACCCACACTTACACATGTACAGACACACACACTCAGACACATATGTCGGAATTGTAACAAGAATCCTCGAATGTGGAAACCAACCCACATAAACTATGAACGCTAACCAGCCACATAAAAGTTGAAATAGATATAAAGCAAAGAATACGAGTTCAATGGAACAAAAACTACCATAAATCCCATCGCATTATCCCCCCCCCCAAAAGAAAACATGGCACTAGTCTTAGTTGATACCACACAAAATAATCATAAGAGTCAAGGAGGAAAGAGCGAGGGCGATGACCACCAACCAGACTTCTGCTGGAAGGGTGTGAGAGTACTGGAATCTTGAAGCGGTTTATTGTCACTCAAATTCCAGAGAAGACGATCGATTATTGCTGGCAAGAAATCAATGGTGGACAGCTGTGGAGATATCACAAAATGATTTGCAAAGGTTATCAACAGAGGTGGAGACGGTTGAAAATCTGAGGAGACATGTTGACACTCTGACTCAAAGCGAATAACAGTTGTTATTGTCAGTTAGTATCTACACATAATGACTTGTATGGAAACCTATAGTAGGTAAACACTACTGCTACTACTACTACTACTACTACTACTACTACTACTACTACTACTAATAATAATAATAATAATAATAATAAGTTAGTCATGTTAATGGCGGCTGTGAGTCAGAAACACGTGTTCATGGATTACTTTTATGTACGTATAAAATAAATAAAAATATATATATTAACGAAAAATACGTCCTATAAAATTAAGGGGGACTAACTATGCAATGTTCTGCATCCTAATCACCCAGAGAGTGAAACAATCCAAATAGTAAGCAAAACACATGAACGCTGCAATCACGAATAAAAACAATTACATAAAAATACATTAAATATTTAGGTGATAAAAATCTTACATATTACTAGGCAGGGCGTCGTAGCCCATTAGTAAGACGCTGGACTATAGATATCAATATCGATAGTTCAATCCTTGTCTAAGTTAGCTATGCCGATGACGACTGTGAGCCAGAAACACGTGTGCATGGGTTACTTATTTATAAAATTAATAAAAATATATATATTAACGAAAAATACGTCCTATAAAGTTAAGCGCGACTAATAATACATCTTAATCACTAAAGAGAGGGAAACAATCGAAATAGTAGTAGTAAGCAAAAAACAACGAACGCTGCAATCACCAATAAAAACAATTACATAAAAATACATTATATATACTAGCAAATATATGCTCCCTCCGGTCGCATATTTTTGCTAGGATGACGCGTAAACCGATGGAGTCCCAGTCATATTTCTTGGGTGGTTAGACATTGATTTTCTTTGTTTTTGACCAAGAATTTTTTAGTTGAAAATAAAGAAAAAAAGAAATTCGACCCTACCCCGATTTTTGTTTTACTCTCCCCCATAAATAGAAATATTTTTACTTTATAAAGACAGAAATTTTTTTTTTGCACCCCCTCATTTTTTATTTATTTTACCCTCCTCCATACATAGAAATATTTTTAGTTAAGAAAAAAAAAAAATTTTGAACGGCTTCCCCCAATTTTTTATCCTCCCTCATACATATAAATATTTTAAATTAAAACGAAAAAAAAAAGGAAACCTAACCCTAACTCTAACCCCCACGTTGACCTTTACCCTAACCCTAACGACGGGGTCAAAGTTAGCGCGGGTCATGAAATGAAAAAGCACAAAAAATCAAATACAGTGAACACCGTGTGTTTGTTTGTTTAATGACCTTGTTTTAATTAAACAATTTGATTCTGAAATAAGTTGTATAGTTTTCCAGTACAGTAAAGAAAGAAAATCACATCATTTTTTTTAAATAAATAAAATATGGAATCATAAATTCGGGTAAGATCGTGAAAAAATGATAATATTGGATATGAAAGTATTAAGAAATCAAATACGAAGGGAGGTCGTTTCAATGGATTAACGCTGTTTAATCAGTTGGGCGTAGATGAAATAACTACGTAACTCATTAATTTTTAAATCAATTTTTTAATTAAACAATTTGTATACAATAATTATAATTTATAAGTAAGATTATTAGCGAGCAAAATTGCGTAAATACATGTGGAAATCTGAAGAAAATAATCATGAGTGTATATTTTCGAATGCTAATTTATTAGAAGTTCAAATGCAATTGATTATGTAAATTGAGAAACGCGCATAGTGTTTGCAGCGTTTTTTCATAGTATATAAAGAAGCTGGCGAACTTATCAAATAGTCATACTACTCTGATAGAGTTTCGGCTTCAGACAGACAGAAAGACAGACAGGCAGATACATAAGCTCCATTATTAATAGATGTATATATAATTTGTTTACTGGTTAATTTTTCACAATTGCTGGCTACTTAAAACGATTAACATATCATTTTTTTTTAAACATAGCTCAATTCCAAAACCAAGGAACAATTTAGCAAGTATTTTGTGTGATGAGAATATAGAGGAAAAAAGCCTTAGGAAAATAAATGTTGA
>OY744521.1:204860824-204903324 GCA_963556195.1 Sepiola atlantica
AGAACGAATTAATTGTGATTCACAATCCAGCTTTTACCAGTCTGTGACGTTTATCTCTCTCTCTCTCTCACTCTTGTCCTTTTGCCTTGTCTTTTGTTACATACGTCTAGTATTGATTTACTCCTCTCCAGGAGTTAGGCACAAGGCCAGTTTTTATCTTACTCCCACAAGTAAGATGTGACCCAAGGTCGGGTCGGGAAAGTGGGATTTAAAAATTTCCTGGGCAGCCCCGTCGGCATTCCCCGGTAGGGGCGCCTCAGGCAGTAAGCAATAAACTTACTCCTCCCCAAAGAGGGGAAGCGAAGCCTGGGAGGGTGGACCTCCTAGAACTGCACAGGACAGACCCATAGACCGGCGTAAATCAAGCCCCGAAGGCCAAGACAATACCAGTTTATGGGGTGTAGTATCCATCAGAACAGATACTACACTTTGATCTTAGCCAAAAGGCCAAGAAGCAGTTACATACGTCTAGTAGCGGAGTCTATAAATGTATACAAAGTTTAATTCCTATAAGTTCAAATACAGTTATTAAAACCAACCTTAATTTCTATAAAGCTGTTATTATTTCCTCCTTATTTTGATATTTTAGAATTCTAGAAGTATGAGTTGGAATTTTTGAAATTCTAGGTGTCAGAGTCGGACCTTATAACTTCTGACTCCATAACTCTAGTTATAACTGTGCTCTGTCTTATATAACATATCAAGTTAACATAACATGTCAAGTTATTTTGCTAGACTTTCAAATTCAAACCCAAATAGCCAGCCGTTTGACATACCGATACTTTATTACGATTACTCTATTATTTTTTTCGTCCACTATCTTATTCGCATGAATATATTTTATTCTGCTTCAGTTTTTTTTCTAAATATACTTATTCAAGGTAAGAAAACTGTAAGAGTGGAAACATTTCCACTTACTCTCTAAATATTCTTACACACTAAAGGTAAGTAATCAAGTAATGAGTTATTTCCCTTGACGTCTGTAATAATTGATATTTAAAAGCACGTTCTATTTGTAAGCATAAAAAGGAAGTTTCCACATTAATGTACATTATTATTTGAGTATTTAACAACAGCGCCTAAAGGAATATTCTTACCATAATAGACTGGTCTATTATATTGTGTTCTACCAAAAATATTATCGTATGATGTTGTCGATCATCGTTGCTTGGCTGGACCAAAATATACAACTAATCTCCCTATTAAGTGTGGGATGATATGGGCATTGAAAGATTCCCCATCAGTCCGAAAATTCGAATTATATATTAATGAAAATTAATTCGCGCACTGTTGTATTACTTCTGAATGTAGCCACTGCCACTTGAATTTATTTTCCAAGTTAGTATTTTTAGGCGAAAGAAGAAGGGCGAAGGAAATTTACGCCAGGATAAGTCAGCCTTCTATACTTCGTCATTCGCTATTTAGGCTATCCTTAAAACGTATTTCCTTTAATTCGCCTCTTCAATTTCTAAAGACCCATTCACGTATCCTTTTTTATGTCCCCGATGTTCATCGGAAAGAACTCTCTTTTTATCACTGTTCGTTATTTTGTTATTCCGTTATTCTGTTAGTCTTCTGATTTTCTCAAAATGGGTTCAATAGCTTTTCATGAAAATGTGCATGCAGTTATATTACCACGAGAGAAGAGAAATGACTGAGCCAGATTTGTTGTTTAAAATGGCGTCTAATAGCAATTATTTTGAAAAAATCTGGAATTTCGTTCATAATTTACTGAAAATTATTCAGGAACACTCTGGCTTTCTGTATGATGACTGCGAAATTCTCCTGAAAATAAACCAACAAATAAAATCTTCCCAAATATCTAAAAGTAAACTTTTTTCTTTTTTCTTTAAATCAAACAAAATGTGTGATTAATTGTTGTTTATATTATGTAAGTGCTAGTGATTACAGGACAATCTGCTCTGTCCACCAGGGTACTGAGAATTACTCTCTAATTGTCAAATTTCGCAATAAAATAAACTTTTGTTTGCCAAAACCAGGCATATTGCGACTGAAGCATAAGGGCCTACTGTAGTACGGACCAGATTTTCAGGAAGCGACCTGGGAGGGAAGTTAAGCAGCAAGATGCTTGTTTACATAACATTTAAGACAGGTATAAAATTGGAAGGAGTCTATCGTCCTCGTCAGGTAAGAATCCAAATCACTGGGAGTCTTTGGAGTTTCCTTATGATAGTCCATCTGCACTTAACTAACAGACAAAGAAGGAGTGCAAATCAGACAATAAGCAGAGCCTACCTACTCTTTAAGCAATTGTAGGTTGGCAAACTGTATATTTCTTTTTTAGTCTCTATGTTTTGGAAGGCTGTCGTTCATGACTAAGTATGCTTACCCCCAAATTATATTCATTGCGTTCTTTAAATAATTATAAAATTGTAATAAATAGTTATTTAACTGATTCATTTAATTTGGACCAAATAAAATCATGGTTTAGGATTAAAATGTTTCCCAAATTAGCACCCATTCAGGATGTTGACGAATCAAATATTACATTCATTCATTTGTACTCGGGATCTTCGTTTGCATTATTTAACTATTAGTGATCGCAATGGTCTAGTATTTCTGCTGTAGATAGAATAATGCCGACACACTGATATATGAGAATATAATGATATATCTTTATTGTCGGTGGGGGGTGAAGAAGTGTAGGTTAGTGAGTGAGGAAGATGCAAGCACATGAATCTGACGCGTGCTTTTGCTCGGGGAATCGCCAATAAACTGTCGATATCAATTTCGGGTTGCTATTATATAACAATTTGTGACCCTCCGCCTCCATCAGCAAACGCCTACTCTATGACCTCGCTTTCAATGTAGCCACGCCCCAGGCCGTTTTATTCGGCGACGAGGTGTTTTCTTCTACCGCTAACTTTTTTGAAGGTTGTTCCTATCAACAATCATTTGATTTTTGACAATTTACTATATTTGTTTTTCCCAGCTAGGTGACCCGACTTCAACCAACGATTATTTTATTTTTTGCAATCGATATGTTGTTTTCTTTTAGTCAGGTGTGTGTCCATGCTAATTTCACCTGACCTCTTCAGTACACCCGGCCTGGATATTTAATAGTTGGACCGCATAAAATTTACTTTGTCAAAGTTGGTGACGTTATCAATACTCTGTTATTTTCATTCTATAAATGTTTATCAGATGTTGACAAAAATATCTTTACATCACTATTGTTTATCAATATTTTTTAATCCGCCAATTTCATACATAGCCTTGTTTTCCATTCACTATTTTACACTCGGTCATGCCATCCGGATAATCAAATACGCGCTGAACGTGCCGTGTGGCCAGTTACATTTGGCTACTACTGAACACAGGAATGAGAAGAACCAGAGTAAAACAACCAGATAAATAGTATTATGAACAATGCAGCACAGACTTGAGCCAGCTTAGGAGACAGCCGTTCGATCTGTCAACAAGTGGTAAAAACACGAGGGGACCAGAAGTGATTAGCCGATCAGAGGGACATCTTATGAGATAGAAAGACAGTACCCTCACCTGTTCAATTTGTGGCAGAAACTATAGATCACAGAGTTGAGTCTGACAACCATAAGAAAACTTACACATCGCAGTGTGTTTTTTCGTTTTATACGGCAAATCAACCATTTATGCGTTACCTAATGACGAAACGCTATAATTACCCTAAATGATTCATTGAATGCAGGTTTATAACTTAATCTTAGCTAGAGAGAAATGTTAGGTTCATACGTTTAAATATAGTATCATCGCGTAAATGACCGGAATAAATATGATATTGTTCGAACTCAACATATAAAATCACACACCACTAAAATATCGCAGAGGCGGATTTGCCATTGTCGAACTCAGCATACATACCTAGAAAAATCAAATTGCATAGATGGTACGCCGAGTAATCTACTTCAGCCATCATCGTGAACCTGTGTTGTAGCTGCACGTGTAAGCTAATCTGAAAAATAAATAAAAACAAAGAACAAATAAAAACTTAAAATTTAATTTTATTGAATCGACGAGTAATTTTAAAATAGGATTTTATGTAATTCCAAGAACAAAACCTCTTATTGAAATGTGGGACGAGCATAAACTAATATAAAAATTAGCTGAACCCGTTCAGGAACCCAATAATCTCCTGCTCCCACCCCTAAATCCCACATAAGTATTTGTAATGAAATCTGTGACTATCTATAAGTTTTATTTATTGTGTTCTGTAATAATTAAATTTAAACATAATAATGAACATTTAACCGTTCGTATTATTTCATAATTAAAATGTACGTTTTCGCAGCACGTATATACGTGGAGGCGAAGAGCTTTTTGTGTTTGCTTATCTTTAAAAGAAGGAAATTTAAATAATAGTTTTAATTCACGAATACTTAAAAGAAGGTACTATTTAATATGATAACATTTTGTTGTAAGTAGTGTAATATTTCGAAGTATCATTTTTTAAGACGATCAACTTTTAATTAAAAACAGTGCTACTGTCTCGCGCTGTGAGGCGCCTGACGAACACATACGCGCAACGGAAGTTATTACTACTACTACGATAGATTTATTTTAAATTTCCGAAATAAGAATTACCCGTTCTCTTTTTTCCTTAATTGAACTGTATTTGAGATCAGGTAAAAGTGGCTACCCTGTAAAGAAGAAGTATATATATATATATATATATATATATATATATATATATATATATATATATATATATGTTTGTACGGATTGTTTTCGCCATTTATTTGATTATTGTGAACTTTTCTACAAGTTTACTTCGCTATATGAAAACGAAAATATAAGTATGGCGCCAACGAATGTACAGTGTAATACGAAAAAGTTACGCTAATTAGATTTATTACGTTTTTCTTTAGGCTGTGATGGATTGAAGGATGAGTACTTTGCACGGTGGGATTAATTCACTCCTACCTCTGCACTGAAATGTGTAATCAAAGAGAAAACAACTAATTTGATTTAATATAAAAATCGATGGATTTGAATGAAACTATTTTTCAAACACGTAGCAATAATTAGACTAAATCGCTGACGAAGCAAATTCTATACATCGGCTTAGTTTAGAAAGCTATACACATCAACGGAACAGAAGATAATCTGACTCTACGTCTGCCATTTTATTAAGTTTGTTAAAATTATAAAGACACTCAGCTAAATGACTAAACTGGGCGTTTTTACTGAGTGTGCAGTCAGAGAATGTCTGAAATATTTATTTTCGGAACAAATGGGCAGCCGACAGCAGGTGTTAGTGAAAGCATGAATTTAAGACATCGATGAGTCTGGACTGGTCTCTTATTGGTTGACTTACGGCGTTTCATAAAGCATTGTTAATTTTCCTGTCGGCCGCCCACCTTCGAGCTGCTGAACTGTCTATTATTTCACGGTGGAGTCTCTTAGCTTTGATTGGTCAATAGACAAGTGAATATATTCGTTAGTCAAGGAAAAGAATGAGCAGAAATTGGGTTTACAGAGAGAAGACAAAATAGGTTAAACATAGAAAATGAAAAAAAAGAATGGACGACATTAGGTTTGGAGAGAAAATTTGAAACATGATTGGAACGAATAAAATAAATGAAAGTAGAAAATATAGAATATAGAGACAAAAAGACAGAAAAAATATTTTATACTGATAGATCACTACATATCAAGGTTCGGAGGACACTCGCGGATAAGGGCTAATTAGATTGTCAGTTGGGCAATTTAACACCATGAGAGGATTAAAAATGATAGGTGGAATGGATAGAATTTAATTATTTAAGAGGACGGCTTAACAAGTATTTGTTCATATTAGACTTGAAAATCACTATGTTATAGTAAGCTGGTAAGCAGCCCCGTTATATTGTACTCCACAGATATGAAGTTTTATGGAAAGAAACTTCGTTTATGGAAGTTACGTTTGATTTTAGGTACAGAGAGGGGGAGTAACATTATTTGCTGTGCTTTTAGCTAGACGAGTTTTTGTTTTAATTTTTAGAGATGCGGCTCAGTCGGGAACCTACCATTATATAAGGGTAGACTAGCAAAGTCTCTTCTGTGAGAAAGAGGTTGTAGGCAATAGAAGAGATCATCTCCCCTTAGATTACGAAATCAATTTCATACTATGTCAAAGCCAGAAAGAATGCTCTAGCGATACTTCTTCAGATATGGCAGCAGTACTCCATCTTCTGACGTATCTGGTTCGTATACAGGTTGAGGATTACGTAATGAGTGAGGTATTTTCTGAAAAGGTAAACAGATCCAACCAGTTTTCCAGCGACCTAGGAATCAGAAAAGGGGAGATAGCAGCACACATAAGGAAAAACGGGACAGAATTAGTAACTTTAAAAGGAAATATGATAGAGAGAAAAAACAGTGAGAAAAGGGAAAGGGGACGAAACAGTGAGACATGCATCGGGGAGTGCGCTCACGGCCGATAGTCTTACGCCAGACTATTGCAGGTGCAAATTGAAAAGAAAACTATTGATGGACCTTAGGACAGGGTATGCATATAAAATCACAGAATACACGAGCAAAATAACGAACAGATTAAAAAATCACATGTTCACAATCGGGCGCACGTGTTGACAAACATGAATAGGTCTCCTTTTGCTCCGACTACAAGATAGATCGGACGTCGAAATCCGCGTTCACTCTGTTACGCTTTATAGTCGAACCCAGACCAACGAAGATGGACTTTAAGGACGCAATAAAAACTAATCACTTTTGGAATGAGTTTGTGCGATTCTTTCACCCGAAAATTAAAAAGAGAAGTAAAAAGAAAAGAGCTATAGAATATGACAAAAGAGAGAAAAAGAAAAGAAAAAATTACGTTAGAATGTTGTGGTTGAAGTTATGGTCACTGCCGACATGAGGATTACTAACATGGTGTTTATCGTCGACACAGTTCAAATAACTTGTAAGAATACACACAATGTACTAATCGCTTATTTATGTAGATTAATAATACTTGAGCTATAACGTTTAGTTTGCTTTTTCCAGAAAAAAACAGACATGAAAGTAAACACCCGAAGACAGATGTAAGAGATTGGCTTCAGTGTGAATCACAAACCTATCTATGACTTTAACGCCGTTTAACCGACCTTACTCATGTAACTCGTTCATGACAATGAACTTTATTTCGTATGGGCACATATACAGCGAATAAAGAAATACTTTTATTTTTTATAAAACTGTAATATATTTGTTTATTCCTTACAGACAATATGCATGTAGTTATGTGATGAGCTAATTAAATAAGTAATGGTTACAGTATTAATATATGGAACTTGATATAAGCGTCTTAGAACAGGTGAAATGAATTTCCTCAACATAACAGTTTTGCTCCACTTTTATGTCCTTTTACGCAGCTATAAAATCAAGATATAATTCTACCAAACCCTATGTTTAAAAAAACTTATTATAATTAGGATAAACATTTATTACATGATTTTAATTTTAGAAAATGTCTAAAGTTTAAGTCTTAAGCTTAAGAGGTCAAAACAGAAATTATAATTCATGCTTAATTAGTATCTGATGACTATTGATCAAAGTCGATAATAATCTGAAACATTTGAATTTTCAAATATAACTTTGTGCCCATATTATACTAGCAATCCCTTTAAAATACACCAAAGAAGCTAAAATTTGGGCAATATTTATTCATTGATATTTCTTACTTATTGTTAAAATTAAAAAAAAATGGAGGTATCTAAATTTTCATGAAAGACTTCGCCCTCTTTTTTTAGGACTAAATGGAACAGAATATATCCTATATTCCCCACGCTTACTCCTTGCAGGGGTGTCTAAAATCCATAATGATCGGTTAATTAGTTTAGAAGTGCAATCTATTAATAGAAATATATAAACATATACACAGACATAAGTTTATATAAATAGAGATAGCATATCACGTTATAAGTGTCGCGTCTCACATATAGATGGTGCCTTTAATAGCAAAATCATATGTTTTTTTATAAAGTACTAACCTTCAAATGAGAAGTGTCAAAATCTGAGCCTAATCGGATTATTAGTTTACCAATTACAGTCATTTAAGTGAATCTACTGTTGTAAATTTTCAAAACAATGGAAAAATCTGAATTTCGTATGTTGATAAAGCATTGCTTTCTGATGGGAAAAAATACGGTGCAAGCAAAGCAGTGGCTTAATAAGTGTTGCTCCGTCGAAAACAATCGTTAAGAGGTGGTATGCTGACTTTAAACATGGTCGTACAAATATAAATAATGCTGAATGCTCAGGTCCTCCAATTCGGCAGTTATCCCGAGAAACATAAAAACATTCAACAAACTCGATTTGACAGATCATAAATAAAAGTTGCATGAGATAGCTGAAGAACTGAAGATATTAGAAGGCTGTATATTCATCCTTTAGCACGAAAATTTGTCAATGAGAAAGCAGAGTTCAAAGTGGGTGCCGCATTTGCTCATAGTCAATCAATAACAACAATTTATTGTGACAATGGATGAAATATGGATCCACCAATTCACTCAGGAGTCAATATGTATGGAATTTCTGCAAGGATCCGTAGCGCAACGGATAACAGTGCTAAGTTATAACCTTCAAAGTAAAGTACTAACCTTCAAATATCAATATTTAAGCCCAATCGGATTATTAGTTTACAAATTACAGTCATTTAAATGAATCTACTGTTGTAAATTTTCAAAACAATGGAAAAATCTGAATTTCGTATGTTGATAAAGCATTGCTTTCTGATGGGGAAAAAATATGATTCAAGCAAAGCAATAGCTTGGTAAGTGTTATTCAGATTCTCCTCAATCGGAAACAAAGGTTTAAACGTCGTATGCTGATTTTAAACGTGGTTGTACAGACAGAAATGATGATCAACGATCAGGTCGTCCAAATTCGAAAGTTGTCCAGAAAAAAATAAAACAAGTCCACAAACACGTTTTGGACGATCGTAAATTAAAGTTGCGTAAGATAGCAGAGGCGTTGATTATACCAGAAGACAATGTATTCAACATTATGCATAAATGTTTGTCAATATGAAAGCTGTATTCAAAGTGATTGGCGCGTTTGCTTATAGTCGATCAAAAACAAGAACGCGTCGACGATTCAGAGCGTTGTTTGCAACTGTTTTAACGCAGCAAAACGAACTTTTGCCTCAATATATGACAATCGAAGGCACATGGATTACTACTCCATTCCGGCGTCAAATCGGCAGTCAGATGAGTGGACAGTAATAGGCGAAAGCCGTCCAAAGCAATTAAAGACACACCAGCAGGCAAGGTTTTGGCCTCTGTATTTGAATAAGCGCAAGATATTTTGTTCATTGATTTCTTTGAGAAAAGAAGCACTGTCAAGAGCGAATATTATGTTGCATTATTTGTGCATTAGAAGAAAAAATCGCTAAACAACGGCCACAAATAAAAAGTGCATTTTTTATCAAGACAATGCAACGAGTCACAAGCCGATCGCAATGATGGGAAAACTACATATATTGCAGTTCGAATTGCTTCCCCACATACTCGATTCTCCAGATCAAGTCACCAGCGACTACTGTTTTTTTGCAGACCCAAAAGAATGCGAAAGGGAAAAAGATTTGTGTCAAATAAAGAAATCATATCGGAAACTGAGGCGTATTCTGATGCCAAAGCGAAGTCGTTCTACAAGAAAAGCATTGTATTGTTAGAGAAGCATTGTGATTAGTGTATCATCATAATAGGAGATTATGTTGATGAATAAATTTGGATTTTGCCTAAAAGTTAGTGTTTTATTAGTTAGGCCCGAGAATAATTGAGAGATTTGCTATCCTTTAAAGTTTCATGATTTCCAGGATATAATGCCTATGCCCTAAACAACTTTGATGTTCTTTATACATTATTACTTTTCGACTTTTTACTGAGAAAGTTTTGCTGCCTTAGTTTACAATTCTCATATCTCGGTTTATTGCATAAGAATTGTGTGCGGACTATAGAATCAGCTAAGCTCACTACGCATCTAAATGGATCTATTGCATTCACTTAAAGCGTAATTCTATTGGGAAATGTATTAACACATCCCTTTTCAGCTATGAGTAAAATACCAACTTGTAATAAAATATAATAATAAAGGAGCTTGATTTGTTGTTGAACACATAAACAAACTAATAAACAAACAAAAACAAGCAATCTAATACGTTAGTTAGTTACTACCAGTTTATCTCATAACGTACTTAAGTATGTACATATCTATCTAGTTAGCATGATATTCATATGTATATTGATTCTCAATAAAAATATATAGCAAGCTGGGGTCGATACTATTCGCATTTATATCAAAGGAATAATTTATAACAGATGACCATCGCGGAAGTGGTTCTCCTGATGCATTAAAGTGGGAGGCACATGGTAAACTGCATATACATATAGCCCCCAAAAGTACGGAAATGCCAAGAAAGTAAAATATTTTTATTCGCACCCTAAGTAATAGAGATTTAAGGGAAAGAGTCTGAGAATTAATTTTGAAATAGTTAAATAAAAGAGTTGTACAGACACGAAGCTAGCATACAGATGACCACGTATATTCATGGTTATCTGAAAAATAGAATTATCATTAAAGATTCTTGGCACGTATGACGAAAACGAGCTGCTCGACAATTGCTTGTGCGTTTGCGTTAATAAACTGGCATTCGCAACATTCTACATTATTCGTAGCCATCGATGTTAATTTCAGCTATGAAGATGAAAGTTAAAACGGTCAACTCACGAAGAGTCAACATAAAGCCAATAAGACAACCATAGAAAGGAATATGCAACACACTACGTAAGATATTTGACAATATTTATCAGATTAAGTATTATTATTATTTACATTTTTCACACGTCTCAGCCTATTTTCTTTATTCTGGTCGTTATAATTTTCACAATAATTACCTCAAATAATGGTACTTACCGTCTTTTTCTTTGTGCCTTTTGTCGTAGCTGGAATCCTTCTTGGAATTCTGTATTGAAATCCTATTCATCCAATAAAGGTAGAAATTAGGCAAAGTAAAAAATTATAACAAAGTCTATACATACATACTATATTAGATTGATTTAAGCCTTATTGAACAACCACAAAAAAAAAGAGTTTTGGTGGTAGTGTTGTTATGTCCGTAGTTTCTGAATGAGTTCGTGAGACTAACAAGATGTCGCTATATTTATCAGTAAATCCATGACTGTTACTTGTGTTGTTTGCCAAGATGCTGATATCTAGAGGGTACAGCCAGGATTCTTTTGTCCGCCAAGAATATGTGTAGTAGTTAGTAACGCCGTGTTATGAATGACATAGGTTACTGTAGAAAGTTAGGGTCTCTTTGCATTTCGTCTCGGACAACTCTTGAGCGTTTCTCTGGGTAAAATGAACCCTAGAGAACCACTTGGACGTTACACCGCATCTCTTTAGCTCTCACCCGAGGCAACACTATGCCAATTACGTCACGTCTAAGTCTTAATTAAGAAAACAAGAAACAAATAAAAGCAAAAGACAAAAATCAATTCATTTTGTATGAATCAGATGATTCTGATGTTGGCATTGGTTTCCCAGATATCTTTCTAGCAAGAATTATTTCTGGAAAGACATCGCTTACTTACTGGAGGTACCACGTGAAGGTTGCCAACATCCTAAGTAAAAGTGTTTCTATGCTACGAACTGGATACGAACTTAGCACACCCAGGTTGTCAGTCGGTGTTGTTAACCACTTAGCCACCGTCACCTCCCAATCAAACATTTATTTGTTCTTTTGTACATTATGTTTTTAAAATATTGGAGGCTTCTTTATACGTATATTTTAATATCCTTATTCTTGTTTGCTTTCGGAATAAAATTAGTTACATGTTACATATAATAATTTATACATACCGACAATTACCATAAAGCAATGATTAGAAAGAAAGGTTATCAAAAGGAAAAGACGGTGCGGACCCCGATATATGGGGATATTGCATCACTTTCATGATATTACAGCGAAACAGCTACTCTGCTGACTGCAACATATCTTCAAGTCCAATGTAAACAAATACTTATTGAGTCGTGCTTTTAAGTAATCTTCGGTAAGTGGTGACTATTTAGTATAAAACATAGGATGAATCCATATGCCTTTCAGTGAAAAGGTAGAGGAGACTACATTCTAAAACTAGATAGCCTAGGAGAAAGACAACCTCTGATATAAGACCTGTGATCGTGTAGTTCTTCGACATGTGGCACCGTTGGTTAAGTGTTTGTTTATGGGTCTAAAATCAGAATTTAATATTCGGTCAAGTCATACTCAAAAATGGTACTTGATACTTCTTTGCTAAGCACTCAGCATTATAATGTTAGGATGAAGGGTAAGTAGAGTAACCGTGGAGAAGAAGTGACGCCTTCTCCTACATCTTGATGAAGTAGCTAATGAAAAGGGAGCCTTCTGGTCATCCTGGACTATGGTCGACCACTTTACTTTTTACTTACTTGGCCAGAATAACTCACTCTTAAACGATCGAAATAAAACGACGCGATCACTGAAATGTTCGAAATAACACGACATTAAGAGCGAGTGCGATCACTGAAGAAGCTAAGTCTCTTCGTTTGAGATGAAGATTCAAAGATAAAGAATAAAAAAACGAACTAATTGTTGAGATGCAGAGGCAACCATTTTGAAAATGTGAAATAGGTGACGGAGGAAGCGCACGCGAAAAATAATTGTGTTAATCTACCATCGTTAGCGTCCTTCATCAAATTGAATCAACACAGAAGCATCCGATTTAGATGAAAGTCAACCTCGCACGAGCGACACCATTCGTACAAAAATTGTCCGACCAAATTTAAAGAACGTGCAAAAAAAGAAACAGATATTCTTAAGATGTGCCCATTCAATCTGCACGTTTATCTAAGAAAATCTTATTTCACACTTAAGTGTGACAGACCAAAGAAAATGATTTTTCTACATTAAGCATGATAAATCAAATAACATGTAATTTCACACGAGTGTGACAGACAAAAGTAAATTCTATTTCTAACAAGCGTGGCAGCTGACGAAAATACTGTTTTAAACGGGTGAATGATTAATAAAAATGCGATTTCAAACTTAAGCGTGACAAACCAACGCACATGGAATCTTAGGTCCTAGATTGACAGACCAAAGCAAGTGTAAGTACAAACTTTATTGTAGAAGACAAACGAAATGGTATTTAAAATTTAAGCGTAACAGTCGGTTAAAATGTTGTTTTAGATGTGTAATACACTTATAAAAATGCTGTTTTACATGTGTGATACACTAATAAAAATGCTATTTTACATGTGTAATACACTTATAAAAATGCTATTTTACATGTGTAATACACTTATAAAAATGCTATTTTACATGTGTGATACACTTATAAAAATGCTGTTTTACATGTGTGATACACTAATAAAAATGCTATTTTACATGTGTAATGCACTTATAAAAATGCTATTTTACATGTGTTATACACTTATAAAAATGCTATTTTACATGTGTGATACACTAATAAAAATGCTATTTTAGAAGTGTGATACACTAATAAAAATGCTATTTAGATGTGTGATACACTTATAAAAATGCTATTTTAGAAGTGTGATACACATATAAAAATGCTATTTTAGATGTGTGATACACTAATAAAAATGCTATTTTAGAAGTGTGAGACACTTATAAAAATGCTATTTTAGATGTGTGATACACTAATAAAAATGCTATTTTAGATGTGTGATACACTAATAAAAATGCTATTTTAGATGTGTGATACACTTATAAAAATGCTATTTTACCTGTGTAATACACTTATAAAAATGCTATTTTACATGTGTAATACACTTATAAAAATGCTATTTTACATGTGTGATACACTTATAAAAATGCTATTTTACATGTGTAATACACTTATAAAAATGCTATTTTACATGTGTAATACACTTATAAATATGCTATTTTACATGTGTGATACACTTATAAAAATGCTATTTTACATGTGTAATACACTTATAAAAATGCTGTTTTACATGTGTGATACACTAATAAAAATGCTATTTTAGATGTGTGATACACTAATAAAAATGCTATTTTAGATGTGTGATACACTAATAAAATGCTGTTTTAGAAGTGTGATACACTTATAAAAATGCTATTTTAGATGTGTGATACACTAATAAAATGCTGTTTTAGATGTGTGATACACTAATAAAAATGCTGTTTTAGAAGTCTGATACACTTATAAAAATGCTATTTTACATGTGTGATACACTAATAAAAATTCTATTTTAGATGTGTGATACACTAATAAAAATGCTGTTTTAGAAGCGTGATACACTAATAAAAATGCTGTTTTGGATGTGTAATACACTAATAAAAATGCTGTTTTAGATGTGTGATACACTAATAAAAATGCTGTTTTAGAAGTGTGATACACTAATAAAAACGCTATTTTAGATGTGTGATACACTAATAAAAATGTTATTTTAGATGTGTGATACACTAATAAAAATGCTATTTTAGATGTGTGATACACTAATAAAAATGCTGTTTTAGATGTGTCATACAGTAATAAAAATGTTATTTTAGAAGTGTGAGACACTTATAAAAATGCTATTTTAGATGTGTGACACACTAATAAAAATGCTATTTTAGAAGTGTGATACACTTATAAAAATGCTGTTTTAAATGTGTGATACATTAATAAAAATGCTATTTTAGATGTGTGATACATTAATAAAAATGTTATTTTAGAAGTGTGATACACCTATAAAAATGCTATTTTAGATGTGTGACACACTAATAAAAATGCTATTTTAGAAGTGTGATACACTAATAAAAATGCTATTTAGATGTGTGATACACTTATAAAAATGCTATTTTAGAAGTGTGATACACATATAAAAATGCTATTTTAGATGTGTGATACACTAATAAAAATGCTGTTTTAGATGTGTGATACACTTATAAAAATGCTATTTTAAAAGTGTGAGACAATTATAAAAATGCTATTTTAGATGTGTGATACACTAATAAAAATGCTATTTTAGATGTGTGATACACTAATAAAAATGCTATTTTAGATGTGTGATACACTTATAAAAATGCTATTTTAGAAGTGTGGTACACATATAAAAATGCTATTTTAGATGTGTGATACACTAATAAAAATGCTATTTTAGATGTGTGATACACTAATAAAAATGCTATTTTAGATGTGTGATACACTAATAAAAATGTTATTTTAGATGTGTGATACACTAATAAAAATGCTATTTTAGATGTGTGATACACTAATAAAAATGCTGTTTTAGATGTGTCATACAGTAATAAAAATGTTATTTTAGAAGTGTGAGACACTTATAAAAATGCTATTTTAGATGTGTGATACACTAATAAAAATGCTATTTTAGAAGTGTGATACACTTATAAAAATGCTGTTTTAAATGTGTGATACATTAATAAAAATGCTATTTTAGATGTGTGATACATTAATAAAAATGTTATTTTAGAAGTGTGATACACCTATAAAAATGCTATTTTAGATGTGTGACACACTAATAAAAATGCTATTTTAGAAGTGTGATACACTAATAAAAATGCTATTTAGATGTGTGATACACTTATAAAAATGCTATTTTAGAAGTGTGATACACATATAAAAATGCTATTTTAGATGTGTGATACACTAATAAAAATGCTGTTTTAGATGTGTGATACACTTATAAAAATGCTATTTTAAAAGTGTGAGACAATTATAAAAATGCTATTTTAGATGTGTGATACACTAATAAAAATGCTATTTTAGATGTGTGATACACTAATAAAAATGCTATTTTAGATGTGTGATACACTTATAAAAATGCTATTTTAGAAGTGTGGTACACATATAAAAATGCTATTTTAGATGTGTGATACACTAATAAAAATGCTGTTTTAGATGTGTGATACACTAATAAAAATGTTATTTTAGTAGTGTGAGACACTTATAAAAATGCTATTTTAGATGTGTGATACACTAATAAAAATGCTATTTAAGATGTGTGATACACTAATAAACATGCTATTTTAGATGTGTGATACACTTATAAAAATGCTATTTTAGAAGTGTGATACACTAATAAAAATGCTATTTTAGATGTGTGATACACTAATAAAAATGATATTCTGACGAAAGCGTTACAGACTGAGGAAAATTCTATTCCAAAATTAACTATGGCAAACTAAAGAAATGTTATTTGAAACTTAAGCGTGACCGATCGAATGATGTAAATGCTATTTCAAACTTAAGTGTGACAGACCAAAGAAAATGCTATTTAAAAATTAATCATGACAAACCAAAACACATGTGATTCTACACTTAAGTGTGAAAGACTGCAGAAAGTACTACTTCAAACTGAAACGTGTCAGACCCAATAACATTTTTATTTCAAACTTAAGCGTGACAGCCTGCGAAAGTGCTATTTTAAAAGTAAGCGTGAAAGACCGACACAAAATCTATTTCAAACTTAAGTGTGACTGACCAACGAAAATCCTAGTTCAAAATTAACCATGACAAATCAAAGATCATGTGATTTGAAATTTAAGAGTGACAAACCAAATAAATTCCTCGAACAAAGAAAATGCCATTTTAACCTTAAGCGGGATCGACCGACCTAGATAAATGCTACTTCAAACTTCAGCATGACAAACCGAAGAATATGTAATTTCACATTTAAGCGTGACAGACCAAAAAAACATTTACTTCTCTTAAGCGTGATAAATAGATAAAAATGTTATTTCTAACTGAAGCCTGCCCAACAGACAAAGCCTTTCACAATGCCGCAAAGTTGCAATAAAAAACAGACACTGCTCGATTCAATATCATTTCCGTTTTCCGTTTTCTCTTGCATCTGCTAACTCTGATATTCCCGTCGCCATATCGCCTCTCACTTCAAATTACATCAGCTCATCTTTTACGTCGATGGATGCTTTTCAAAATATCCGCCAGCGGTGAGGCTTTTGATCATGCCGCGTTTCCCGTTTTTGTGCCGTAATTGCAGAAGCATTTCCATCGTTTATTCATGCACATACGCATTAACTTTATTTTATGATATCTCTTTTTTTTTACTCGAGGAGTTTAATTAATTTTCTATTTCTTTCCTAACTGCGTGCTTGGAACAAAATCCGTATGTCACTTTAGCAAAATACAAAAAAATGTACAAGGCAATTACGTGTTATTAAAAAAATGCGACCAAAAACTGGCCCACAACCGATCAGCCTGTGTTCAACAAAAAAAGTGCTCAATGAAAATGCAAAGCCGTAAATATAAAATACACAATACACATCATCAGCAGGGAGATACACTGCACATTACAGCAAACATAGACTGGGTGTTCGAGATATATTTGTATAATGTTTTGATATTCTTTCAATTGAGGACCATTAAACATTTTTTAATGAAATCGCTCCAGACAAGGCATGAGACATTTAATGTAAGGAGCTAAAAAATACTACTTCGAGGTCAAAAACTAGCCAACGATAAATGTTATATGGATAGATTCCGACCCAGAAAACAGCAATTCTCCCTCCTTTATCAGAAACATCGTTCATGGAATGTCAGGACTAAGGACAAAATAAGGGTAGCCAGAGTTACGAAGCTGCCGAAAGTAAACCCAAAGTCCACTTTCTACTCTCCTTTGAAGCATTTAGTAGAAGTAAAGTGCAACGGATAGGTGTTTCTGTTTACTATTTGCGGATATCAAAACTCGAAATGATGGACGACTGGGTCGCACCGGAATATTGGGAGAAAATGGCCTCCATCATGATAATTTGCTCAGGATGAAAGAATTCGAAAATCATACCTATAGCTTAGTAATCATTGAATGCATTGAACGCCCTGAGATGTAAGCTAGATAATTGTAATGACGACATTGAAGCAGTAGCTAGAAGGAAGGTAGATATCAAGCATTCTGGCTATGTCCGCACAACGAAATTTGTCGAGAAGCCTTCAAAAAAGTGCAACAAATCCAGGCAAGGCAATACGGACCTTGGTGACCTCCCTATATAAGGAGCGCAACGACCAACCATTTATCACCAAGGCCCAAGGAAACTGCCGTACTAAAGGGGAAGAACCCCCCCCCCCATCCCCCCGACCCACACATAAACAAGGTGAAATATCTAGTCGCGCAGGATGCTTTGGTTATTCTCAGGTACAGTTTCACAACACGCAGAACAACATATGGCTAGCTTACAGTTTGTACGGTGTCCAAGGGGCCATAAAAACTAAATTCCCTTAAACTGTGATGGTTTGGCGTATATTTTCTAGCAAACACCAAGCCATATCGCCTACGTCTTCGAAAAACGATTCAGACTTAATTCAGTTCATTGTATCACACTTCCGGGAAAACTTAGAAGTGGATGTCTGAGAACTTCTACAGGCTCATCAGTACCAATATCTGCCCCCTCAACTGTCCTGATTCCAAACCCGTAGACTATTATTTATGGGGTACAGTAAAAAAAGACACCAACCGTATCACCTGAAACAGCACGAATAAACTGGTTTCAAGGATAAAATGTGTGTTTAGGCGTCTCTAAAAGGATTCTGTAAAGACTGTGTGCTCCAGATTCAGGTTCCACCTGGAAGTGTAGTGAAAGTCTAATCCAGCTTCTTCGAGTGGGCTGTATTTGGCAAAAAAAGAGATGCAGTTTGAACTTTGATAATACAGCTTTTATTGGCCAAGATATGACTTTTTCTTTTCTTTTCCAAGATGTAACATTTCTGTTTACCGCAGAAAAGTCTCCTGATTTCCCACACTGTAGTGAGGTTGTGTTAATAGCTTAATAGTTAAGACACCTGTCTGTTGTAAAATAGCCCAGTATCGATTGCAGCTGGAAGTACTTGTTTGTCTTGTCACACTGTAAACCTCTACTCCAGCGAAACACTGTGTTAAAGTATTGTTCATTTCGCAGTAAAAATGTTTGGAACTTCATGTATACATTTGGCCCCTAATCCCCTGAGCGTATAAATATTACATTATGCTTTTTACCATTACTAGCACGCCACAAATTATGGCGTCATTCATTAAAACAGTGATATAGGGGATAATCAGGCACAATTAATGACGTCACTCCTGAGAGTCTAGTATACCACTAAAACTCTGTGAATATTGTTATCTTGCTTGCTTGACATCGTGTACAATTCATCTCAACATGAATGTTTTAGATGGTGGGAGGAACGACGGATGATAAGAAAAGTAGTTGGAGGTCGCGAATGACGTAAATAATTAAGAGAGATACGAAACAAGATGGCGAAGAGAAATGAGATAGATGGGAAGAGAGAGATGGAGAGAAAGAGATATAGAGGGGTAATATTAAATTCAAAAAAATACACGCAATTAGGCACAGGGACATTTATTCTGGAGAAGTTGGTGTTGCGTTGTTCTTTTGTTTCTTTCTTTCTCGGACCGTGTTGATTCTTCTTCGGGAACGGACCTTTGTTCTTTCTTTTTTTGTTGTCAGCTTCTTTCCGTTGTCGTGTTGTGTCTGATTAGGATCTGTTGTTCATATAACTTCGTTGAGCTATAATAATAAGAATAAAGAGAAGAAAGAGGTTGGAAATAGGGGTTGATTGGGAGAAAAATGTAATATAATAACAAGTACCATTTACACTTTATTATCTAAGAGAGACACACAGATTTAAACAAAAGGGGAACAATTTGTTAGATAGATAGGTAGAGATACACAGATAGAAATACAGGCAGACAGATGCGCCCATGACCGTGTGCGACCTTCAACCGTATGATCGTCGTTAAGATATTTTATGAGCGACCGTTTGCTTTCAAATGTAACTGTTCTTTCTCGCTTTCGTCCCACGTGACGTCACATTCGTGGGTCCCTCTTCGTATATCGTTCTGAGTCTTAGTCCCTTATGAGCTCACCTGTCCAATTCGCCCCTTAGTGTCAGATCACTACAGAACACACTCTGTGAATCCTCTCCGTTTCACCAGAGCAAGGTCGTTTGTAATCGCATTAATTCACCTCTGTTAAAAGATATACTAACGAATCTACTCACCCGTTATCCAACTTCCCCTCTTATCTGAAAAACAATCCTAAGATTTGTTCACTCTCATCCGTAATATCAGGCCAAGACCCACTCTTACCATCTCAGAGAACTAAATAGGGCCAGCCATTTTTATTTTCATCATCCTACGTTTTAATCTGGCCGGAATTCCACGTTGGTCTCTATAACATTACTCTGGGATGTAAGTAACATTTTTCTTACCATTGATGTCGGCACCTATAGCTATCCCATGTCATCGATCAATTACGGAGCGTCCTACGCCCCAATTTTACTGGGAAAATAATTCCCATAATTCCATTGTTTCATAACGGCTTGGCCATTTGCCGTACGGGGTCCTTATACACAATTCTCAAACATTTATTATACACAGGATGCATTAAAATATAACCGATATTTTAAATCAATTTAACTTATGTGTATTACATAGATAACAGGAATAACGGAAACCCTTCTTTTTATAATGTCTTTTTATATGGTCCACCCACGAGTTTTATATAAGATACCGCTTCTATACCCAATCACCACATCTTAATCCGACGTTAGATACACTTCTGCACTCCCGACATGAATTTCCGAAAAACATCACACCTTCATCTAACTCACAACCCCTTTTATTGAGAGAGAGAGAGAGAGAGAGAGAGAGAGAGAGAGAGAGAGAGAGAGAGAGAGAGAGAGAGAGAGAGAGAGAATGGGGCGAGAGGAGCACCAACTTCGAACTCTACACAATTAAGCCACTCAATGTCTCTAACTACACAGGAAAAAGTAAAAGGTCATTTTCAACGCCCATACCGGTATTGGGCTTCTTGGCCTTTTGGCTAAGATCAAAGTGTAGTATCTGTTCCGATGGATACTGCACGCCTGTCTTGTGCAGTTCTAGGAGGTTCACCCTCCCAGGCTTTGCCTCCCCTCTTTGGGGAGGAGTAAGTTTATTGCTTACTGTCTGAGGCGCCCCTACCGGGGAATGCCGACGGGGCTGCCCAGGCAATTTTTAAATGGCCAGAGTGCTCACCTCTCGAGCGCTGGCTTTTCAAACCCCACTTTCTCGACCCGATCTTGGGTAACATCTAACTTGTGGGAGTAAGATAAAACTGGCCTTGTGCCTAACTCCTGGAGAGGAGTAAATAAAACCGGTACGCATCAAATCGCGAAAATAGGCCCACGTTTTACTATCATACTATTTAGAGTAACATTAATAAGGTAAATTTGACTCCATCTATAAAATCCATTTGCATTTCGACATACACACTGAAGCACTACACGTCATCTAGCTTCCAACCCAGTTGATTCAGGACACACGCCAGTCAGCATCAAAATTAGTAGACGGGACCACAATTCACAAGTTTATTTTAAAATCCACTCACACCATTCGAAGATATAACTGCGGCATTTCGGAGGTCGAACACGATGAGCCCTCTACATTTAACACACAGCGAGGTCGTTTGTAACCGCACCCATTCACCTGTGCTAACAAACTATACTAACAAACGTACGCATCCGTTATCTAACAGTTGAGAAATGCTGGCTATTCCTCATCTCAAGCAACGTGGCTAGTCTCACTTCTGACGAGAATAGTTAGTCATTATCTGTATCTTTTAACAATACGTTAAGGTGTGTATCCTGTGATCGCGATAAGCTTCCAACGCTTCTTCGTTGTAAAATAGATAAAATTCGGGCCGATCACAAACATGTCAAGCACTTTTTAGTGATGTATTTCAATTGAGAAGTTATTATTCCTTCCTTTTACAATACGTTGAGGTCTGTATAATGTTTTGCTTCATTTTTCCTATTGATTAAGCTATCCACAAAAGAAATGATGAATCACAACAACGATCCTCTGTTGACCAGGCCATAAATAACAAGGCCGGTCTGAAACAACCTATAACACCCGCCTGAATCTTATGTTTGCTCGCAAGACAGACTGCTTGTGTAAGCGAACCGGCACGCTTACGACTTATTATCAAGAAATGAATAAATGACTTGAAAATGGACGATGTCACAAAATGAGTTTTACTTTTTCAAAAGTTGAAAAAGTCTACCAAAACTCTGTTCAGCTGCTCTAGATTTCATAAATTTAGTATAGACCTTTGCGCGTTTTCTACAACTCATTTGTAGCGGTTGCGAATAGTTTTAGAGGCAACTTTTGTTCCAGGGCAACTTTTGTTCCAGGGCAACTTTTGTTCCAGGGCAATTTTTGTTCCAGGGCAACTTTTGTTCCAGGGCAACTTTTGTTCCAGGGCAACTTTTGTTCCATTTCGTTGGAAGCAATTGAAATCGTAGTTTCTGTTAGTAATAGCGGCGGCACACTCAGGAGAGTATCATGGCGAGCGGGTTGGTCTCCGTTCAAAATTATTGAGAGTAAAAATCTCTTAATACCTGAGATTAACCAATCAGATATATCGAAGGCGACACAGGACACATTTTTACTGAAAATGAACTACTAAGGAATGTCAGAGATGAAAGATCTGAAGCTGTTCCAATCAGCCGTTGCGTATCGAACCACTCCACAATGCAAAGATATATCAGAGGTCTTCCTGAAGTTCGATTTTATCTTACTTGAGACAACTAAATGATCTAAGGATTCTAGAAGAGATAGAACAGTAGACATGGATACTTCAGAGCAGGTTGTAAGCAAAAGATCAGGAAAGCTCGCAAAGTGTCCAGCAGTATTGGCTACGCGAGTAGATTTGTCAATAATCTGAGGCAGCGCATATGCAAGGAAAAAAATCATGACAAAAACTCTCTTTTTATATGTCTTTTTCATAAAGTTATATCAATTATACATCGTGAATGTTAGCAGAGTGATAAGTACACTGGATCTTGTAACTTCTTTCAGAGATTTTCTCAATGACAGTAAGTTCACCGTTGTGAGGACGATAAAGAGCAAATATGAAGGTGATGTAAGCTAGCACAACACAAAATACACGTAGGACAACTCAGTGTCTTCATTTGATATGCCCCTACCACATAAAACACCGTCCATGATGTATGTGCAGATTCTTTGTTACGGTGTAGCATACTGTGACCACATTTTTTGTTCATTTGTAATGTTGTTAAAACGCGTAGATATTTTTTTGTAAACAGAAAAAAAGTTAGTAAAATCACGTGTTAAGCACGTCAGACATTATTACAATACTAGTTTTGCTTGTATAATTTCATTTATAGTAGTTGCCCGAAACAAAATGTCATTATTTGTGTGAAACAAAAGTAATTTAAAGAAATGAATAGGCTAATATCTAATATAATGACATATAATTATTTATCTGGTAGCGGGAAAAGAGAACAAGGTCGATATGCTTGTTAATTATAGAAAAATGTTTCTATTTGAAAAAAATATTCCTAGCCGGAATGAATAATTTCAGAAAGAAATTGAAGATTAAAAAACTAATACATGATAGAAAAAAGGCTAGTTAAAATCAAACATCGATTTCTCAGATGCAATGTTATTTAACTCTTAAAAATAGACCGAATTAATTTTATAAATTAGATAATATATACGCAACAAATATTGATTAACGTGTGGTCTAGTCTTTTTATTAAATTATAACAAAAATCTTAAACGGCGGTGGACAAGTCTGGAGTAAGGCCATATTATTTATGTATATAATGTCAGTATCTGATTACTTGGTTGATTGTTTGCGCCCTAAATGTATTAGTTAGACATGAGGACGGAGTGAATATAACTAGAACAGGTGGGCGGACGGAATAAGGATGTATTAAACGCACATATCGCATAATCTGAAGTCACTCTGAAGAACAGTGCGTTTTCATTTTATCTTGAATAGCATCAGGAAGATACATTTTAGAATTATATAGATTCAGTTGAGGCATAAGACAGCAAAAAGTTTTTGTTAATAAATTGGAAACGTTCAAAAAATATTGTAAATAAGACTGTTTTTTTAATTAGTTGCACAGCTTCTTAAAATAAAATATATTTTCTCTAAACTAACAGTACATAAATGTACGGTTAAAATATATATTCACCATCACACTTTTGCTTTTTATTTTACGAATGGGTTACCGCTTATCAAGTCTCGGGGGCAAACTTGAGAATAAGAGTTATGAAAATTGTCACTTGGACGGTGCTTGGAAACAATGGGTAGAATAAGCAGAAGATTACTTAAGAGGAATTATTGATTATCCAAAAAGAACGATTCAACAAGTATTTGCTTACATTAGACTTGAAGACAACCATGTTGTAGTAGGTTAAGAAGGGGCCTCTTTTGGTTTTTCGGTACTTTCTTAGATTAGGATCCACGCTAAAATTGACTTGGCGTCGGAACTTTCCAGATGTTTACGTAAACCACCGGAAAGTACCGAAGCGGTTAGCCAATCAAATTGCGAGAAAATTAGCAGACATGTGAACATGTCAACTGATTAAAACGAAAAAGCAGACCACATGTAAACATTTCAACTGATTAGAACGCGATTGCAACTGATTGAAACGCGAAAGTACTCCGAAGAATTTTTACGAGCTATCACTGGCTGTTGCGTATCTGAAGGAGTCAGTAATTTTTTTCAGGAAGAAAAACTGATCGCAACAGAAAAAAAAATGTTTAGGCAAAAAACAAAACAAAAAATACTTTAATATCTAACCCTGACTCTATACTCTAAACCCTAAACTCTACCTTCTAACGAAACCAAACATAATTTTCAATAATAAAAAAACTAACCCTAAAGCTAACGACGCGATTTTTACCTGATCACAAACCAAAAATAATTTTCAGTAAATAAAAACACTTAGAAATATAATTTATCACCGGTTTATTTCTTCGTTAAAAAATAAATATTTCTTTCATACAATTTGACTAAATGTATTATTAATTTTTTTTTCTTTTTTTTCACTTTTAAATTCAGCCACATTTTAAAATTTTTTCGACGCAGGTTAGTCAACCTGTTTGGCGTCGGTACTTTCTGGCGGTTTACGTAAACATCCGAAAAGCACCGACGCGAAGTTGATTTTAGTCTGGGTCTTAATCTAAGACAGAACCGGTTTTTATGGACATTAAATGTATACTCTTATATGCAATGGATCAACATTGACCCAGACGGTAACGTGTCGTTTGTTATATTATAAGTTTCATCTAAAACATAATGATTAAAAGCTTTTAGGTGTGTAAGTAATAACATCAACGAATACTGTCTACATAAGTAATCAAATTTAGTTTATTCCATTCATTATTGTCAATCCTCTAATAATAACTATTACATGAAAAATATCCATATCATTAACCCCAATTCTTGAGTGACTTTTGGTCTTGATATTGGGAACTCGTTAGAAAAAAAAAGAATTTTAGATCTTTCACGTTTAAGTTTAAAATAGCATTTGTCAACAAATACTTGTCATAAACCTTCCACATAATTAATAAAACATTGTTCAATCCATTCATCATTTTTAATTCTCTCATATTCTTCGTCATTAATTTGACAATCTATCCATCGAATTAACCCTTATCCTAAAATGACTTTTCGCCTTGATAAGTGGTGACTCATTAGAAAAAAAATGAATTTTTGATCTTTCACGCTTAAGTTTGAAATATCACTTGTCAGCAAATATTTATCATACACTGTCCTCATAAGTAATCACATTTTGTTTATTCTATTAATTATTTTCAATCCTCTCATAATATTCTTCGTCATTCAACTATCCATCTCATTAATCCCTATATTCTGTTCGGTCTGTCTGTCTCCTTCTAAGGGGGTCAAGTATTTTGTATGTCACGATCCAATAAAATATGTTTATCTAATGCAAGTCAACAAATCATTAGCAGCACAATTAAATCATACCTCATGTCTTCAACGCCTAACCACAGCTGTCGTCTGAGACTGTGGACACTTCATCTAAGATCATCTCTCGTCGTCCCCGGGTGGCTATCTCTCTGTGCGGGTGAATTCTCGCCTTGGATACCAAGTTGAAACTACAACATTAAGAAAAGAATTAGATCTCGAATTTGAAGAAGGGCCGTTTTATTAGGCTGTTGGTGTTGACTTCCTCTCTGCTAGTTGCCGCAACTACAGATTTCAGTGGTCTGGGCTCCTTCATGTATAATCGCTTCTTAAGTCATTTTTATCACGTTTCAACTACCTGACCCCGTATTACTTTTATTTCCTGTTTACTCAATTTTCATCAAATAAGTATTAGCGAGCGTACATGTACTATTTAACATTTCATGGCGAAGTTTTTCATCCAACTATCGCACTTAAGTTTACAAATTATTTTTAGATGCGTTCAAGTAAATTTATAAGATGCTTGCTTTGTGTGTCCGTTAGTTTGTGTCTGGACCTGACACACTTAAATTTGAAATAGCATTATCTTTGCCCTGCCACTCTAAAGCTGGAAGTAGCATTTTCGTTCCTATGTTAAGCTAAAGTTTGAAATATCATTTAAGTTGTTCTGCAACGCTTACGTTTGAAATAGAAAACCAAGATTATCTCCTTTCACCATCAACACTCGGGCCCTTGTTTTACCCCAGCTGAAATTAATGGCTCTCTCTCCTTTAGAAAATACCCTTGTTTTGATAACAGCTCCAGAAAGTACCCGACCTGGTGTGATTCGCTACGCATATAAGAGTCAGATAGTCCTAAGAATGAGTACTACTGCAAATTTAAAAATCTGTCGGTCAGGGTACCCTTTCTTGCCTTGAAAGAGTTCAAAATCAACTTCGCAATCTAGTGAGGGGATATCTTCTGTTATCTACAGCCACGCGCTCAAAGAAGAGATGTTGCTAGTATTTCTCTACTTTATTGGAATTTCTGAGCTCCAATCTCGGGTTCTTCCTCGTAACACCCTCACTGCAAGAAGTCGTCTTTTACAAAACTGAAAAGCACTTTCTTGCTTCTCCTGTGTGACTAAAGTCAAACGTAATTTCCATGAACAGTGTTTGTGTTTAATAATTTTTTATCAATAAAACACATAACCATGCGACTGCTTCCCTGCAGACTAGAACATTATCGTCTTCAACTACTTCTCATAAGTCGTCCACATAAGTAATCAAATTTTGTTCATTCAATTCATTATTTTCTAACCACTCATAATATTCTTCATCATTCAACTGGAAAACTAATTAACCTCTATGTGTAAGTAGCTTCGGGCCTGGATAAGTAGTGACTTATTAGAAAAAAGTGTTAGTTGCTCTGTCACGCTTAAGTTTGAAATTACATTTTTGTTGCTCTGTCAGCCTTAAGTCTAAAATAGTGTATGTTGCGTTGTCAGCCTCAGGTTTTAAATAACATTTTCGTTGTTTTGTCAACTTCAAGTCTGAAATACCATTTTTTCTCTGTCAGTCTCATTTCTGTCTCTTTGTTATGCTTCAATTTGAAATAGCATTTTCGTTGTTAAACATGCAATTTACATCAGTGTTTTACGTACTCTATATTTCCATTTTTGTCATCCATCCATTTTGTCTACATTATTTACTTAATTGCCACACTTACTATTTTCAGTCTTATACCATCTGGTCGTTGTTATCTTTAATGATTTTGTTATCTGTTTTTTTTTCTCTTTTGAAATATTTTCTGCATTCAATTGATCACCATCTTTTTTATTCGATTACGACTCGTTGATAAGTAAATTCTGATTTTACTTACTTTAGGATTTGGAATAAAAAGAAAAACATATTTTTGAGATGCATAACTAAACATAAGAGTAACAGAAAAATGAACTTAGCATTTCAATTGAAGCGTGACAGAAGGTTTATTAAGATGATTGGACGCATCTAGATTAAGATGCGTCTCTTTAATATGCGCTTTAGCGATAAAAATGCGATTTCGAACCCAAGGATCACAGACCAACGTAAATGCCATTGAAAATTTTAGCGTGACAGACCGAAGAAAATGTTATTTCCAACTGAAGCGCGACCAACGGACAGAACCTCTTATGTTAGATAATGGGCCTATGGGAATGGACGTATCTGTTGGGAATCGTTGATTTGACTTGCGCGAATTAACGCGGGGCAGTCGAGTGCAGAACGGGGCTTGTTCTCGCAGTCGAAGCTGGCAGACGTGACAAGGTAACGTGTGACGAGACCCCAGATCAAGGGTCAGTCTACACCTGCGAGAGGCTCTGTGACTTCGCGGGCCTTGCGTGGGAAACAAAGGGATCTGTGACGTCACTCGTTCTTTGAGAAGCGAGTTTTTAGTCAGTCTGATTTGGAAAGCGAACTGAAAGGACGTGCGATTCACAATGTAAAGATAAGGAATATTTCCCTTCAGGGAAAACAAGCGCGAGAATCCTTTCCCCTCTCTATGAATAGTTAAGAAAACATTAATAACTAACTACGATAAAGTAGGATTTGCTCTCTACTCCTCTCTCTACGTGGTGAATGACTCCCAGTTGAAATAACAACGCTTGCAATAAAAATAATTAAATTCAAAAGGAGAGTTTGTCTTCGGAATGCACTACATGGCTTTTATTGCAGACAACAGACGGCGTGGTTCTAGAAGAAAGAATTCATCCACTGTACGACAAGACCAACCCTCTACACGACGAGTATACGAAACGCGTACTGCCGCGGTCCATGCAGGAGTAGCTATGCAGCACTTATACAGATTCTTAAATATTCTGAAATAAGATACTTCAATCAAATCTGTGTTTTTTACAATGAAAATACTGTTTCAAACTGAAGCCTGAGAGACAAGGAAATTGCCCTTTTAAACTTTCAAGCATGACAGACCGACAAAAGTGCCATTTGAATTTAAACATGACAGACCGACCGACAGACAGAGCTTCTTATAAAGATCCAAGGACGAATCTAAAATAAGATTCATAAATTTAATCTGCGTGTTTAGTTATGAAGATATCTCACACTGAAGCGTGACAGGCCAACTGACCGATTGATGCAGCTTATCATATTGACAAAGAAGGTTAATTCGAGAGAAAGGAGGGAGACATGGGGTGTGCACTTGAGAATAAAATTGCAATGAAAGAAAGACAATTTAATAAAGAGAGAAAGAAAACCCGTTTCGAAGACTAAACAAAAAAGAAAGGAAAAATACACGAGAGTAAGATAAACGCAAGAGAGCTGGCGCAGATGTCTGATTACACGTCTTTCTATTGAATTCGACAAGATGGCGCCTTGGCTTTTAGACGAGAAACTTTGCAGAATTTGCCATTAAAACGAAAACGAACTGGGACTACGAGACTTAACAACTGCGTATAAAAATTATTTCTTTAAGTAAATGTAGAAGCAAAGGGTTTATGTAAGGTGTACTTGTTGAGAAATTATACACGCACACAACTTAATTCTGTTTTGAGGTTGTATATAACAGGGCCATTCAAAATGTGTTAATAATTTTAGAAAGTACACTATTGTGTATATCGTAAAAAATCTGTTTTGCATATCAATGTGTCCTTCTAACAAAAAAGAAGAGTGAGTAAAAACAAATAAGATCTATTTATCCATCTACATTGTTTGTTTTATATATCTGTATAACTATATTAGGTTGCTTTAATCTATCAATAATTTCGGTTCCTATCTATCTATATATCTATGTATTTATATCAAACTGTTGTAATATATCTATCAGTATATATATATATACATACATATATATGAGTATATATATATGTATATATATGTATATATATAATATGTGTATATATGTATATATATAATATATATACATATCCATATATATATACATATATATGTATATATATATACATATACATGTATATATATGCATATATATGTGTATATATACTTACATATGTATTTATATATGTATATACATATATATATATGTATATATGTTTATATACATATACATATATATATATATATCGATCTATATTTATCGATCTATATTTTTTATGTGTTTTAATCTATCTATCGGTACGCTTTGATATATCCCCCTTCATGTATGCATCTATGTATCTATACATCCGTTTTTCCTGGCTTTTCATCTATCTTTTTATCCATGTATGTATGTATGTATTTATCTATCTTCTTCTGTTTAAATCTATCTATATTTCCAAGCATTGTTAAAATTAATCAAGTTATCAATTACTGGATGTATCTATTATATGGAAACAAATGTAACACAAAAGTGACCTTCTCTAATTAATTACAGCATTTTGTGCTTCCAATCAAAATATCGCTCAACACATTATCCTTCCCCCCACTGACTTGTTACGTTATAAATTATAGAGGTTACCAACGTGCCTTATGCAGGTCATCGGGATGATCTGATTGTATTGTTAATCACAGAATATAGTATTATGAACTAACTTTAAACTGTTTGCAGTAGTGATACGGGATGTGATGGTTGTTAATTGGATAACGACGCGGACTGAAGACCTGGGATTGTCAAGTTCGAATCCAGTTAGTTCCCTTGAATCACTTTTACTTAGGTATGTTGCCAGCCATTACTTGGCCCCTCCTCCAAAAATACCAACAGCAGAATCAAGCCGGGCAATAAAGTTGTACAGTGTTGAATCATACTGATTTACTTTACTATTAGTGATACAATAGGATTTCTAGCTCGTAAATTCCAGTTAGCAGTGATATGTCTACATAATTCTAATTATAATTCTATATGCTATATATATATATATATATATATATATATATATATATATATATATATATATATATATATATATATGAATTAAATAAATAGTTATAAATACATGAATAAAAAGATTCATAACATTTATTACATTTCGAATAATTCAAAGTCAGTAATGGTCTGGCGTACGATCGTTTCAGATATGATTAGTAATCGGATTTAATTTTCTTGTTTTTTTTATATATATGATTCACAATATGTCCCTACCTCAGCGTCTTATACTTAGGACACTATCATATGCTTGCATACATATATATATATATATATATATATATATATATATATTCTCATTTTACTTCTGTCAAAGTTCTCAGAAATCAAGATGACCCTTTCTGTGGCTAAGACTTGATATATATATCAATGAGATACATAGATATTCTATTAAAGTTCTTCTTTTACCTGTCAAACATTGAGTTAGTAAAGAAGTTAAGAACATTAATTTTCCTCTCCCCAATTGACCAGTTAATTATGTTATAGTTAATATTTCTTTTTGTCTCTTGGTCGTTCCGGATTCAAGGACAATAATCTATCTAGTCTGGTGGAGTATCCAGCTGGGTGCTGTTACTTGAGGTAACATGACTTGGTGAAGATGCACCATTCCTCGTATGAGCCAGTGTATGGCCGTGTCGAGGGAATTTTATTTGGGGTTTGAATACTATGTTATTTGGAATATTTGGTCAATGTTTACTTGTAGGGGGAAGTATCCTCATGTCAGGTAATATTGACAAACTCTTGTACAGAGAGACCGAAGACACTCGAGAATACTGTCTGGTAAGTAATTCAAACTTCCCTATATATATATATATATATATATATATATATATATATATATATATATATATATACATGATAATCTCCAAAACGAATAAACGGACCATTATGAATTTTAGAATATGAATTCTAGAAAACACGGTGAGTAAAATAGGCACATTATTATTTTGCGAACATTACTATTTAGGGTTGCACCCACCTAAATTTACATCTTCCCCTAAACACTTTTAAAATTAGTTAGATAGAATAAATTAATAGAGAAAATAATTGCTCTGCATCAATTTTTGAGTCATATACAGTAATGCATTTTAAAAAGATCTGCACGCACGTGAGCTTCAATATGTATGTGCTTTGCCTGTATTTGAGGTAACAGAGTGAGTTACATAGACAAATTAGTTTTTTGTAAACTTTAGTATTCAGGGGGTGCTACCGAAACCGTACCATACCCTCCAAAAGAAGAAAAAATTTAGAACTAATGTTATATTTATTGCGAATACTTGTCTAAGGATGAGTATTCCACTCGTATCTTACTATCTCTCTCTATATATATATAATTATAAATATTTGTTTTTATGTCCATGCGTATACGTTTCTATGCTTTCTGGAATAGTCAGTGTAGAGTTGATTATTTATACCGGTCGCCGGACTGGAATCCCGGAACACGAGTAATGTTTCAAACAAATATATATATATATATATATATATATATATATATATATATATATATATATATATATATATATATATATATATATATACATATACATATACATATATATATACAGAAGATTAAGACAACATCGGTAGACGGTTTCAAATCCAAAAAAAAGAGGACCTATAGTGGGCCTCCTATGCCGGACCCTCTTCAGCCTCTGTTTATATATATATATATATATATATATATATATATATATATATATATATATATATATATATATATATATATAAAGGTATACTAAAAAAAGAATAAATGAGAAATTCCTGCAGAGTGCTCAATTAAATTAAGAGCGAGCGTAATATTTTTTTATTTATAAATACAGATTTTAATCAGACATATTGACCGGCGGTTTCTGACAGGAAAAAGGTTAGATCCCCAAATCCCGTCTTCGTCAGCACGGCCTGAAATGGTAAATAATGAAAATTCTTCAAGGAGCATCTGTGTTCAGTTTTAACCGTTATGAAACGTTATGTGCAGAACATTTTAAATGAAAAAGCGTGAAGACGCTTAATCAAGAGACAAAAATATAAATTAAATGTCACGTTTTAGTTTCGAAAATGTCCTTTCAAAGTCCTTACTTGTGAAATTAAATTGTATTTAATTTTTTGTCTCAAAACAAAATTAGCTTTTGTTATAGATTTTATTTGAGTAGATTAAAGACGTAACAATATAAAAATATTAAAAACAGAAAATTCAAAAATAAAAAAAATGTGTAGAAATATAAGGATATATTAGTTTACATAATTTAATACCTTAGAACTTAATTCAGATATTATAAACTAATTACCAATTTAAAATGTTAGTGTCTTCATATGAAACTAACGTTTTCAATATTTTGTGAGAATTTCATAATAAAAGAGTGTACATAAACAGATTTGAACAATTCATAATAAAAGAGTGTACATAAACAGGTTTGAACAATTCATAATAAAAAAGTGTACATAAACAGGTTTGAACAATTCATAATAAAAGAGTGTACATAAACAGGTTTGAACAATTCATAATAAAAGAGTGTACATAAACAGGTTTGAACAATTCATAATAAAAAAGTGTACATAAACAGGTTTGAACAATTCATAATAAAAGAGTGTACATAAACAGGTTTGAACAATTCATAATAAAAGAGTGTACATAAACAGGTTTGAACAATTCATAATAAAAGAGTGTACATAAACAGGTTTGAACAATTCATAATAAAAGAGTGTACATAAACAGGTTTGAACAATTCATAATAAAAAAGTGTACATAAACAGGTTTGAACAATTCATAATAAACGAGTGTACATAAACAGGTTTGAACAATTCATAATAAAAGAGTGTACATAAACAGGTTTGAACAATTCATAATAAAAGAGTGTACATAAACAGGTTTGAACAATTCATAATAAAAGAGTGTACATAAACAGGTTTGAACAATTCATAATAAAAGAGTGTACATAAACAGGTTTGAACAATTCATAATAAAAGAGTGTACATAAACAGGTTTGAACAATTCATAATAAAAAAGTGTACATAAACAGGTTTGAACAATTCATAATAAAAGAGTGTACATAAACAGGTTTGAACAATTCATAATAAAAGAGTGTACATAAACAGGTTTGAACAATTCATAATAAAAGAGTGTACATAAACAGGTTTGAACAATTCATAATAAAAGAGTGTACATAAACAGGTTTGAACAATTCATAATAAAAGAGTGTACATAAACAGGTTTGAACAATTCATAATAAAAGAGTGTACATAAACAGGTTTGAACAATTCATAATAAAAGAGTGTACATAAACAGGTTTGAACAATTTATAATAAAAGAGTGAACAATTCTGCGGCTTAAATTATTGTTTAATTTTCTCATTTTAATGAAAACCTTTTCCTATGCATGCAACCTAGGCTAATCTCATTTTATTTATTTAATAATTCAAGCTAATCATCCCCATACAACATAAATATTTATTGTTTCCTAGATTTTATGTACATATATAGCTAAACTCTAAGTTTATTCTATTAAATAGTTTGTGTTGTCGATTATTTCGGGAAAATTAAAGTTTATAAAGTTTAGGAATTCATATTCTTGTCTTGGTTTTACAATTTGGTTTAATAGAAGTGTGAACCATATAACATGTCTATCTCTTTTTGATCTAGTTCTGATTTCTTGTATGTATTACTAAATTGATTAAACACTTATTCAGTTGAGGAATTATTGCTTATTCGGCGTTCAATTGACTTTAATATATTTAATTATTTCTGAGAGATAGTTGAATTGCAATAGAATACTTTTTTATTGTCTTTGCTTTGCTTTTTTTTTCTAACAGTTCAAACGTGTCAAATCAAAATCATATTACACTTTTCAACGAGAGGAGTCAGAGAATAAAAGAAAACGAATGATGTGGTCAGCAGCGTAACCGAATAATGTCACGGGTTCCATTGTCATCATTTAAAAAGTTGAAGTGTTCTTCTCGTTTTTATCCGTTTTGTTTAAAATAATTTGTTTATACACTACCCTGGCTATACCTAATATTTTTGGTGGTTCAAATACGAGCGCGTTCATTAAGCAAAGTTGGTTAACACTTATTTACTCTCTATTTATATGAAGTTCGCTAAGTTGATGTTATATATTTTTATGTAGATGGGTTCACACCTAAATTAATTTATCGATCATTATGAATTTTTGAACACATCTGCTAGGCGTAAGGGGTTGTAATGTGGGCTATGTATAGTTAAATTCAGTTTTATTCAGAGGGTGTAAAAGGGAGTGGAATCTCTTTGTGAAAATGTAGATACCTCAGACTTTTGTGAAATTTCAACTATAGGTATTACACGCCAATTAATAAATATTCCCCTAATTTCCAGTTTCTTTAGAGTATTTTAAAGGATTTTTAAAAGAAGGAAATATGACTCATGCCCATTAGACACTAAATAAACAAGATTCCCTTAATTTCAATCTTTTCTTAAGATCACTTAAGCATAAGTCTTAATTGTAGACATTTTATAGACTCAAATCATGTCATTAATTTTGATAAAAATTGGAATAGGGGTTTTAGACATAAGTATAGTATCATTATATCTTTTTTTAATCTCGTAAGGGTAATAAAAGTAGTGTAATACATTTATGTTTGATGAATACATTTTAATCTTCTAATATATATATCAAATAATTTATGCTATTATATATATATATATATATATATATATATATATATATATATATGGAATTTTATGAGAGCTATTCGAAACATCAACGCTATATATTAAACATTAAAATGGTTTTATATATATTGACTTTTATGAGAGCTATTGAAAAACCTAAAGTTAGACTGATATATGCGCAAATATTTTCATTTTTATTAATGTTATCAATAATTAGACTTCGATATTCCATATTCTGACACGCACGTTCCCATTCCAATTCATCTCGGAGCTTCGTCATCGCAAACAAAAGATGGTATCGGCGGGAATCAAGAGAAGAAATTACAGCAAAATTCTTACTTGCTTGATGAAAAAGGGAAAATACAACCATTTCCATCATTCAATACGTTTTCTGTGTTGATTTTCGATCAAGTTTTTGATTTTATTATTGCGTTTCATTTTCCGAGTAAAAGTAAGCGACGCGTTGCAAAACATAACAATCACGAAAATGCCAATCACAGCAACAATTGAAGCAACGGCACTTAATAATTCTTCTGTTATTGAATTTGAAAGATCGATTCAGCATTACTGTGTCATAATGCGCATGAAATAATGACGTAGTTGTTGCCATAGTTACACCAGAAGTTATGCATGTTGCTCCAGAATTCCTATGCATAATTACAGGCAAAGGGAACCATGCTGCGCAGATGGTTATATTTTTTGAAGATGTGCGCATATTAACACTATATAATCAATTTTTAACATTGTGAAAATATGAAAAAAAAAACACTTCGTGCAAAGTAATACTCTGAATTTAAAGCATAAGTATTGTGTTCGTTTAAATTTATCATCTACTAGCAGATTTACCATGCGTTGCTCTTGTTAGGGGCACATTGCATGTATGGAGGCGAAGTTTACCCTTTGGTGCTTAAAATCGTTTTTTGCGCACATAGCTCCGTTCACACAATCGCATGAATTAATAAAATAAAAACATTTTGAGCCAATAAGAGGCATTTCTCTGAATTTATCATAATCGCTGTTTTGATCTACCTCGAGGGCATATGAGGCCAGATTTTTCCTTCAATAATAAGTTGAGCCAAAACCCACAACAGAGTTAACATCTAGTTTACGCCATATCCAATCGCTCCTCTGTCAGGCTGGGGAAAGCTATTTATCAACTCACGCACACACATACACACTCATATGCATACGCACTCTAACATGAACACGACACACAGACAATGCCTTAACTCTTTCATCCTGTCGTCTGCACGTTCACGCTGATTGAAAACTAACATATAAACACATCATTTTTAATTTTGTAACATTTCTATTATACTTTATACTATGAAAATAAATTAATATTAACTGTCATTAATGACTTTCAATCAAATGTATTTTTTATGATTGAGTGGGAGAGTTTTGATTACGACTTTTCTGACTTATGGATAATTCATAACTTTTAAATAATCATCTCACCTAATGAATCCTCCTTGTTCTGCAATGACTCTCAAAATACGAACACACATTCTATGTTTTCCTATCTATGTAAACTTACACCATGATGGAAAAGGGGAAATACAACCATTTCCATCATTCGATACGTTTAATATATATAAAATATATTTTTGTGAACTTATGCTTTTATAGTCATTATTTTGTTTCTTTTTATCAAATAACATTTCTCCCGCTCTCTCACACTTGATTATTACCTAAAACTGTTTGTTAAATGATGCTTACCTTCGCGCTGTGTGTACCCAGGTTTCGTCGTTGCTGGTTTGTGTATACCAGCTATTCAAACGACAACACGTGGACACCGGACTTGATCTTTAGAGGTTTTATTTAAACAGGACAATGACAGGCATTGCAATTAGTGTGTACAAGAGAGATATCGAGAAATAATCAATTACTTGGAGAGAGAAGACCATTTTGACATCTCAGTCAAACCATTTTGGACTGCGCTGCGCCCGTCCTCCTCCGACCTCTGCCGGTTGCAGGAACCGCTCGGTTCTTACATCTAGTTCGATTGCTGATGCAGGATCAAGTGGAAGACTCAACTCTAAACGGAAGTGACATTATTTCCGACTTCCGCATTGCCACCTATTCCTCGAGGCGCCCTTCTTCTGTGCCCCACTTCGTTATCTAACATGTTTAACTACAAATGCTTACCTAACATCTCAATCTTAAAGTATAACGATAAAATGTTTTTTTTTATAAATTTATAAAATAGCTCAATAGTGTAAGGCCAGAGCTTCAATATTTTTATGTAATTTTGTACCATTTCAATGTTATAAAATACAGATTCACGTCATTTCATGAAACGTTTTTTTATCTTTGATATATATATATATATATATATATATATATATATATATATATATATATATATGTTGTCATTTCTGCGATAAGCAAATTCCGTTCGAGCGTTGAACACTGTAGACGACAAGACGCTTCTATCGCCTCCCGAATAAATGTACCTTAATTTCAATTACTGTCTGTGTCGATTACTTGAGGTCGTATGACCCTGAGCCTTTGTCTCGTTATTCTTGGCAGAATCTAGGAATTGTGTTCGAGTCCATGCGACCGCTTGCAACCGTCACTCTTACACTGATTAGGTTAAGAGAACCTGAAACGACAACGTCTGTAGGTTTACAGAACTTTAATATATATATATATATATATATATATATATATATATATATATATATGTGTGTGTGTATGAGAATAAACTCCACGATATATCATAAAATGAAATGTGAAAGACCGGCTGTTTCTTGATAATTTATTTCCTGGATTAAAATTTCTTTTCCGTTTGTTTTTCACACACACACACACACACACACACACACACACACACACACACACACACACACACACACACACACACACACACACACACACACACACACACACACACACACATACACACACACATACCCCCCCCCCCCAACACACACATACATACATACATACATACACACACACACACACATATATATGTAATAGTACAATTTTCCTCTGTCTCTCTCTATATATATATATTGCTCTCTTTCCCCTTCACTGTATTGCCTTCCGTTATTAATCGTGCAATATCCCCCTCTCTTGATATATATACATTAAATATGTTTTCACTCGCCTTCACCTCGATTTACCTCTTAAATAGCACATTTTTCCCTCTCTCACGATATGTATTAGATGTGTTGTCGCTCTCACTATATGTATATTAAATTGGTGAGTATGCATTTCTCTTTTTTTCATTTTCAAAAATGTAATCACCTCACTTGTATGCTTGACAATACCGCAGAGTTGAAATACATTATTGCATCGGTTATTATGTGATTCTGTGTTATTTGATTGCTCTGTTTATTACATTGAGCTGTCATACCCGGATTTCCTTCTGGAATGTATTTCACTATATGTATTTCACTATATATATATATATATATATATATATATATATATATATATATATATATATATATATATATATATATAAAGATAGAAAGAGAGAAAGATATAAAAACATAGAACGTCGAATTAAAGCAGCACTAGCAAACCACTATCGGAAGCTCAAAGAAAATGGACGCTCACCAATAATTGAATAGAAATAAATACGACAGGCCAGTACATGTAGAAATTTAGACGACCCGTGTAGATTATGTCTGAATGAAAAAATTGAAATCCTAAACTTTAAAGACCCTCGAAATCTATTAAACTGTAGAAGTGAGATAGCAAACAGCTGCTTACATAGAAATAAATTTACCTTAGGCTAACGATACATAAATAAATAAACAAATCAGTAAAAAAAACTAAGCAAAAACTTAACAATTTAAAAATTAAAGCCTAAAATAGAAATACAAAGAAGCACGTGTTAAAATAAATTCACCCATTATATTGACACAACAAAGGAAACAGGATATAGGCCAATCTATAGAAAACAGAACAATAGAACAGGATATAGGAAGTAACACCAACAAGACCTTTGTTTGCGGGAAGCCCAACGATTGGCTAAGAGAACAACAAAAAATATGATTGGTTAACTAGCTAGCCGTGTATATAAAACCACCCGGCAAAAATAACTCTATGCATTTTAGCCTGAAGATTCCCCCGGGGATGAAACGTGGGAGCCTCTGTGTAGCTTATTTGCCATAAATATATTTTCATAGCTTACTATATATATATATATATATATATATATATATATATATATATATATATATATATATATACCTAACTTTATATATACATAAATATAGTAAATATTGCATGTCAATACAACCTATATAATTGGTAGAAAATTGTTTGAAAATAATAATTTAATATTAACCATACATATATTCAACAAATACATGATATTTAGATGAATTCCTGCGTTTTTGAAGTAATTTAATATTTAACAATTTTCTCAATTGTCCGCGTGTAACTAAAACTAATTTCAGAAATTCTTTTCGTATTTTATCTAACTAGTGTAGATAAATCCAATCAATCCTCATCATGACCAAATTCATATTACTGCCATGTTTGCTTCATTATAAAACAACAGAGGGCATTTAAAGCGTTCACGAAAAATGAATAAGCATTTGACATGTTTTACTCACTAGAAATGCGACATGACTTTATTTCCAGTCCAATATATTTCGCTTAAACATATTTACTAGTCTTACATGATTGGCCTTTTCTAATATGGAGAGACTCTTCGAAGATATGTAACGACCGTCTATGTAGAAAACATCTTTTATTATAGCAAGTAGGGAAATAGTTATTGCCGTCAAATCCTTCGAGAGATTCGAAGTAGTCATTACTATTGTTGTCAAAAGAAATCTACAACGTAAGGATGCTTAAAGTCTTTCTTTGACATTGAGCCGTGTACCTGATACGACCTGGGTCTCAATCCACGCTATGCGATGCCGTCGGCGGCCTTAAGTTTGTTCTAGCGTTTAGGATCAGTCGCTGAGGTTTGCATAATTGATACTTGAAAAGGTGACAACTTGAAGAAACGTCGTCTTGGCGAGGACAGAAGATACTTGGCATTGACCTTTACATAACAAGATGAACACGATTAACGGCGTGAGATAACCGGATATTGTGTGTGTTTATGTGTGTATGTGTGGCAATGCAATTGGACTACATATATATCTCAGTAGACGTATTGTTAGGCACTGTGTGTACCAAAAGATAATGGATAAGGGTTCCTACCGGATGAGGAACCAATGTTCCGCAATCTCAAACACCATTCCTATTATGTTTTGGAATTTTTAGATGAGGATTGCTAATCTTGGTTATTTAAATTATTCAGACTACTTTTCTCATCTTAGGTGTTATTCTGACAACGGAGAATAAAATTAAGACTTACAATTTTTACCGGTTCATGGATGACAGAACAAGAACAATCTTACACTGTGGATTAAATAAATGATTCGTTTCGAAATTCACTACAGAGTTCGAAATAATGATTCTCGAGTTCGACAAGAAGCACCTCAAAATATTGGAAATTACATCGGCTAAAACGTTGTAAGAATAACTTCCAAGATTGGTAGAGTAGTCTGAATAATCCAAATAATACAACATTTCTACTGACTATGTTTTACATGAGTCCAGTAGCAAGGAGGCATACAGGACGACTGGAGCAGAAGCTGATAACACCGTTTCGTAATAGTATGTGTATGCTTGTGAGTGCATGTGCGACTGTTTTCTTGTAAGAATTATTATTATTGTGAATGTTTGAATTAATACCATTATTAAACATTTATTTCTGGTAAACAATCCAAATATATATAAAAGAAAGGCGAAACTACAATATTTGCCGACTGTCTTTATAAACAGTTTCCAGACACAGCTCGTAATATACATATATGAGTTTACACTCTCCGTCATAAAAGACTGAAAACAAATTATGCTTCGCCAATGTTCGCACTAATATTCATATGGAGTAACGTTTCAATCGATGAAGTTAAAAACAGAAATAAGAAAGAAAGAAAATAGGAAAGTTTTAAAAAAGAAAGAAAAAACGTAATAATCAGTTTAGATAGGAAAGAAAGAAAGAACACGTCTCATTATTCAAATAGAGTGGATAATTCTTTTCGAATTAATTTCAGAGTGCGGGAGTTGTCTGACTAGCCATTTCCCCTAAATACTTAGAATGGTTCATCCGGCACGTTTTTTACTTGCATTACAGGAGAGACACGCACTTTATATATATATATATATATATATATATATATATATATATATATATATATATATATATATATATATATATGTAAATGATACTAGGGCATCTTAATTGGTAATGATAGTCTAGGGGTGGGTTCGATTTCACTTAATAAATGAGGGAGTGGTTTCTTCTATGTTCCATCGGGGTAAACATGGATATTGAGAGAGGTACAGTGGTAACTTAAGGAGATTTTTCACAGTTAGATTGGCATCCTAAATTAACAAGTATATTTCATCCGTATACGTTTCATTAGAATTCAGTGGGTTACTAAATAATGTTAAGGTCTGCCTTATAGCAAGTAAAATAACTTTCAGCGAATTAGCAACAGAGTCCGTCTATAACCTTCTGGGGTTGAATTACATTTCTGAACTAGGGGGAATAACTCATTAATTCTAAAAATAATAGTTACATCTTTTCTCTGCGTGGCTAAACACCTCTATGGATTGATGGTCGATCTTGTAGTTTTAAATGGATAAATAAAACCAACTCTCGTTATAGATCCAATTAAATATAATTTTGTTTTTTCTTCACTGAAAAATAAAAATAAAAGTAAATGACTCGGTGAGATTTGTTTTTGAGACTTAAATTCCCCAATACTAATGTTTTTATATATTTGCACTCGATTTGCTGCGGGGCTGGTCATTTTCGTAGTTTAGCATTAAGACAATGGAGGGTTCACACTCAATCTCTGGTTTCAGAAAATATAATTAGTATTAGACAATTTAAGATTTTTGAGTAATAATTAATAATAAATAACAACTGAAAACAAGTTACTGATTCTGCGGGGCTTCATGGGTCTTTTCTTCGGAATAGAGAAATTTCGATCTACTTGCAGGAATTATTGAGGTTAGTTATTGGGCCATCGTAGTAAATGGTCACCTTTTCCCAAGTGAGTGTTTTGCCTTTATATACTTCAGTTTTCCGAATTTTTTTATCATAACTCAACCTGAATTTCCACCGGTGTTTTGGTTATGACATGTTTTTCACTATTCAACAACATATACAGAAAACCTCTGAAAATTGAAAAAAATTGGACTAATTGGAAAAATACATTTATCCGATTTTTGCCATGAAACGCGCGTAAGGGATATGAATAA
>OY744521.1:204908324-204955824 GCA_963556195.1 Sepiola atlantica
AACTCTGAGTGATGAGAAGTTAACAGCAGAAGAAGAGACGAAAAATATAAAAACAAGTGAAACCAAAATCTAGGAAAGAAAATTTTAAATATACTTATATTGCGTTGTCACTACTGCTTCAGTATTATTAAGCCGTTAAATACTGCTAAAGAGAGCTGAAGAAATGTACATGATTATCGGGTATGATGATCTCCACAATTAAAAGAAAAGTCTAATGTTTGTACAAAATACAGAGATGGACCTCTTTAATCGATTGCTTATGTATCTATCAATCAGACACTACTTCAAATCAATTAAAAATATATTGCAATGTAAAATGTGTAAAAAGTGTAAAAAGTGTGTAAAAAATAAAAATTGTACAACTCAAATCGCGACACTGGAATGTCGATGTTATCGATCAACAATTTTTAGAAACTGAGATCTCATCGGGTGGAAAACAAATCTGATTCTCCCCCCAGAACATATTTTGAAAGAATCTTTCCAAATATGTTCTGAGGGAAGGGTCAGATTTGTTTTTCTGTATGAATAAAAAATAATTATATATAAAAGCTCTATTTGATATTGACAACTCTTCAGAAGACCGCTTGAAATTCTTATACATATATTTACTTCCCATAACGTCTGGGGTCGTCCTCGGGCAGTTAGGCAAATACTCTATCTGTCCTAACTTTTCTGTGGGTATGGTAGCACCTGGTAGTGCCCATATTTTGTCCAGGCCACATACAACACCTGGTGTTCCCAAATGGTCACCCATTTAGTACTGGGCAGGCTCAAAGTTGATTAACTTAACTACACACACACACACAAACACACACACACACACACACACACACACACACACACACACACACACACACACACACACACACGCGCCGATATGCAATCCCTACAGCTACATATCTAGAAAACGGAGCTGTTAAACCTGACATCGTAATATGGGACAAAAGGGAGAAAGATGTTGAAGTCAGTGTCTCTAATAATGCAGGATTACACAGATCTGAAAGGAAAAGATTACGAAATACCACGGCCTTATGTACGACATGAAAAGAAACTGGAATCTTAAGAAGATCTTCATCATACCAGTAATTATGGCGGCAACAGGTCTAATGAAAAAGAATTTCAAAAGCTATCTGACGAATATACCCGGTGAACTCAGTGCAAGAGAAATACAAACAATTGCACTTAAAGGGACGGTTAGAATCTTAAAAAGATCTCTAGGCTGGAGTGTCTGAAACAGCCGGTGAATGTCTGGCATCCGGAAGGATGCCCCATCTCCAGCAAAAACGGAAAGATAAGAAAAAATGTGATATATATATATATATATATATATATATACTACCCGTCACGCAAACTTTAGTAAATAAAAAAATGTAAGAGAAATCTATTTTAGTTGTTTAGGAAGTGAGAAGGAAATATAATTCCAACAAACTTCCGCCGTCTAAAACGAATTAACTCTATTTACATAACCCGACGTTTTCTCTTTTTTTTCTTTCTTATTTATATACTGATTGATTAGTTTTCTTTCTTTTTTTCTTTCTTATTATATACTGATTGATTAGTTTTCTTTCTTTTTTTCTTTCTTATTTATATACTGATTGATTAGTTTTCTTTCTTTTTTTCTTTTCATACATTTTCAAGTTTGATACGTTTTCTCACATTCTTTCTTCTTTCTCGTTTTTTCACTGATTGAAACTTTCGAGTTACTATGTCTTTATTTATATTTAAAACAATAATTTATTAACGGACCGTTTCGTTAAAATTTAGACAGCCAAATATAAACGTATGTATCTTGTTTTTCTATGAGTATAGCTTATAAGATATGAAAGCAACGAAATCGTGTTCAAAATATCAGTAAATATTTTCTAAAATATATATTGATAAAAATACTGAAGTATGCACTCCAAAATGCCCTAGATTCACCCTTAATGTAAATTTGACTGATAATCCAACTACAATATTAGTACTACCTTGTGCATCAGACATTGGATTCATTAGCAAGAGAATTTTGGATAAAATTTTACATAGGATTTAATCGAAAACGTACTATAACTTATGGTCGTCTTTTCAACGCGTATTGAAATGGTTTGAGGAATTACCGCGAAGTAAAAATAAAAAAATTATCATGTTTAATAGCGACTAACATTACACCTCAATTTCTTCATCACTACCAAATAAAGCCTTAGATATAGTGAAAACGGAAATTTGACCGGATTAGAAATCGACATAATTAAGTAAGCTCGAAGAACAATAATCCAATATCACACTAAAATGTGGAATAAGAAAACTTAATTTTGCTATAACTATGAGTGCTCCAGATTCAGTTACTGACTTCATTAGTTTTCATATTTCTGAAATAAATCTATAAATTTATACCATTTATCTAGAAGTTTTATAGACTATGCACTATTCTTTGTAACTTGTAGCAATAGAAATTTGAAATAATATGCACATTTACTACTGTCACTATCCCTATCGACCCTAGGAACTAATAAACAACATAGTTTATAAATGTAATGTTATAAAAATAATAATACAAGAGCATACATAGGATCAACTGAATGTAAGTTTAACTTGAGGTATAGAAATAACGTATTCTTAATTAAAATAATAACGTAACATACGGATTGAAATAGTAAGTTAAATATAGAGCAAATCAATAAAACATTAGTAAATTAAAAAATGTAACCTATGTATCCTGGTATCGTACCATATGATAACGTCTACAGATAATTTAATTAACATAAAACATGAAATCCTCCAAAATTGTATGCATCGTGTAAAATTCGTACTTTAGCTATTTTGGACTAATGAAGAATTGAAAACAATACCTTAAAAATAAATTCGTGATATTTTAATTAAAAAGCACTAATCTGTTTGCTAATTGTAGACAATAAAATATTAAATAATATATATATTAACATTACAAATAACGCAGTACAAATATAATACCGTATATAGATTTAAGATAGTAATACATTAATAACTTCTTTATTTCTGAAGATATTCCAGGCATTTATTAAGTAGCGATTTAAATATAAAATTATTTAGTGAAATAAAGCATATTATATATATATATATATATATATATATATATATATATATATATATATATATACATATATATATATATATACATATATACATATATACACATCTCTATATATACCTCTTGAGGAAGTTAGTAAGAGTTTTATTTTTATTTTAGATATAATTAGTAAATATAGACAGTTACTTTCCTAGGCTTTTGTTTAGAAGTAATAATACGAAATTATTTCGTGTCATTTTACTATTTACTCCTTTGACTCCTATTAGTTCTTTACGATCTAATTTAGAATGCCTTAGGAAAGCATACGCACTTTTGTTTGCCCTACAATGGCGTTAATGAAAATTAGCGAATCCTTATATTACTAATTGTTATTCTAATAATGTGAGTTTTATTATTTTTGTTTTATATCTCTTGATGTTTTAGACACGATTTTGGCCTTTTATCTGATGTGTTACACTCATAGAAAGCCAAGATATTTAACTCTTTAAATTGGCTGTCTAAGTGTTAACGAAACGGTCCGTCCAGAAATGTTCCTTGTAAAAATATATAAATAAATGGTTACTGGAATACAGCTCTCTATTATTACAATTAACATCTATTAAACGTAAATCCCTAAAGTCTGACTTAATAATAAATATCTAGTTACATCTAAATGTATATATATATATACATATAACTATGATTTTATTAATATTTTATGTATATACACCTATAATATCATAAAGTGATATAATATATTGTGCACATATATTTACAGCATTTACTTCAACAGTGTTCAATAAATTAGTAGAGCTTATATTTGCATGCTACTAATATATATATATATATATATATATATATATATATATATATATATATATATATATATATATATACAATATGAATGAAAAATAAAGATGAATATTATATCTTTATATTAGGTTCTATCGTGATAAGTCAATGTTCGATATACTAGATAGAACATATAATATAAGAAAGTAAATGATGATAAAAATTGAATAAAATACAATGTTTATTAATTCTACATTGAAAATATTGCCAAGGCTGCTACAAAGAAGGTGGGCTACCTCTACCGTTCTAGTAAACTTCTCATACCTGACATTATCCTATATCTACAAAGCCACCATCCGCCTATGTATGGAATATTGTTGCCACATCTGGGCTGGTGCATCATTCATTAGGCCCAAAACAGAGTCACCAACTTAAGACGTTCTCCACTATCTACCAAGCTCTAACCCCTGTCCCATCGCCGCAATGTTGCATCCTTGTGTCTGTTTTACAAGTACTTCAATGGAATATGCTCTGATGAACTTGCTGCTCCAGTGCCCCTTCGACGTTAATACACTCAACAAATCCGACAATCAGCTAAATCCCATCAATTAACTGTGGAGGTCCCCGAATGCCAAAGAGCCTACTACTCCAATAGCTTTTTTTCCATTGTGCTGTCGATTTCTAGAACTCCCTCCCTGCCCCATGTTCCCTCGACTGTACCGACATGCAGTAATTTAAAACTAACACAAACAGACATCTCACTGCACACCTCTCAACCGAGGATGACCCCCAAAACATACACCCTAATTCTCACTAAGTATTAAAACAAGGAATATAAAAAAAACTCTTTTCTTTTTCTCAATCCATGGATTTTTAACAATAATCTCTTTTCATCGGAGGAAAAAATCATCAAAAATTGTATTACTGGTTTGCATAAATTTGAAAATATAAAATGTTGTGAGCAAAATAACATCCTCAATGAAATTTGGGTAGCAAATATAATGTGTACATGTAAATATCGAAGGAATCAGATAAAAGTAGCAAGTTTAGATATTGTTTTTGCTCACAAATTGTTATATATTCAACTTTACGCTAACCAGTAATCACAGTATTTCTGATTTTTTCCTCTGATGAAAAAAGCTTATTTTGTAAAATCCATTGATTAAGGAAAAGAAAAACTGTTTTTATATTCCTTGTTTGAAAACTTGATAGAATTAATAAATATTGTATTTTATCCAATTAATATTTTCCTCATTTATATATATATATATATATATATATATATATATATATATATATATATATATATATATATATATATATATATATATATATATATATATATATATATATGAGAGAGGACTTAAATGCCTACTAAACACTGTCATCGAGTGTCTAAGGTCTATCTGTACAGGAGTTCGTCAGGACAACCTTACATGAGGATACTTCATCCTACAAGTAAACCATGACTAAATATAAAAAATAACATAGTGTTCGAAACCCAAATAAGATCCGCTCTGTATGGCTAACCCACACTGGCCTTTACGAGGAATGGTGTATCTTCTCCAAGTGATGTTGCCTCTAGTAAGAGCACTAAGCTTGGTACTCCACCAGACTAGATGAATTATTGTCCTGGAATCCGGTAAGACTAAAATAGCACAAAAAAGATATACTATAACATAGTTAACTGGTAAATTAGAGATAAAAATAATGTTTATAACCATTTTACAAACTCAACATTTGACAGGTAAAGGAGAACTTTAATGGAATATTCGAATATCTATGTATCTCATATAGAGATCAAGTGTTAGCCCCATGAAGGGGTCTATTGATTTCTGAGATCAACTGAAGTAAAATAAAACAAAAGAAAGAACATATATATATATATATATATATATATATATATATATATATATATATATATATATATATATATATGGAGTGGCATAGCAGTTATCTCAGCGTTTTGCAGTCTTAATGGTATTCGTCAGCTGATATCCAAAAGAAATCTCGACTATTTATTTAGTTTCACTTGAAGATCCCTCTTTACCTACCCAGAGGCCTAACTTGTCTCAATTCTCGTTTTCTCAGTAAATATCTTTATAGTGATGCTTTGTGCTATTTTTTTCATTTGTTATTTCTTTTATCATAAATGTATCGGTTATTTACCGTATACGATCCATGTGTGATCATGCGTGAAACGGAATCGTTATCCGCCATCTTGGTTATAAGATCTCTTTTCTGTCGATTCTTTTGTCAGCTGGAATTTGCTCAAATGTGTAAATGTGAAATAATCCCCCCCCCCCAAACAAAAAAGGAGAAAACAACACTAAAATAACAGAACATTTCCATGGGAAAAAACGTTTAAGTATTTTTATTGTATTTCTTCTCATCGTCTTGCAGGGAAAATTACTCTTACAACAGACTGCACAAGTTTATAGATGTATGACTACACACACGGAGATGGTGGTATGCACTCAGAACACTTCTCTATTCTACATTAGTAAAACTTCGGAAAATACAAATAAATGAAAACATATATTTTGAAAATGTTTATGCCTAGTGTCTGGTACCTTGTGCCGCCTTCATCTAGGATCAATTGAGCTGGTTCGCTCCGAAGGAGGAAATTTATAGTTAATATTAAATTCACAAGAATCCCCTAACGGTATCTATATCTCGGTCAGTTTTTACAGGAAAGTGTCGCCGTCCTCCAACATACAGCGCCTGGTATTTGCAAATAGTCACCCATCTAGTACTGACCAGACTTAGCGTTGCTTAATGTTGGTGATCTAACAAGAACCAATGTGCCAGCGTGATTATGCCTAGTGGCATGGAAAAATCCAAGACGAATGAAAGAAGCGGATAAGGTTTTACCTTATTTCAAAGGTTTTCTTCCCCTGGAATAGTTTCTCTACGATGCTTAATCGTCTAGTTTACCCTGGAATAGTTTCTCTACGATGCTTGATCGTCTAGTTTACCCTGGAATAGTTTCTCTACGATGCTTGATCGTCTAGTTTACCCTGGAATAGTTTCTCTACGATGCTTGATCGTCTAGTTTACCCTGGAATAGTTTCTCTACGATGCTTGATCGTCTAGTTTACCCTGGAATAGTTTCTCTACGATGCTTGATCGTCTAGTTTACCCTGAAATAGTTTCTCTACGATGCTTGATCGTCTAGTTTACCCTGGAATAGTTTCTCTACGATGCTTGATCGTCTAGTTTACCCTGGAATAGTTTCTCTACGATGCTTGATCGTCTAGTTTACCCTGGAATAGTTTCTCTACGATGCTTGATCGTCTAGTTTACCCTGGAATAGTTTCTCTACGATGCTTGATCGTCTAGTTTACCCTGGAATAGTTTCTCTACGATGCTTGATCGTCTAGTTTACCCTGGAATAGTTTCTCTACGATGCTTGATCGTCTAGTTTACCCTGGAATAGTTTCTCTACGATGCTTGATCGTCTAGTTTACCCTGGAATAGTTTCTCTACGATGCTTGATCGTCTAGTTTACCCTGGAATAGTTTCTCTACGATGCTTGATCGTCTAGTTTACCCTGGAATAGTTTCTCTACGATGCTTGATCGTCTAGTTTACCCTGGAATAGTTTCTCTACGATGCTTGATCGTCTAGTTTACCCTGGAATAGTTTCTCTACGATGCTTGATCGTCTAGTTTACCCTGGAATAGTTTCTCTACGATGCTTGATCGTCTAGTTTACCCTGGAATAGTTTCTCTACGATGCTTGATCGTCTAGTTTACCCTGGAATAGTTTCTCTACGATGCTTGATCGTCTAGTTTACCCTGGAATAGTTTCTCTACGATGCTTGATCGTCTAGTTTACCCTGGAATAGTTTCTCTACGATGCTTGATCGTCTAGTTTACCCTGGAATAGTTTCTCTACGATGCTTGATCGTCTAGTTTACCCTGGAATAGTTTCTCTACGATGCTTGATCGTCTAGTTTACCCTGGAATAGTTTCTCTACGATGCTTGATCGTCTAGTTTACCCTGGAATAGTTTCTCTACGATGCTTGATCGTCTAGTTTACCCTGGAATAGTTTCTCTACGATGTTTGATCGTCTAGTTTACCCTGGAATAGTTTCTCTACGATGCTTGATCGTCTAGTTTACCCTGGAATAGTTTCACTACGATGCTTGATCGTCTAGTTTACCCTGGAATAGTTTCTCTACGATGCTTGATCGTCTAGTTTACCCTGGAATAGTTTCTCTACGATGCTTGATCGTCTAGTTTACCCTGGAATAGTTTCTCTACGATGCTTGATCGTCTAGTTTACCCTGGAATAGTTTCTCTACGATGCTTGATCGTCTAGTTTACCCTGGAATAGTTTCTCTACGATGCTTGATCGTCTAGTTTACCCTGGAATAGTTTCTCTACGATGCTTGATCGTCTAGTTTACCCTGCTATTTGAGCCAAAGATGAGAGACACATTTTCATTGACATTTCCTAATGATACTAAAGTAAGTTACTTGCAGCCAATTTCACTTCTAAACTTACAGCACCTGATATTGTCAAATGGTTACTCGATCACGAATACAGCCGAAATAAGTATGATCCCCTTACTCTCCTTTGATTAAATTGCATATTATATCTTAGTAATCGTTTGTAATATTATCGTGTTTCAGAATTTACAAAAACACTCAAAATGGTAAATATCCAGCATAACATAGATACATAATTTGAACTTAAAATAACGATCTATGGTTCTGGTATCTTTTAACGTAAAGGCATATCCCTTCGTAAAAGAAGTGAGAACTCCCGGCAGTCAATAATGCAAATATAAATCATATATAGCGTTCAGAAACATAATATATAGCATTATAATCTTACAGAAGGTAATGCGTAGGAGTAAGAAGTCCAACTTCTGGTCAAGCAGTCGAATTTCAGAACCCGGTGTAAACAACTCATCATATATATATATAGCCAAATCAAAGAACCAAACATTGAACTAAAGTTACATTCTCAACACTTTAAAATAATTTTATTTCAGGATAAGAACTACAATGTAAAACAAGTGAAATGAACTATGAAATAACTTTGTTTATTTATTTCCAAATACTTTTGAATTTTATCCATAACACAAAAAGTATTATGAGATTAGTTTTTAATTATTAATCGTCTTCATTTTAAAAATTATTCCGCCCTTGATTTTTTAATTTGTTGGTTTATTTAATTACTGTTTGTTTCCTAAATTCATAATTGCATTCCCTTGGCTTTTAAGCTAAGATTAAAGTAAGGACATACTCCTTACCGAAAACTTGTCTTTATTTCTTGTCATCCCACTTAAGTCTCACTCTCACATAGATATCAACCTACTTGTCTTTGGCAGTAAACACATAGGAAAATAGTGGACGATCTATTTTTAAAAGAAGTGTTGGGGAGGTCTTACTAACGGTTTTTATCTCAGTACCCACTTCCAATGAATGTGTACACACACACACATGCACATACACACACGCACACATATATATATATATATATATATATATATATATATTTATTCTGGTACAGAAAAATTAGTACAACATTCGTACCGTCGGTTTCAAGCACGGAAGGTCTTACCCATCCGGCTCTCTTCAGCTTCTGTTGTCATCTGTTTTGGAAATGTTAGGTCACATGACACTCTTGTTGGGACGCGTTATTTGCTCAGTGTGTTGTGTGTGTTTGTTTAAATTTGAATTTAGTGTAATAAGACCGTTGAGATTTAAAACACGAGGGAATTCAAGATTAAAGGGAATAAAAAAAGGGGGGGGGGGTAAAAAATATATGAAAAAATATATATATATATATAAATAAATATAAAAAAACCTATATATATAAAAACATCTCAATACTAAGAATAAAAGAATAAAAAAATAAAAAGAGAAAGAGTATAAAAAAGGTATAACAAAGAATAAAAAAAAAAAGAAAAAAAAGAGAAAAAAAGAATAAAAAAGGAATTAAAAAATAATAAGAAAATATAGAGAATAAAAATGTAGAGAATAAAGAGTGAGAGAGAGAGAAAGAATAAAAATAGAAAGAATAAAAATATATAATAAATAAAATAAATAAAAATAAAAATCTTAAAAAATATTAATAATAATAAAAAATAAAATTAAAAATTAAAAATTAAAGATTAAAGATTAAAAACAAAAATAAAGAAAGGGTTTCTCTGAAATTCCCGTGAGCCAAATTATGAATTTGTATCATTAGCCGTTATATTTTTGAAGGTATGCGTTCTAAAAAACGGTTAGTAAAAATCTTTTCCCCAGATTGGGGTGATTTTAATGAAGAAATTCGGATCTAAGGGAGCTAACTTAGTTGGAAATATGAAATATTTGAGTTTGTTAAAATGGGTTTGTAGATTTAGATTAATAAGTTAAATGATAAATAAATTAAATATTTTTGCATTATTGTATTTTGGTGAAAGTCGGAGTTTTTGCTCTTGGAATTTATGTGGATATAGTTTGTTTAAACTAGTAACTGATAAATAAATTAAATATTTTTGTATTTTTGTGAAGGTCGGAGTTTTTGCTCTTGAAGTTTAAGTGGATATAGGTTGATGAGGTATTTGTTCGTTTTTATTGTGTTTATATTAGTAGAGGAGGGGGGGGGGTAGTTAGACATTATGTGAATCGGTCAGACCAGTTTATAAGCAATGCTTGTCTCTTGTGGACACATCCCCTGAATATTTCATCGCGGACATTTAAACAGGCTGTATTCGGATCGATGATGGCCTTTGAGATGTGGTATTTTCCAGCGTCACATAGAGGACATCTGTTTATGGCTGGAGAGAAGGATGGTTTTCTCTCAATTATTTTCCATTTGATGGTGAAGGGTGTATTATCTTCTTTAAGCTGCCATATTCGGGTCGCGAGTGCCGTATTAGCCTTGTTTTTGTATCTGAAGGAGTTTCTGTGTGCGTATAGCCTTTGTTTGAAGCTTCCCTTCGTCATCCCAATATATTTTTCTGCATTACTGGTATTCTGGTCTGTGACGGTTGCTTCATAAATGATTGAATTGATTTTGCAATTTCCCTCCAGGGGGCAGTTGTTTTTGTCTTGGCATGAGCAGCCTGCGTTTGTAATTGTTTTGGGTTCTGCAGAGATAATTTTTCTTATTGAAGGGGCAGTGGAATAGCTGACCTTAACAGAATTTCTGTTAAAAAGTTTGTGTAATTCATTTGTGGGTGGGAAGTGTTTGTCGAGTAACTTGAGGAAAAGTTGGCCTACCTTTGTTTTGGTATTGGTCGAATAGGGTGGGGAAAACCAGATCACCGATCTCCTTCTATTGCGGGTCCCCCGTGGTTGGTCTCGGTTGGGGGTGTATGAGATTTCTTCTCTGAACCCGCTGTCGCGGAGTGCTTTGTTGTAATATGGTGCTGCTTGGTTGAAAATTTCGGGACTGGATGAGAGGTTTGAAATTCTTTGGCTAATATTATTGATTAAATTTTTAAAGATGGTGGGGGGGTGGCAGGATCCCTTGTGTATGTATTGGAGTGTTTCATTGGGTTTGTGGAAAGGTTTGTGTGTATTGTTTTTAAGGTTCAGTGTGGTATCTAGGAAGTTTACTTGGTCTAAATTTGTTTTAATGGTAATTTTGAAGCCGAGATTATGGAAGGTGTTAGTTAATTCTTTTCTAAATCTATCTAATGTGTTTCCGTTGTGGTTGCGTGACAGACAAAGTCCGTCATCTCTATAGAGACCAAAGAAAGAGAAAATAACGCACTTGTATTCTCCGACAAAACTAAAAATATTTATAAAATGACCAAAAAGGAAAAAACAGACCTAACAATTAGCTCCATTACCGATAAATATCAATTAGCCAAGGCAGATACATATAAATCTATTAATAATGATACTACTGAAATAGCTACTAGACTAGGCGTCGAATATAGAATTAATTATTTAGATAAGAGGAAGGCCTTTGTTACTTTAAAAGACCACAAAGAAAACTTCACAAATAAACCCTCATGCAGACTTATCAACCCAGCTAAAAGCGAACTAGGACTAGCAAGCAAATCCATTGTTAAAAATATAGTTAATAAAATTAAGGAAAAAATAAACCTAAGTCTGTGGGGCAATACTAACTCAGTCCTAAATTGGTTCCATAACATACAAGATAAACACAGATGCAAATTCACACAATTAGATATAGTAGACTTCTACCCATCCATTACAAAAGACACCCTAGATAAGGCCTTAACATTTGCACTTTCACACACAAACATCAGTCAACTAGAAAGGGACACAATACTGCAAGCAAGACAAACCCTTCTCTTCTTCGAGGGAAGGGCTTGGGTTAAAAAATCAAACCCAGAGGACCCATTTGATGTTGCAATGGGGGCCTACGACAGTGCAGACATCTGTGACTTAGTCGGCTTGCTTATATTAGATACACTCCAAAATAAATTTCCAGACCATTTCTTTGGTCTCTATAGAGATGACGGACTTTGTCTGTCACGCAACCACAACGGAAACACATTAGATAGATTTAGAAAAGAATTAACTAACACCTTCCATAATCTCGGCTTCAAAATTACCATTAAAACAAATTTAGACCAAGTAAACTTCCTAGATACCACACTGAACCTTAAAAACAATACACACAAACCTTTCCACAAACCCAATGAAACACTCCAATACATACACAAGGGATCCTGCCACCCCCCCACCATCTTTAAAAATTTAATCAATAATATTAGCCAAAGAATTTCAAACCTCTCATCCAGTCCCGAAATTTTCAACCAAGCAGCACCATATTACAACAAAGCACTCCGCGACAGCGGGTTCAGAGAAGAAATCTCATACACCCCCAACCGAGACCAACCACGGGGGACCCGCAATAGAAGGAGATCGGTGATCTGGTTTTCCCCACCCTATTCGACCAATACCAAAACAAAGGTAGGCCAACTTTTCCTCAAGTTACTCGACAAACACTTCCCACCCACAAATGAATTACACAAACTTTTTAACAGAAATTCTGTTAAGGTCAGCTATTCCACTGCCCCTTCAATAAGAAAAATTATCTCTGCAGAACCCAAAACAATTACAAACGCAGGCTGCTCATGCCAAGACAAAAACAACTGCCCCCTGGAGGGAAATTGCAAAATCAATCCAATCATTTATGAAGCAACCGTCACAGACCAGAATACCAGTAATGCAGAAAAATATATTGGGATGACGAAGGGAAGCTTCAAACAAAGGCTATACGCACACAGAAACTCCTTCAGATACAAAAACAAGGCTAATACGGCACTCGCGACCCGAATATGGCAGCTTAAAGAAGATAATACACCCTTCACCATCAAATGGAAAATAATTGAGAGAAAACCATCCTTCTCTCCAGCCATAAACAGATGTCCTCTATGTGACGCTGAAAAATACCACATCTCAAAGGACATCATCGATCCGAATACAGCCTGTTTAAATGTCCGCGATGAAATATTCAGGGGATGTGTCCACAAGAGACAAGCATTGCTTATAAACTGGTCTGACCGCTTCACATAATGTCTAACTACCCCCCCTCTACTAATATAAACACAATAAAAACGAACAAATACCTCATCAACCTATATCCACTTAAACTTCAAGAGCAAAAACTCCGACCTTCACAAAAATACAAAAATATTTAATTTATTTATCAGTTACTAGTTTAAACAAACTATATCCACATAAATTCCAAGAGCAAAAACTTCGACTTTCACCAAAATACAATAATGCAAAAATATTTAATTTATTTATCATTTAACTTATTAATCTAAATCTACAAACCCATTTTAACAAACTCAAATATTTCATATTTCCAACTAAGTTAGCTCCCTTAGATCCGAATTTCTTCATTAAAATCACCCCAATCTGGGGAAAAGATTTTTACTAACCGTTTTTTAGAACGCATACCTTCAAAAATATAACGGCTAATGATACAAATTCATAATTTGGCTCACGGGAATTTCAGAGAAACCCTTTCTTTATTTTTGTTTTTAATCTTTAATCTTTAATTTTTAATTTTTAATTTTATTTTATTTTTTATTTTTTATTATTATTAATATTTTTTAAGATTTTTATTTTTATTTATTTTATTTATTATATATTTTTATTCTTTCTATTTTTATTCTTTCTCTCTCTCTCACTCTTTATTCTCTACATTTTTATTCTCTATATTTTCTTATTATTTTTTAATTCATTTTTTTATTCTTTTTTTCTCTTTTTTTTCTCTTTTTTTTCTCTTTTTTTTCTCTTTTTTTATTCCCTGTTATACCTTTTTTATACTCTTTCTCTTTTTATTTTTTTATTCTTTTATTCTTAGTATTGAGATGTTTTTATATATATAGGTTTTTTATATTTATTTATATATATATATATATTTTTTCATATATTGCTTACCCCCCCTTTTTTTATTCCCTTTAATCTTGAATTCCCTCGTGTTTTAAATCTCAACGGTCTTATTACACTAAATTCAAATTTAAACAAACACACACAACACACTGAGCAAATAACGCGTCCCAACAAGAGTGTCATGTGACCTAACATTTCCAAAACAGATGACAACAGAAGCTGAAGAGAGCCGGATGGGTAAGACCTTCCGTGCTTGAAACCGACGGTACGAATGTTGTACTAATTTTTCTGTACCAGAATAAATAAATATTATGCTCTTAATTTTTAACTTTAATTCTTAATTAATCGAGCACTCTGCTGGGATTTTTCCTACCATTCTACAAAGAAGTTACTCAGCCCCTACCAGGAATTACAGTTAAACCCTGTTAGCCTCGTAGTCGAGCACTCTCGGGAAATTACCAACACCACGGAAAAACTAATTAACAGGGATTACCACCTATACCCTGGGAAATGGAACTATACACTCTCGGATATTCTACCAAAAATATCCCAACCCCCAAAAAACAAACATATACCAGGATACTCCTGACAAAAATAGTGGACGTCATAGGAAGAATGAGGTGGAAAGTGTTGAATACAGAACAGAGGCAAACGGAAAAAAACTACTACGGCTTAAAATCTGGTAAATACCCGCCAAAAGTAGAGGCCTTAGACAACTTCGAAAAAGACCTACTCAACATTACTCACAACCTAGTTTTTACAAACAAGCAAAATCCATTTCAGAAGACACTTACCGCCGACATAAAAAAACTTAAAAGAGAAAATAACGCACTTGTATTCTCCGACAAAACTAAAAATATTTATAAAATGACCAAAAAGGAAAAAACAGACCTAACAATTAGCTCCATTACCGATAAATATCAATTAGCCAAGGCAGATACATATAAATCTATTAATAATGATACTACTGAAATAGCTACTAGACTAGGCGTCGAATATAGAATTAATTATTTAGATAAGAGGAAGGCCTTTGTTACTTTAAAAGACCACAAAGAAAACTTCACAAATAAACCCTCATGCAGACTTATCAACCCAGCTAAAAGCGAACTAGGACTAGCAAGCAAATCCATTGTTAAAAATATAGTTAATAAAATTAAGGAAAAAATAAACCTAAGTCTGTGGGGCAATACTAACTCAGTCCTAAATTGGTTCCATAACATACAAGATAAACACAGATGCAAATTCACACAATTAGATATAGTAGACTTCTACCCATCCATTACAAAAGACACCCTAGATAAGGCCTTAACATTTGCACTTTCACACACAAACATCAGTCAACTAGAAAGGGACACAATACTGCAAGCAAGACAAACCCTTCTCTTCTTCGAGGGAAGGGCTTGGGTTAAAAAATCAAACCCAGAGGACCCATTTGATGTTGCAATGGGGGCCTACGACAGTGCAGACATCTGTGACTTAGTCGGCTTGCTTATATTAGATACACTCCAAAATAAATTTCCAGACCATTTCTTTGGTCTCTATAGAGATGACGGACTTTGTCTGTCACGCAACCACAACGGAAACACATTAGATAGATTTAGAAAAGAATTAACTAACACCTTCCATAATCTCGGCTTCAAAATTACCATTAAAACAAATTTAGACCAAGTAAACTTCCTAGATACCACACTGAACCTTAAAAACAATACACACAAACCTTTCCACAAACCCAATGAAACACTCCAATACATACACAAGGGATCCTGCCACCCCCCCACCATCTTTAAAAATTTAATCAATAATATTAGCCAAAGAATTTCAAACCTCTCATCCAGTCCCGAAATTTTCAACCAAGCAGCACCATATTACAACAAAGCACTCCGCGACAGCGGGTTCAGAGAAGAAATCTCATACACCCCCAACCGAGACCAACCACGGGGGACCCGCAATAGAAGGAGATCGGTGATCTGGTTTTCCCCACCATATTCGACCAATACCAAAACAAAGGTAGGCCAACTTTTCCTCAAGTTACTCGACAAACACTTCCCACCCACAAATGAATTACACAAACTTTTTAACAGAAATTCTGTTAAGGTCAGCTATTCCACTGCCCCTTCAATAAGAAAAATTATCTCTGCAGAACCCAAAACAATTACAAACGCAGGCTGCTCATGCCAAGACAAAAACAACTGCCCCCTGGAGGGAAATTGCAAAATCAATTCAATCATTTATGAAGCAACCGTCACAGACCAGAATACCAGTAATGCAGAAAAATATATTGGGATGACGAAGGGAAGCTTCAAACAAAGGCTATACGCACACAGAAACTCCTTCAGATACAAAAACAAGGCTAATACGGCACTCGCGACCCGAATATGGCAGCTTAAAGAAGATAATACACCCTTCACCATCAAATGGAAAATAATTGAGAGAAAACCATCCTTCTCTCCAGCCATAAACAGATGTCCTCTATGTGACGCTGAAAAATACCACATCTCAAAGGCCATCATCGATCCGAATACAGCCTGTTTAAATGTCCGCGATGAAATATTCAGGGGATGTGTCCACAAGAGACAAGCATTGCTTATAAACTGGTCTGACCGCTTCACATAATGTCTAACTACCCCCCCCCTCTACTAATATAAACACAATAAAAACGAACAAATACCTCATCAACCTATATCCACTTAAACTTCAAGAGCAAAAACTCCGACCTTCACAAAAATACAAAAATATTTAATTTATTTATCAGTTACTAGTTTAAACAAACTATATCCACATAAATTCCAAGAGCAAAAACTTCGACTTTCACCAAAATACAATAATGCAAAAATATTTAATTTATTTATCATTTAACTTATTAATCTAAATCTACAAACCCATTTTAACAAACTCAAATATTTCATATTTCCAACTAAGTTAGCTCCCTTCGATCCGAATTTCTTCATTAAAATCACCCCAATCTGGGGAAAAGATTTTTACTAACCGTTTTTTAGAACGCATACCTTCAAAAATATAACGGCTAATGATACAAATTCATAATTTGGCTCACGGGAATTTCAGAGAAACCCTTTCTTTATTTTTGTTTTTAATCTTTAATCTTTAATTTTTAATTTTTAATTTTTAATTTTATTTTATTTTTTATTTTTTATTATTATTAATATTTTTTAAGATTTTTATTTTTATTTATTTTATTTATTATATATTTTTATTCTTTCTATTTTTATTCTTTCTCTCTCTCTCACTCTTTATTCTCTACATTTTTATTCTCTATATTTTCTTATTATTTTTTAATTCCTTTTTTTATGCTTTTTTTCTCTTTTTTTTCTCTTTTTTTATTCTTTGTTATACCTTTTTTATACTCTTTCTCTTTTTATTTTTTTATTCTTTTATTCTTAGTATTGAGATGTTTTTTATATATATAGGTTTTTTTATATTTATTTATATATATATATATATTTTTTCATATATTTTTTACCCCCCCCTTTTTTATTCCCTTTAATCTTGAATTCCCTCGTGTTTTAAATCTCAACGGTCTTATTACACTAAATTCAAATTTAAACAAACACACACAACACACTGAGCAAATAACGCGTCCCAACAAGAGTGTCATGTGACCTAACATTTCCAAAACAGATGACAACAGAAGCTGAAGAGAGCCGGATGGGTAAGACCTTCCGTGCTTGAAACCGACGGTACGAATGTTGTACTAATTTTTCTGTACCAGAATAAATAAATATTATGCTCTTAATTTTTAACTTTAATTCTTAATTAATCGAGCACTCTGCTGGGATTTTTCCTACCATTCTACATAGAAGTTATATATATATATATATATAAATAAAATTTAAATTCTTAAGACATGGAGGATATTTGAGATAAGATGGTCCCTAGAGTAAATGTGGTAATGTGGTGGAGAATCATTTTAGCTAAGCTGAGGATAGGCTGAGGATAGCCAACGACACCCGACTCCCCACACTTTTGATCGCCTTGTTCCTAATTAAAAAATCTATAAATTCTATTTTTATATTTTTGCAAGCAAATAATTTAAAATGAATCTGTTCTGGTATTACACTTCATTTTTTCTGTCTTCCGTCAGTGACGGAGAAACTTTTCTAGACTGAAGCAATTTTAATTTTTGTCCCAATCCAAAGTGACCCTTTTTAGGAGCTGGAATTTCACCACATTAAAAATCTGACCACAAATAAAATCTTTGAAGCAAGTAAATAGCAACACACGAAATTACGTACATCGGAAACAACAATATTCTTTACAAAAAAAATCAGTTTATATTGTTATTACATGATAATAATTTTACCTGTTTTTATTATAATAAATATGTAAATAAAATTGTTCTAAAATTGTTTACACTCAAAATAATAAACGAGTTTTAGTCTTAAAAATCCATAAAAAATGTGATGTTTCGCGCAGAAACGACATACAATTTTTCTCTTGTTTTTGTTTGATTAATATTGAATAAAGTCCAGTTTAAGTATAAATCTGATCGTGTACATTTATTTTCTTTTTTAAATGCAATTTTAAATGTTTACTAAAACTTAACATTTTTTTATCAATCATTTTATCAACAATTTTATTCCAGACGGCATCTTTTGATGTAAATTGTTGTCCTCCTTCATAAACCTTCCTCTTTAAAATTGACCAGAGCTGCTCAATCGGGTTTAAGTCAGGAGAACAAGGCGGCCAAGTCATGAGACTCTCTCCCTTGATGCCCAGAGATGCGAGGAAGCTAGTCGTAGCCTTTGCTGCATGAGATGGAGCATTGTCGTGCATAAAAATCAGTTGACGTAGACGAAGTAAAGGCAGATCGTCCAGCCAAGGTGACAAATGCTCATCTAAGAACGATATGTATGATTGGCTTGTGAGTTTCACACTCTCTGGCACTCGGAAAAGTCCAATTAATTTATCACCTATGATACCCGCCCAAAAAATAACTCCCCGCCACCTTGTTGGCGACGAACGCGATGTGAGATAGCAGCCCATCCATCTAGACTATCAAATGTGGCTCTAGCTTTATCTGTGAATAGAACCTGTTGGAAGTCCGTTTTCATGTATTTTTCTGCCCACGCAATGCGTTTTCCCTTATGGGTTTTGTTCAAGGGAGGCCTGGAAATGGGCTTCACGTTCCTGGCCATCTCATTCAAGACACTGCATCTGGTCTTTCTGGATATCGGAACAACACCAGCTTTGCCAAAAATGGAGGCGCTTGTGCCATTTGGTTCCCTAATGATATGTCTGCGTATTTTTCGCATATCGCGAGGGGAAATGGTCATTCTTGTACCCTTATCTTTCCTTTGTGCAGTGTTGGGCTTCTCCACAAAAGAAACCAAGGTTCTCTTATCCTTTTTCAGTTCCTTGGCTAAATCCAGAAGTGTCAGTCCTTCTGCAAGGCCAGCTAAAACCCTTTGCCTTTAAGTAGCAGCCAAACGTCGATTTTGGGGCATTTTTTCAAACCTGCAATAAAGCGAGAAACAGTAAAAATGGCTTACAAATGCATAAATGTCTATAACTTTAGAAATATAGTATAGATTTGCAAAATATTTTGGTATCTTACCTACGTAGGAGCACTCTTTCAGTGTGCAAAATTTCAAACTTGTGCGATTTATATTATTGAAGTTATTAACAATATTATGATCTACAATAAAGCGAGAGACACAGTTCATATATGTATATATATATATATATATATATATATATATACACATTTTAAAGACTAAGATAGTTGCGGCTTCACGTTTGGCATTGAAAAACATTTTAAAAGTAAACTGATTACGAAATCAGTATTTTTCTTCTATGGTGCCAAATAGGTCGAACCTCGAAAACAAGCGATTCGCGCTTTCGCGTTAGCTGAATCGAGACTAGCGGATATAAACTAAGAATACATCAGTTTATTTACCTACTACTGTTTTTGAGTGGTCATTTCACCCGATCCGCTCTTTAAGTGTGAGTGGTCAGATTTTCAGGCGAGATAAACGAGTCAATATTTTGAATACTTAGTAATCAAGAAGGACAAACAATATATTTTTTACTAGACTGACAAAACACGAATTTTCTTTTCTTTAGACTAAACACAGCGATTATGAATTTTGCTTGACAAATGTTCCTAATAGGAAGTACGGAAAATAAAAACCTTATTAAATGTGTGATTATCTATGATAGTAGTTTAAAACGTTTGATTTCTACATTCGTCTCACCTAGTAACTAGTTCTAATATTCCGTCTTTTATCAACTAAATGTAACTGTGAATTAAAATATACGACTTTGTAATTTTATTAATTACAAATAGAACTTTGTAATTTTGTGAATTAAAATACTCTAAAAAAATGAAACATTGTGTATTTTAGGTACGTTCAAAATCAAGTATGGGCAGGTGATTTGAAATATTAGTGAAATGATCAGATTTGAAAATAAAATAGAAAAATCAGGGAATTATCAAATTTAAGTGAACTTTATAAAACCTTTTTTATTAATCTATTACTTTTATGATGAGTAAATTATTTTTTAATCCCGATAAAAATAATTGTAATTTTTGTCTTTCATCTTTCACATTTATTTGCACAATGAGATTCATTCAGATATTTAATAGAATGTTATTTGTGCATTTATTTTGTATTGATATTGTGTATCTCACGTGCATTCATTTTTAAAGGTTCAATTGAGCAGATGGTTAAAAAGGGACATAACTAGATATACATACATATATTTGGAGATGAATGAAAAACCGAATAGACCAAACAATACAATCAGATCAACACATATGGTGATATTTTATATTCAGTTTTTATTATCACAACATTTCATCAAACGTGAGTGAACAACTATTATTTTCAAATAATAACCAACAAAAATAATAAAAAAAAGAAAACCCATTTCTTTATTCTTTTGTTACGTCTGAGAAAAAGTGGATATTTTTTGACAATCGGAGATGATTAGCTCAGTGGTAGGATGAAAGTTGACAGTCAGAATCCCCTCTTCAGAAAAAATCCCATAAGCAGACGGAGATGGGTACTGTTTGGTGGTATACATGAGGATTAATCCACAGCAAGTTCCAGAATCCGGACAAAACAAAAGCGACTGCTGCAAATGTGCCGCATATTCTGACGAATCACTTTACAATTCGATATCTGAGATTCTTTTTCTCACATCGTATTCGTCGAAACTTTTTCCCATGGATTACCACCTTTTTAAACGTGCCGCTCATTTTTTCCGGCCGTAAATGCTTTTCGAGAGCTTGTCGGGTTCCGGACATCGGCATTCTATGCAACTGGAATAAATAAACTTTTTGTGGCAAATGATAGTGAATGTAATTATTTTTTTACCATTTGAGTAACTGCTTATCAAGGCCAAGAGTCATTTAAGGATACGGGTTGATGAAGCGGAAATGATTGCCAGTCGAAAGATGAAGAAAACTATGGAAGTACTGATATTAATCAATGATATGGACTCCGTTTGGTTACTTATGGGTCTGTCCATGAAAAAAAATTGTTGACTTTAGATTTTAAGACGACTAATTTGTGATCAGCAGTGAAGCAGTTCCGCGGTAATGTGTTCCACAGACGATAATCACTTTTAAAGAAACTCTGTCCATGGAAATTATGCCTGACGCTAGGCACATGGAATAAGAAAGGACATACTATTTTCGTTGTGGTAATAAGTTATTTCTGTGAAGATCTTACAAGGAAGCACCAAAGATTAGAGCTTAGTCGAGCCCTCTCTATAAAATAAAAACGATAGAGTAGAGAGAGAGAGAGACTAGCAACGTCTCTTCTGTAAGAAAGGGAGTCTAGGGGAGAGAAGAGATAACCCACACTAGACTTCGAAATCGATTTTGTAATCTGTCAAGCAAAACTAATTCTCTGTTCTACACTTCCCTAAATGTGACAGCAGTATTCCATTTTTGGACTTATTTGACTCTTATATAGGTTGAGGGTTACATCTAGAGTTAGTAACTTCTCCAACGACTTTAGCAATGGTTTTATTTCGATAATCTCAACTGAGTTCCAGTTAATTTATAAGCATTTGATGTTAGTGGTCGGAAACTGACATCATATTTTTACCAACCAAATAAAAATATTATAATAAATACAGTAATCTGTTAAGGCGTTCACTAATTAAAGGAACCGCTAAACAAGAACAATACAATAAAAACGTAATTAACTGCTATAGATTTTATTCGTTTTGAGGAAGACCTAATGTCTCGTGAGTCACAATCAAACAAAATACATGGTTTTTATCGAATGCAAATTACAAATAATAACAAAACAATAAAATCATCTTCCTGTGACTGAAGGATTTCATCCACGATCATCTCCATAGAGAGTGGGTGCATTTCCGCCTAGAATTAAAGTCTTATAACAGCCCACTCCACCAAAATATTATGAATTTGAAGTAGGACCATTCATTAAACTGTTGACGTCGTGTTCTTTTCTGCTAGCAGCGAAAAGGGAGGACATTCCGGAACTGTGTACATATGGGACCTTAGCCTTTTAATTCATGGTCGATTCTTAAGTCATTTCTTTACATGCTTCCAAACGAACTCTCCATTCTTTCTCCCTCTGTTTTTGAGCCATGTGGCGTCACGTCCGTTTCTACCTATAGCAGGTTGAGGTGACATCTAAGTGTGAACGCCCCCCCCCCCTATGAAACCAAATCATCAACTATATACTAGCGAACGGACCCTTTATTATTTAACATTACTAGATAAATATGTTTTTAGAACGAGTTGCAAAACCAGATTAAGACTAGCAATAGCGTAGAGCATTTGAAGATGAAATGCAATGATTGCAGAAATGAATTAAGATGAAATTTTTGGAACAATCGATTTAAATATTGAACAGAATTTGATATGTTTATTGATATTTTGTTAATTGTTTATATGTTCTGTGCAATAATTTTATAACGGTTTGAAATGAGAATATAGAAAAGAGTTTCGCGGCATTTTGATAATTGTCGCTTTTGCAAACAGTCTACGACAGGCGATCCCAAAAGTAAAGATCAATGCTCTTATTTGATACGTGTATTGCATTATAATTTTAAACGAGGGTGAGATTAAAGAGACATTGGATCTAAAAGAAGGAGATACAGGCACACACGACATTTTTTTCTTACTAAGCTAATTAAATGAAGGATTTGAAAGAAAATAGAAATCAAGGAAGACTACAAATACCAAATGAAAATGATGGCCATGATAAATCAGCGGCGGAAAGATAATACTAAGCAATCACTAACACAATAAAAATGCTGTGTGCAGCAAGACTAAATGTCGAGTGTGCCAAAATAAAGTAAATAGTGGAAAATTCCACGTGATGTTAGTTAAGTAAGAAAATGGAATTTTTCATTAGAAGTTAAGTTAGAAGTTGGGCGTACGTGTACAGTAAGTTGCGTCATGGGAGGAAATACGTGGCAGAAAAGTAAAGAAGTTGTATATGCCTCTAGGAAGTCAGGTGTCGAAATGATTAGACGCGGTTTTTAAGGCTCCCACAACCCTACGGAGGTCGGTCGGAAGGATACAGTTCATTTGGATGTACTTGCTCTAAATTACTCTAAATACTAAATCAATAAGAATATGAATTTGGGTACACAGCTGCTAGGTTTAATTATGAGTAACGTGGTTTAGTTTTATTTAGTTGGGCGCAAAGAAGGCAAAGAGGGAGGTAGAAGCCCTTAGTGAAAATTCAGATACCTCAGATTTTTATGAAATTTTAACAATATATATTATGCATCAATTAATAGAAATTCACCGAATTTCATTTTCTTTGGAGCATTTCAAAAGGTGCATAATATGGATAGAAGCTTCCATTTAAAAATTCAAATTTTTCAGATTGGCATTACATTTTATCCATAGTCATTAATTATTAATTAAGCCAGATACACAGAATCTCAATTTCTTTATGATTTTAAATCAATAAGAACAATTAATGGAGTTATTTGTTGTTCTTTTTAATTGTTGCAATTACTTCAGCCATAAAGAGAAGGAAAACGAAAAGACCAACAGCGCTACTACTGCTACATCACCTCTACTTGGACGTCACATCAAATGAGCCAACTTTTACGTCTCAGTGAGAGGAACAAACAGCTGTTTCAGTCGACAAAGAAAACAAAGAAATCTCACACATTGTACTATACTTCAACATTGTCTTTTCATAACGTGAGTAAATCATTTGACAAACTTTACATCAGCGTCGGGGGCAGATTGCGATAAAAATGGTGTATTAGCAATAAAAATAATTTTGTGTTTTTTTTTAAGATTATGACATGATGACATTTTGGAGTGAAAATCTATTGAATATTAGGCATCAAATCTGACGAAAACACTTTTGAAATTAGTAATATATTATAGATTTTAACTCTAAAAAGTTCATCATGCCATCAATTTAAAGAAAACAAACCATAAAACCATTTTTATCACCTATACACATTTTTAATTCTAATCTGTCCCCAACGCTAATCTCAACGTTTGTCAACCTATTTATACCAATTCTAATACAGCCAGTGGCATTATATGAATTAAAAAGCCGAAAGGATATGAGAAAGCAAAATAATTCCAGTAGAAAAAAAGAATGAAAAAAAAAAGACAAATATAAGGTATGAACCCGCATAACTATGGGTAATAGAATACCTTGTTTTAAAATCATCGTATACAAGAGGTTGTTTACAATAGATGTGTTTCCACGTAAAATATCACCCAACAAACAGACGAAAACCAACAGCCTCCGACATTCTAACATGCATTATTGCAGTTCGAATGTAAAGCCACCTGGTTGCTTACACCCTTCTACTGGTGGATGTAAAACGCTGTAGAAAACGGAGTTACGAATATCAAGCTAATCTCTTAATCACAAGGGTAGAACGAAAACAACAATACGAGATCCATGAAAAATAGATTTGCACTGACCTTAATGCAGGGGTTTGACTCAGTTCCACACAGCTAGATAATAAACGTCAATAAATATATAGCAACTCACCTATCGCGACGGCCTTTATCAGAAGGAACATAACACTATGAAAATAATCCCATACATCAGTTTAACGAGCCAACTACATTATCCCGATTGATAAAAATGACCAGCCTAATCGTATAATGCTATATTCGCATTTTCAATGGCACAAGCGTGTGCGAGTAGGTTTTTCATATTATCTAACATTCAATCTTATATCGATTATTTTTCCAGGTTGCGTGAAACTGATTAAATATATCTTTATTTATAGAAAGTTAAGTATGTGCATATGGTTATATATTTATATGTATAGAATTCACTCCTAAACTAATTCAACGATCATTATGAATTTTGGTACACATCTGCTAGGTTTAACTATGGGTAACGTATGTTAAATTTAATTTAATTTAGTTGCGCGCAAAGAAGGCAGAGGGAGATAGAAGCCCTTCGTGAAAATTCAGATACCTCCGATTTTTATGAAATTTTAACAATAGGTATTAGACATTCTCACAATAGGTATTAGATATTCTCACAATTTTAGTTTCTTTGACGTATTTTAAAGGTTGTTTAAGGTGCATAATATGGGTAGAACCTTCTATTTAAACATTCAAATACTTCAGATTGGCATTAAATGTTATCCATAGTCATTAATACATTATTAAGCTATATACCCAGAATTTCAATTCCTTCTGAAGACCCCTTAAGCTTAAGCCTTAAATTTGAGACATTTACTAAAATTAAAATCATGCAATGGATTTTGCTAAACATTTTAGAATAAGAATTCTAGACATGAAGTTTAGTATCATTATATCTTGATTTTAATCTTCGTAAGGGATATAAAAGTGGTGCAAAACTGTTCTGTTCACTTAATTGATTTTACCCGTCCTGGGACGAGTATTCTTTTACTTCTATATAAACTCAACTTTTCAAACGCTATCTTTCAAAGCTTTAAATTTTAAGACTCAAACTATTTTAAAACATAAAATATTAACCATTGTTTATTAATCTGACAATGAAATATTACACTTTTTAGTCACAGTCTCTTCTCTTTTTCAGTCGACCTATTCATTGATATCTACTCGCTTTGACCTGTTATTGATATATGGAAAAAGTAATTAAATTCAATTGGCAATCAGAAGTTGCTATGACCAGATGATCCTACAAAACTGACCGAACCATCTGCGAATGTGGAGGAGGACCATACGATGCAATACTGTCTTTTCTGCTCTCTACTACCCAACCTGACAGCTTTAAAGATCTTGCAGAGTACAACAATAATGCAAACAACTGCGTAAAAAAGTGTGAGACTGTTGTATGACCACATGTATCTGACACGAAAAGAAGAAGATTGGCTATCACGCCTTCAAACTGTGGAATAGATTACCTAGTCTATTAAGGTATTTGTTATATCCTAAATTACATAGGACATACTAAATTAAGAATACGCCGAGTGGTTTGCGTTTAACAGGGATCCGGTAGGAAGTAGAGACGTTTACTCTTCACTCACGTCCAGATATCACTGTCCGTCTTATATACGTACTTTCGTATATAGTCAATACCTGATTACTTCCCTTTATGTTAGTTTCGTATTTATGCCAATCAATTACAACAGTATTAATTAAAAAACAATATACAAAAGTCACTTACTAGAATAGAGAATTCAATTAACATTATCTGTTATTTTAAATTCCATTACGATTCTTTTGGCAAAATTAATCTCTTCTCGTGAGAGAGCTTTTCAATTTCTACTCATGAATAAAACAATACTGCATAACTATTCTTTTCTATTTTTTAATTTTTAAATCGTTGAAATCTTTGAAGAATATTAAATTGAATTACTTTGTTTGTTTTTTTTAAATACCGGGGAATCATGAGATACACATCCATGTTGAACATTTAACAATGATACAATTATTTTAGCAATAATTCTTTTTCATTGTCGATTGCTGGGTTTCCCAATCACACCTCAGTATCATATTTCGCTTTTAAGAAATGAAATTTGACAATACCAATTATAAATATATATTACAGAATATTAATTTATTAGAAATTTTAAAAGAAAATAAATATGCAAATGTGTAAAATCGGGTTTTGTTTGACGAAGTTTAGAGATTACTATATGTACTGCATCATAATATTTAAGTAAGACTTACAAGTTTTGATGTTAATATACTTAGGAAAGATTCGCATTTATTCATATTTAGACTAGATTAGATTGGAATAGTAAATTAGCTAAATGCAGTTGTCTCCATTATTTCTTAATGTATTTATTACGTTTAAAATATTGTGACTGACTGACGGACAGACAGACAGACAGACGAACGAACAAATCCCTAATTTATATAAGCTAGTAATCATGTTTAGCAGCTTTAGTTATCTTATTTAAATACCTAAATATTTTTTATAGAGATTGACTAAACAGAGTATTAAACTTTATCACTAACAACTGAAGTACTATTAGCTAAATGCAGTATTCTCCATTATTTCTTAATGTATTTATTACGTGTAAAATATTGTGACTGACAGACAGACAGACAGACAGACAGACAGACAGACAGACAGACAGACAGACAGACACTTTATCACTAACAACTGAAGTACTAGTATCCTCTGATAAGTGGAGAGGCGATGGTGAAGACCCAAATACTTTATAACAAAAAAAAAGCATTGGTGAAATGAAAACTTCGATAATATTAATTACACAAGTGTAGAATGTTAAATATATGGAATAGTGGATAAGCATATATACAGACAGGACCGCCTTTAACGTTCTGCTGTATATAAGGCTTCTTTTCGTTTCAATAAAGCTTTTCTAGACACACTGCTTGATGTCATCTATGATGATGAATCTACCAACATATGGGTTCAGCTTTATAGATGTGTTTCTCTTCTTATTTCTACTAGTCTGTTTATATGCTTATCCATTACTCCATATACTAAACATTCCAATTTGTCATTAATTTTAATTTATGTTTTAAAATCCTACTCACACAAGTGTAGTAAGAGGTTTACAAAACGTTTGACGCTGGTAAGTTCACAGGTTTTAAAATAATTGAAATGTACTCGAAGTTTGAGAATTCTTGGAAGTGTCATGTGGTTTTAGGGTAACCTGAATTTCATAAAACACTTTTTTAGTGGATGATGTAGAAAGAGAAAAAGCTGTTATTGGAATTGAATATATACAGACTATGTAAGCGGCGTCGATACATTAAATATTTGTTTCAAAGCTAATCTTACTTTAATAGTTCTAAAGGTATAGTACGAGTATATATACAGACACCTACATGATAGTTCCCCGTTTATTACATATATGCACAAAATGGTTGATATTCAATTTGGTAAAGTTATATGAATAACTTAAAGGTATGCAATTAAAAAAAGATGATTGCTTGGTGCAGACAAGTACTTCAGATAGTTCTCATTAAACTTACTTACTTATAAAGATCCTGCATATCTAATCTGAACAAATTCAAATCGGAAGTCAATTAATAACGAGGACAATGTAAGGATGGGCGAACGTCTCATCTGGGCTTTATCTCTCCATATTTTTATAAAGTATTCTCGAAGTTATATCAGAGAAACGTTGATAATTCAAAAGCTATTTATTTGAGTTGGCTGAAATGGTCTATGATGGTTACTGCTATCACAGAGCATCAGATGTATGAATGACATTTGAAACAATCGGAAGTTGAAATACCGTCAAAATTTGAAGCCTGCCTAGCTAAACTTTTCGAGGTCATCGTCTAATGTCAGTCAAGGAAATTGGCTACAATATGGACCAAGTATCGACTCTTATGATAAATATTGCCGAATTTATCGCCAAAAGTGTGACCGTTTCTGTGACCGTGACCTTGTTATTTGACCTAGCTAGCCCTAAATTATTAGGTTCTAATATAGACTATGGCCGATATTTTTACCAAGTTTGGTGACGATTAGTCAAGCGTTGTTGACGCTAGGCTCTACACAACCAAGCAAAGAAACAAAGCTCGACGGAAAACAAAGTCTCGGCCTCTGTATGGGGCAATGTTGTTATGAATTCATCGTATTGTATATAATTGTATCAATCAGATTTGGTTCTGTTCAGTTCTAGGAGGTCCACCCTCTCACACTTTACATTCTCTCTGAGAAGGAGTTAAGTTATTGCTGATCGCCCGATGCGCTCCTACCGGGGAATGTTGACAGTGCGGATCACACATTTTTTTTAGATCAGAGTCGTGTATCTTAGTGTGTTGGCTTCTCAAAACCACGCTTGACCTTGTGTCTTACCTCTTGGCAAGGAGTTTAATAATATGAACACGCACCCGTCTTTAATTATTCATTCTGTTCGCTTGTTTGAATATTTTCCATAATCGTGTATAACAGTTTGAAAATTAAAAGACAATCTTTTTATTGCTGTTCATGTTTGTGGTTTTGAAAATATCTCAGAATCACGAAAGGGAAAAGTTAAGTTTTGCGTTTTTTATTCTTTATATCATACAAATAACATGATTTCTGTTAAAACATTTCTTTTGTTATTTAGTTTAATCAATTCAAAATTGCAATTTCCAATTTTTGTGTGAGAAATTACAACTGATGTTTTCGATATTTTCTTTTCATCTATTCTCGGTTTTTAGTAAAGGAAACATTGGAACGATTTCCTTATCATTTATTCTTCTTTTGATGTAGAGATATTATGTGCAAAACCCGAGGGAATATATTTATCTTACATTTTGCAAGGACATTTTTTTTTATCCTTAAAATGACTTTACATATCACCTGCCGAAGAATAAATAGAATTTAAATACAGGGGTATCATCAAAATTCAGTTAATTTCGTTCAAAAGCGAACCCCATCCCTCAAAAGTTGCAGATTATTTTTTGTAAACCTTTTTAGAATAATCTATTATGCATGTTTGTTTGAATTCTTTTTTAATCGTATTTTATTTGGCCACAGGATAGCTTTATTTATTTCTAATTGAACACCTCATACATTTGATGTTTATATAAAAACAAAAATGTCATCCATCTCTCTATTCCCCTCTATATACACCGCCCTCGTTTTTTCTTACCATCTCTCTCTCTATATATATGTATATAAACATAACACACACACACTATATATATATATATATATATATATATATATATATATATATATATATATATATATATATATATATATACATACATCATTATTTTTATTTATACACACATAGACATAATCTGCGACACTGGCGTGTCGATTTTATCGATCAACAGATGTTAGAAACTGATCCTTTTTCAGATCATATTTGGAAAACATTAAATTTATCTATATCTATCTATCTATCTATCTATCTATCTATCTATCTATCTATCTATCTATCTATATATATATATATTGTGTGTGTAAATACACAGACACTATATATATAAATATATATATATATATAGAGAGAGAGATAGAGAGAGAGAGGGAGAGAGATAGGCAGCATGTTTTCATTCTTAGACATTAAGCAATTATACGTTTGAATGTTGAACGCACTTAGAATATAATACAATTCTTAGTGGTTAAGAAATCGAACGTTTGAATCTTGGCCGCTTTTCGAACGTAATCACGGTTTCATGTAACATCTCAATATTATAGACGCTCTTTTAAAAGTTGTAAATTACTTAGCCGTTATAGTAATAAAAAACAACCTACAGTAAATACATATTTGTAGAGACACCAAGACTAACACCGCCTGAAAATGATTTGACGAATCAAATCGAAAGTAGTCACGAAAAAGGAAAGAAAATGGAATAAGAAACCCACGGAACTTACATACACCAATTTGACCCAAACATAAAATGGACCATTCAGAAAATAAAAAAAATTAAAAAAATGGTAAGATACATGTAAGAAGAAACGTTATTTGTAATCAATGAAACAGGCGCGTGGAAAAAATTGCGAAAATTTTCCTTTAGGCCTTATCGCCTGACCCTCTAAGAAGAAAAGGTCAGAATGATGAATTTAAAACTAAGAACATCGAATGAAAAATGAGAGGGAAATTGTTACAGTTGGAGAAATCAATTGAGACAAGAAAAGGGGGTACATTTCTCAAGGTTATGGGAGATTTGAATCATGGAAGATCTCCAATTTATGTTTCAAAATATTTTGTCTACACCGGCAAGGTCGAGAATTGTTAATAACTAACGCCTCAATAATGTTGAGATGATAGTTCGATCTGGCACTGTGTAAAACAGAAACCACCCATCAGAATACTGGTCAGAACACACACACGCGCGTATATATATATATATATATATATATATATATATATATATATATATATATATATATATAAATGAAACGGTCGAATGTCAAAATGCGATGAACGAATTAAAAAAATTGTGAAGTAATCACTACAAAAAGTGTTTATTTCAATACTCTACCATACGGAAAATTATGTTTTACATGATGTGATATCGACATAATTTGTTGTTATTTTCAATTAAAATAAGCTTTTAGTAGAAGTTTAGATTAAAAATGATCTCTTTACACCCCCCACACACACACATATATATATATATATATATATATATATATATATATATATATATATACCTTGTCAGATTAATAGGAAGAATCACAGCTCAATTATTAAATACAATTTTCCAAAAAATTGAGAATTAATATAAGAGCGTAATATTTATTTATGTATTATTATTGTTTTGACATTCTGCTATATAATATATGAATAATATCTATCTATCTATCTATCTATCTATCTATCTATCTATCTATCTATCTATCTATCTATCTTTATTTTCTATGTATATTTGAGCAGCATTTTTCTTTGATACAAGTTTGATCAAACAGAAGTGAAAGTTCCTGTTTATTCTTTTTTTGATCCAATTTTTCGAGTTAGCGAGCCAACCATCTAATTTTGTACTCCAATGTGGATAATAACTTGCCATATTTGCAAACATTTTTGACTCTCATGGGTCGCTGTCGTGTTGAGGTTACATAATTAAAACTGGTGAATCTATTACGAAAGACGATTTAGAACGTTTTAAAACATTTTAATATACCATTTCCCCCCTTGTATCGGGCTTGTTTGATAGTTGATTTACCTGATCGAATGCGTAATGCTTCAATGATGGGGAGGCGAAGGTTACAATTTGAGACTGCGAAGATGGTAGTGTTTTTTGTTAATATATTTCGGAAATCTTTTTAGGTAATGTCGTGTGCGATTAGATGTTGGTAGATTGAGTTGTGAGGGGAGGTGAAGTGACATGTTAGACGGCGAGAGATACTTGTTCTAGCCATGCCAATATATATATTATTTGTAGAGACCCATTCTCCCATTTGGTATTTGAACGCATATCCGGCATTACTAGTTTTTAGTAAACTATTATTGGACGCCCGGTTATTTCGTATTAATAAGTAAGCTGTTTCAGATTTTTATAAAATATGGTAAATCGGAGTTTAGAGTTTTTGTCAATAGGGGAAATATGTTTATATGAATATTGTTTTTATCTTATAGTCTTCTTTGTGATTAGGGTGCATCTGGTTAGAGTACAATAAATTGATATTATCATTATTGTAAGTGTTTTTGTTATGGCGGCTAAAGAGTGTTTAATCTGCTGATCGACGATGTAGTTTGGGAGATTATTATTAAATAGGTTGTCTTAATGTCGGCGAGTGTTGTATAGAATATGTTGTTAGTATATGAATTGCGTTTAACTCGGTAAACAAGATTTTTTAATACGACCATTTTGTATCTTTAAGGATATTCACTTTTAAAATTAATTAGGCTTGAATCTTTGCTTGTAGATTTTTGTACGGGTTGGTGATGAACAAATTTATAACACCATATCTACCCCGTAGCTACAGATTGGCTCCAAGAAACGCCATCAACAGGAAAAGCCTGCACTACAAACAATACAGAAGAATGATCTTGTTCCGTATTCCTTAGTGACAGCGGTACTATCCTAACACTAATGTACGGGCTCCAAAGGTGTTGAAACTTTTGGATACTAATTACATCTGAAAATTTGAGATTTAGAACTTTTATAAGCCTCCTTAAACTAAATCTACTAATGAAAAGATCATTATGAATTTTGGAATATATATTCCAGGCAACACGGTCACTAACATAGACACATTATTTTTGGGTGCATCTATACAAAGTTAACTATGTGTATATGTTTATATGTATATATTTCGTTGTACATAGTAACCCCCTAAACTAATGAACCGATCATTATGGAGTTTGGAATATATATTCTCTGCAACTCTGTTAGTAAGATTAGTGTATTATTTTTTTATAAACTTTATTATTTAGGGAATGCGTCCACCAAAACTGGCACTCTCCCCAAAATCTTTTAAAATCAGTTAGAGGCAAAAATATACTATAGAAAAAAATTGATCCACAAATTTTATATTAAGTAATACATTTTTACAAGAATCGGGAGCGTCAATAATATGTATGTGCCTCGTTAGATCTGTACCTATTAAACTTTCTATTATGAATTATGAAATATGTATTCGAGGCAACAGGGTGAGTAACGTGGCCAGATTATTTATTTTTGTGTGAATTTTACAATTTAGGGGGGGGGGGATCAACCCGTACCATACACTCCAAAGAAACAACAAATATTAAAATTTAAAACTAATGCAATATTTATTGTTTATACCCGTCGTATGCCGGATATTCTACTTATATATATATATATATATATATATATATATATATATATATATATATATATATATATATCGCTCGTGAGCCCAAAACCTTTAGATTATATAAGTCGATTTCTTTGTCGAATCTTTTATAGCATTTGGTCTTCAGAGATTGTGCATTTATTTGACGAACGCGCAGTGAACGTGTTTTTATCTGCTTTAAAATCAATTTTGAGTTTACTCTGGTGGCGTCTTAGCGCGAATCTCTGTTGTCCCAACGCGTAACTGCAAATTACGTCCCTAAGTGAAGCCTGTCATTTTGACAAGTCCAGTGTGATCTTACGGAGTCACAAGTCGTAACACGTGCAGCCGTTTGGCGAGAGAGTATGGGGCGGGAGCAATGGAACACTGGCAGGCTTTATTGTTGCGCAACAACGGAGTGGCTGAATGTTGAGTGAATGCAGGAAAGGTAGAGAAAGAAAGAAAGAGAGAGAGAGAGAGAGAGAGAGAGAGAGAGAGAGAGAGAGAGAGAGAGAGGGGTCAGTTTTATATCCAGATAGTCCGGTCTGACTGTGTGGGTATACGCGGAAAGAATCCGTTATCTTCCGAGAAGGACGCTAAAGACGTGTAATCTGATTCCCTTCGGAAATGCTTGTATTCTATTTGGCACGTGGACATTTCATGGCGAATAAATGTTTTGGGCAACGATAACGAATGAAACTTTCTCGGTTTCGGGTGACGATGTTCCCTTATACTAATCATGTGTCTGCCTGTGCATCGATTTAGTTTGCTTTGGCATATGAACCATGCCGATGTGAATTAAGTCAGTATTAGTGAGTATATAAAAAATAAGCTTCACAGAAACACCCACACCGTTTATATATATATATATATATATATATATATATATATATATATATATATATATATATATATATATATATATGTTCTGTGTATGTAGGCAGCATTCTTTCAATTAAGCAATCATTGTTACACATAACAGAATTTGTATTCTTAGTTATAACTTTTTATTAAGAAATATTTTCTTATAATTATTTTAGTGTCAAAATAATAATAATACATATCACTAGCATTTTCGATTCTTCGTCGAATCATCTTCAGGTGACAAAAGCAAATGAACAAAGAACTGGAGAAAGAGAGAATTTCAAAAAACAGCAGAGAACACTAGATGTGAAGCTGTTAGGCGCCAAAACAACAAACTAGCGCAGTTCCTTAAGAACATTTACAATTAAAATTTTGCGACGCCAGAAATAGCGTCACTGGAAAAAAATTTGAAATGTTGTTACCCATTTTATACGTAATGTTATTTATTGTAAATTGCTGGGTTTTAATAAAGATACTTTCAGGTATTTCTAATTTAAAAACAAATAGTTTCAGAATGTAATATTTACTTGTCTTAAATGAGAGGAAGGCAGTTATTTTATTTTAAATGCTGGTAAATTGAGCTAGAGTTTAACAGGTGCATTGGTGATTTTGTCACCTGAAGATGATATATATATATATATATATATATATATATATATATATATATATATATATATATGCATATTTATTCCTATATAATTTGATATGCCAACTATCATATCACAAGATTGTTTATTAGAGTAATGTTTTATTATTATTATTATTATTATTATTATTATTATTATTATTATTATTATTATTATTATTATTATTATTATTATTATTATTATTATTTACTCACTAGGAGTTATCACACTGGTCATCGTCAGTGATCGTCCACTGCCAACAACCTGTGGTATTCCCTGGAGTCTGAGTGACAACAAGTCTCCTCATACTTCCAGTATGCTCCACTTCTTTTCGTTCATCACCGCTGATGACCTTGCGGTATCGCAACAGCCACCTACCATCGATTTCCCGCTGATAAGGGGCCCGAGTGGCAACAAGCCTCCCCAAGGTCCCAGAGCTGTCCGCGCTCTTCCAGTGGAGGTCTGGTTTGCGCTTTCCCTCCTCGACCCTCTGTCCATAATTTTCGTGGTGTCAGCCTATGCTTGCGCCTCTCTCGTGCGGTTGTATTTTCCCCGGTTCTGTTTTCTTGTGCTTCCATGTGTTTGTTTTTCATTCGTTTCTTATGTGGGTTGGTTTCCGCATTCGAGGACATTTCTCAGGATTGTAGCTGTTTTGATCATTACTGCCCTTTGTATGGTCTCAGTTATCCCTTTGATTCCTATTTCTCCTAGTCTTTTCTCCATGTTTTTGGGGACTGTTCCTAGTGCTCCTATGATTATTGGTGTTATACTGACTTTCTTCATGTTTCATATTCCTTTCAGTTCTCCGGCAAGTTCAGTATATTTGCTTCTTTTTTCCGTCTCTTTGATCTTCACTCTGTGGTCCGCTGGAACGGCAAAGTCCACGATTTTGCAGGATTTTACTTTCTTGTTGATTATTATCATATCCGGTCTCCTTGCTGTTATGGGTTTGTCTGTTTGTACATTCATATCCCATATGATTTTGTGTTTTTCGTCTTCTAGTACAGTTTCTGGTTTGTGTCTGTACCGTTTGTTTGCATATTCGAAATTCAGTTGTTTGTACATTTCCCGGTGTACTTCTTTCCCCACGCTGTCATGTCTGTTCCTGTATTCCTTTTGGGCTAGCTTGCTGCATTCACTTATTATATGATGTATCGTTTCGTCTCGTTGTCCACACAATCGGCATTTGCTGTTTTCCTGGGTTTTATGTATCTTTGCTTTAATAAAGTTTGTCCTAATCGCATTGTTCTGTGCGGCCGTCAGCAGAGATTCCGTTTCTCTGTTCAAGTGTTCTTTTTCTTAGCCATGCCCAGCTATTTTCATTGGTTTCATCGCTTGTGAATCTTATAAAGCGTCCATGTAGTTGTTTTCCTTCCCACTTTTCCTTTCTTGTCTTTTTGTTTCTGGTTTCAGTGCTTCCGGAGTTGTTTGTTGGGCTGGTGTGATACGTTTTCTAGCACGGTAAAGGGAGCCCACTTTCTTTGCAGCAGTCTTGGCGATTTCTTTTATGTATTTGTACCAAGTCATGTTACCTGTGAATGTTAGGCTGAGGAGTTTGAACGTTGGACTCTCAGGTCGAGTGTAATTTGCCATGGATATCGGTGGTTGAATAGGTTTCTTGTAGTTCTGGAATCAAAGGGGCTTTGTCTGAGCAGCATTAAATGTTACCATCCATTTATGACCCCATTCCACTACAGACTAGAGGTCACTTTCTAAGGATTCGGTCATTGCCTCGGATATGTGCGCGTCAGTTTAAACCACATGACGAGAGTAGAGCGTGGTATCATCAGCAAATATACCCATCTTAGACATAATGTTATCGGGAAGGTCGTTTATAAAAATCAGGAAAAATAAAAGTACAAGGATCGATCAATGGGGTACACCTGCATTTATGTCATGTTGTTTGGATGAACGGTCATCAGGGAAAACCTGAATCTTTCTTTTGGATAGGAAAGATCTAATTATGTTAAATATTCGTCCAGTAATACCATCTGAATTAATTTCTCTGAGAAAACCTTTCTGCCAGACCTTGTCAAAGGCTTTGAATATATCAAGCACTACCGCTCTAGCTTCACCTTCTTGTTCTAGTGTACGGTATATGCGTTAAGAGATCACCGTTAGGATATCTGCAGTAGACCATGCTTGCTTAAATCTATACTGATGGTCAGAAAGAAGTCTTTCATTAACGAGGTGATGAACTATCGCTAGATTGATTAAGGGTTTAAAGATTCTAGCGAAGAAACGAGTAGACTGATGGGGCGATAATTCTGAGGATCAGTTCTATTTCCAGTATTCTGGAAGACTGGTACCACAGATAGAATATTCCAGCTGTCAGGGAAGCAAGATTCGGCAAGGCATTTGTTGTAGAGTTTGGAGAGGACCAGCAGGGTATTCCTTTATTACTATTACTCGCATAAGATCAGCCCACATGCTTTGGAGGTGTTGTGTTTTTTAATGATCTCCCGGAGATGAAATGGCGTGATGACCAGATCATCAAGTGTGGTTTCAGTTCGCAATGGGAAGTTTGCGAAGTCCAAAGTGAAATTTAAGGCGAAACGCTGGGCAAGTAGTTCAGCCTTATAAGTTGCTGTACACACGACATTGTGGTTGGATAGCGGAAAAATTGTTGATTGCCCATTGTTCATCATACTACTGAATATTTTCCAAAAATCGCGAGTACAGAAGTGTCTTAATTTTATTTTCTGGTCATCTCTGTATACTTTCTCTTTGCTTCATCTATTATAGTCTTACAATGATTTCTTAACGCTATAAGTTTCTGTCTATTTGTAGTTGGCTTATAGCGGTTACATTGTAAAAAATCTTGCTGCCTCTGAGCAATAGGAGCTTCACAGTTCAAGGTGAATCATTGTGGAGAGTGGGGCTTGCTGTAGAATATATATATATATATATATATATATATATATAGTCATCCACATACAGCCTGTTTCGCTGTTTTATATATATATATATATATATATATATATATATATATATATATATATATATTCTACCGATAAAAAGTTTGGGACCACCTTGGATTAGTTAAAATTATTTTTTTTTATTTTGCCTATTTTGCTAAATAAATTCATATATTGTGTATATATTTACAGACGCTTATATAACATCCAAACAAATCTTCCTATGGTCTTGGTTTCGAATGTTGCAAGGTTTAGCCACGCTGATATGTCCGTGGTAATAACATTAAACTTTGAAAATATATAAAAATATATATATAAATACATAAAAGTATATAAAACATCAAATATATCAGCCCAAAACATACTTTTTTGTTAAAGCTATACAGTTTATCCAAGTCATACAATTTAAAACATATTCAGGAAAGATATCCAAGATGTTGATTGAAAAGTGTTCCAGGTGGTAAATGGTTTTCCAAAAACGAAAAAATTATCCAGGCGGGAACCTGTTTGCAATCGATGCAGTAAATGACAGTGAAAAATGTATCCAAGGTGTATGCAAATTAATAAAACGGTTTCTAAGGAGGAATTTAACTTTGTAAATACCGAGTCGGTGGGTATTTTACACGAGCAGTTGAAAGTGATCAACAAACTGTATTGGATCTTGCATGAAGCTATTTGTACTGCTTGTTATTAAACTCACTCAGAGTTTAGTAAAGGAGGCTTATAATAATATTTATAAATAAATATTAATTATTTATTACCTACAGACATCGATGTTTCATGCTAACGCAATCTTCAGTGCAGAAAATTAATTCTCAACGGTCGGCGGGCTCGAACTCCGATAATCCAGGTAAAGTAAATATCCACAGGATAGGAATACTAAGAATTTCAACAAGGCTGATAAAATGTTCTCAATATAAAATAGAGCTTTTATATATATGATTATTTTTATTTATACAGACATGTATAAAATATGGGACACTGGCATGTCGATGTTGTCGATCAACAACTGTTAGACTGAATGGTAAAACATTTTTGTTAAATGTCTTAAAACGTTAGAATGATCCGGATATAGGGGGATCATTTTGCGTTAAATTTATATACGAAATAAATGCCACACTAATTTCGAAACTTATTGTTTTTTGTTTTTTCTTTCCACAAAATCTTTTAGGGTGTTTACACGTAATCGTCCCCCAAAAAGTAGAATCTTATTTTTTTTTGGGGGGGGGGGGTGTATATTCCTGTTTTAATAGTATTATTTTACATTCTCTACGTGATTTACATTATTATTATTATTATTTTCATTTCGTATTAATAATCGAATATTTATTGACATAGAAAATTGAATAGCACATAAAATAACACGATATTGAAAACATTCCATTCAAAATAATTTAATTACAAAATTAAATCCACAAAACAAAAAAAAATGCTTTTACAGAATTTGAACCGGACCTAACCACGTCCACCGTGACATAACCGACTTTTGCAACTTAGGTTAAACTTCCAGTGACTTTTGGCTTTGGTTAGTAGCCGACTTTTTACGAAATAAAACTTAGGTTAGTGTTCGAGTGATTTTTCGCCTAAAGCAAAGCGCTTCTACAGAATTTGAACCGGAGCACGGGCACTATAGATAACCGACTTTAGCCGAAATAAACCTTAGGTCATGCTTAGTGTACGGTGTTAGGGTAATACAAAAAATAATTCGGTTACAATTAGTTAAAAGTAGAAAACACATAACTTACCGCAAGTTGTATCATACAGGTGAAACGCCGAAGTTAAAACTCGACCACACAAATATAGTAGACATCTTTATGGAAACTGGCGCAATTTCTATTTTTGTTCCAATATCAAGTGCTCAATTTCGTCGGTACATACATTTTCAACTATTAAAAGCCGACTTTTTGTGTAAACATTAAAAATGTCTTATGTGACATATTGGCGTTCGGTCGGTTATTTAATTCATTATTTTATATTCCTCCCGGGTAGCGCCAGGCAACGGGTCCTGCTGGTATATATATATATATATATATATATATATATATATATATATATATATATATATATATATATATACCCACTCCAAGATGGGTTAATGAATTCTCCGAACAAAACAGATTTGTACCAATATTATGTCCCTTTGTGAAGATTGAAATGAAGGTATAATGATACTAAAGCTTATATCCAAAGTCTTTCATTAAATTTTGATAAAAATTAATTCCATGATTTTGATGCTAGAGAATATCTAAAATTTAAGGCATATGCTTAAGGGGTTTTAAGAAGAAATTGAAATTCAGGAAATCTTGCCTAATGCTGTCTAATTACTATAGATCAAATTTAATGTAAATCTTAAATATATAAATTGAAATGGAAGGTTGTGCCATATTATGTTCGCTCAAAACCTATAAAATATTTCAAAGAAACTGAAATTTGGGGAATATTAGTAAATTGATTACTAATAATTATTTTTGAAATTTCATAAAAATCGGTGGTATCTGAATTTTCACGAAGAGCGGCCACTCCCCCTTTGTCTCCTTTGGAAAAAAACTAAATTAAACTAAATATGGACATTATTTTGAACCTTTACCTCTAGCAGCTGTGTTTAAAAATTCACAATGATCAGTTAATTAGTTTAGGAGTGAATCCTGTATATACATATATATATATATATATACATATACACAGACACAACTTAATATAAATAGAAAAATCAATAAAACTCGAAACTTGTGTCTTTTTAAATAGCAGATAATACAGTTGTTGTATATGATGTTGATTCTCCCATGGAACACTTAATCTCTCGGGTACTTATGTTGAGACATCGGATTCTTTATCAAATTAGAAGTAAACGATTATAAACAAAACAATGACTGTAGAAGCACTACGATAACAGTTTAATTAAATTTGGATACTGAATCAAATGTAATAAACGTCATGTATTGAAGGCTAAAAGCAGGAAGACAAAGGAAATGGGCAGATGAAGAGCGGGAGAAGGAAAGATAATTTTAATTGATCCAGCATTCTTTATTCCCCTTTCTTTTTGTCGAAACTAACCTAATTAAGATGCATTTAAATGAATAAATGCAGAGCTGGGCCCATTTCTCGCACTAACGATGAGGTCAAAACGTCCTATTTCAAGTTAATTCAACTTTACAAAATAGCAGCAGTCTGTTTTTTTATTTTTTAAATAATTATTGCTATTACATTTTAGCCTGAATTTTGTATAGTAGAGCAGAATATTTGAATTAGATCTTTGTGTATAGCTTCACTATATTTGTGGTTATTACCAACATTTTTATCTATTATACTATAAAATTCTTTCGAGAAAGGGGTATTGAATCACATTATAGTTCGTCTAGTATTCAGCGTCGTTTTTTCTTCGTTATTACTAAATCAACATTTAGCACTTATGAGATAACTGTACATGTTCATATGTGGTTTTTGCTTATGATTTCTGGTGATGCTTTTAGCGCTATGTGTTACGGTTGTATTATGCTATTATTTGGTTTATATACATCCACAATTGCTGCTTTATTTTAATTTTTAATTTTCATTGTTATTTATCACATGTTATAAATTTCATCTTTGTCTTCCTAGAGTAAGTTTTCTTCGACCAGTCTCATAAATCGTCTATGTAGCTGTTTATCATCTCACTTTTCTTTTCTCGTTTTATTTTGCTCCAGTTTCGTTGCTCGCTGTATTTTTTAGTTGATTGGTGTATCTTGCTGTCTTGATCAGCCTTTCAGTGTTCTGAGTCATGCATATTTCCAGTTCTTTGTTTGTGTTCTTCACCCACTCTTCTACATCAAATGGTTCTATTGGATATCCTCTACTTTTTACGTAGACTCGTTCTCTATCATCCATTTGTTGTAGTGTATTGTGCATGGTCATTAGTTTCCTGGTCCAGGTGTCTTAATTCTTCTTTTGCAAAGCCTATGATGGTACAGAATATCTTACGAGAGATACTGTCGAAGTGTTTATTCTTTTTAGTAGGTTTCTGTCATTTAATTTTGTTTAGGAGAGTTATCTTGTTCTTCTAAAGTATACTTTCCTAGTTTTCTCTTTCATTTCTTGTGATTTGATTGTGTGTGCTTCCAGAACCCTTATATATTTGAGGTATTATTTAAGGTATTATGTTCGCCAAGTAACCTTATCTCTTATTGGTTCAGTAGTTCCATGCCCTCCGTGGTTTCCAGTTTTCCTCTTCACTAGGAGTTATTACACGACTCATTATCACTGGCAACAACAGTGTGAGTGACCAATTTTGTCCAGATTTCTATTACTCTCTGCTTATTTCAATAACCGTTGTTTCCTCTGTAATTTGAGTTGCATAAAGCATCCTCAGTATTCCAATGCTCTCTGTGCTCGTATAGTGGAGGTCTGGATGGTGATCTTCCAGCTCAGTATTTCCATCTTTCTTGACCGTTTATGACTATTTTGTGTGTTATCAACCGATGCTGTGCAACCAATTTTTGTAATCATTTTCAATTCCTTTGAAATCGTGAATTGTTCATTCTACATTTTATTATATTTCTACTTACCCATGGTTGGACAGTGTTATCTATTTATGTAAGTTGGCTTCTGCACTCGAGTGTTTTCCTTAATATTTTAGCTGCTTTCATCAGTGCCGTGTTTTGTATTGTGTCAATCAGCCCTTTGATTCTCATCTCTCTTTTTCAGTAACGTATCTGTATTTTTGGGTTATTATCATAATAAATAATTTCCGGCTATTTTCCTCATCTTGCTTGCTGCTATCACAACGTTTCGATTCTTTTGCCGTCCGGCCTCCTTCAGGTTCCTAATGTCGAACTCGTGAACCGTCATGGAATATTTAAGCCAATCTTCAATTACTTGGTACTTAGTGTGACATTCACCCTGAGTGGGATAAGCCGACTTTTTCTAAAGGAGGAGGTTACTAGTGAAATATTAAATTCATAAATGGTCCTCAGTCGAATGTATATCCCGTCCGGGGAGATGCCGACGTTAGTTTTCGAAGTTTTTTGTGTCGCATTCCTCCTACATACAGCACCGCCTGGTATTTCCAAAATGGTCACCTATCTGGTACTGACCAGGCTCAACGTCGCTTTGCTTCGGCGATGTAACGAGAATCAGTGTGTATATGTATTGGATGTATAGGGATCGCATTCCATTCTCCCTGTATTGTGAGATTATTCTTGTTAATATTTGAGATAGTTTTGCTGCGTTTAGTCACCATTGAAGACACGTCTAAGATGTGGATTAAAGTGTGCAATTTATCTTGAGAATCAGAGTTCAATCCCAAAGAAGATATGAGCCGATAAAACAATATAATTTATAAATATTTGAAAATATTACGAACTTGAAGCATATGTTATATTATGACGGGCCCTGTATTTTAAACGGGTAGATCAGCTAGTATTGATTGTGACCGGGGTGAATTGGTCGGATTCGGTGCAGGTTGAGCTGACCTCTATTTTGGATGAGCAAGTCGGTTCTCACGAATGATTTGTTTTGTAAATCATAATAGGTTGACAGGACCTGGCTTGCTTCAAAAGATTTGGGGTTAGTAAAGGTCAGATATAATGTAGGGATTTTCGTTCATGACAAGACAAAGGATTATGACGTCACTTGTTGTTGTCGGAGCGAGAATCGAGATCAGTCTGCCATGGGAGCTCGAAGCGACAACGTCGTTTCGGAAAAGCGAGCGAAGTTTTCCGAAGAATGTAATCGCTCGCGATAAGGGCTGTATCTAAAACAGATCACTATGGAAGCTTGCGGCGAGCGGATGAGGTAGCTCTCGAACGCAAGAGTTCGGGTGTGAATCGAAGAGATATGGGCCAAAGCTACTAAGAAAAACTAACAGCGTCTAACGTCCCACAGAGTACGAACTTAAGAAGATGTGAATGAAGAACCAATAATGGAAACCCCTCCACTCGAATGAAAGCATGAAATAAAAAGAACAAAAGAAATCTCTCAGAAAATCCGACTTCGAGTGTCTTTATCCTCTGCTTAAAGATAGAATTTGCCCACAAAAACAGGTGCCGCGCGGCGATCACAGCCAGCAACAAGATAAGGGCCAGCGACGAACGAGAACTACAAAGGTAACTTTCTTATAATGTAAAATATCTGGAAACTGTGTTTCAAAGTGACTTTTGGACTCTTGAAAAATGTGTTTAGAAATCTGTTTAAATGCCTCTTAAGAAAAGTGTATTTAAGGTCCCTGTTGAAAAATGACTCTCCAAAATGTGTTAAAATTACTGAGAAACATGTTTGCTTAAAAGATTGACTATGAAAATGTCTATGAAAATTGTATCATCAGAAGTATTAAGAAAAAAGATTGAAATCACTATTAATCCTCTCGTGAACATTTCGCGTTGTTTTCGGCCGGAGAGGATGTGATAGCGAACTGTGAGGTGGTTTTGGAGAACTGCCTCAGTCGGAAGGATTTCTGCCTGTAGTAATAAATAAGCTCTCTCCCCCCCTTTGCTTCTCGTGACGTTTAATTTCAGTAGTTATGCAACAGATGCTTCTTTTTGGTGCTTAGTGACCAGCTGTTTCGACATGGAACAGATTGAATTCGAACCATGGGTAATAACAACGTTTGTGGTCTAAAATAAAAAATTAAATATTAAAAAAAAAAAGAAAAAAAAAACACGTTCGGTCCGATAAAATAAAGGGAAAAAGAAAGAGAGAGAGGCAGAGACGGACAGAGTCGGAGACAGAGAAAAAGTGATATGCCGATGAGTAAAATGATTTAGTAAAAAAAAAAAAAAACAGAAAAAACACGATTGGATTTTTAAGGTTACAAAACCTTAAGGAAGAATAGGTTGTGGTTTTCATTTATGTGTTAATTTGTGTTTTAAATGTATTTTTTTATTTTACATATATGTTGTGGGTGGCGTTTGATGCAGAAAATTATGAGAGAGAGGATAAAAGTGAGAGTGATGAGTTATATGTTGGTAGAGAGAGAGACAGTGTAAAAGAAAGAGGAAAAAAGTATGAGATGGAAAGAGAAAAAAAAAGTGAGAGAAAGGGAGAAGGAATGTGAAAAAAAAAGAGTGAGTGAGAGGCACATGTGCTGACCGGTGCCGCATAGTGTTTTGTCTACGAATCCTGTTTTGTTTTGGGACGGACATGAGTGAGTTGTTTGGTTGAAACATGGTTGGACTTTGAGGTAACGGAACTTTATAAGAAAAAGCGTCGGCGCAGAGATTTCATGTCAGGAAGAGAGAGAGGGAAAGGACTGCGTGCGAACAGCTGGCGGGGTCGCCTGATGTCGCCCCGGGATAATTGTCTTTGTTTTTTGTTCAATTGAATTGTATTGCATGAAATTGTTTTTGTTTTTTTAATATAATATTGTACTGCATAATTTGTAATTGTATTGTGGAGAGGGTTTGCCATTAATTCATTGGTTCGACTTTTATTTTTTTATTATTGTTGTTTTTGAATGAATTTTGGAGAAGTTTAGTCGGTTAAGTGAGAATGCTATACCAGTTACGTAAAAGATTAAAAAAAAAAAAGGCAGATAATTTAATGGGTATGAGTTTGGGTCAGCCGGGCGATTTGAGTTGATTAGGTTCGGGCAGCTGGCGGCAGCTAGAGTTGGTTTGGGTCGGATCGCGGAAACCCTTGGACAGGGTTGATTTTATCGGGAAGAATCCCAGTGTACAGAGTATGTACAGGCTTGGAAAGTCAATGAGGGATTCCAGGCGTTTGCTCGTATGCTCTCTTTTATAGAGTACCCATGGGTTAGTGGCGAGGCTTGTGGTAAAGCCTGCATACGTTAAAATTGCGAACGGGAGAATGACGGTGGTATGGTCATTCTGTGGGACCACGAGAAAAGGACGGTGGTCAGTTATGGAAATTGTTGTTTTTGTGACCCAGGTGTGCCCAACTGCGCCGATAGAGTGTGTGAAAGTTGTGTAAAATGTTAAGCTTTGAAATTGTGGTCCCATTTTTTTTTTGTGGATTTTGGATGTTTGCCAACGAGTGTGCTGCGAAGATACCCCACCCCCTTACCGCATAGATAGGGACACGGGAAGGGAACGTTATAGAATTGGTGTCTGCTCAACACCAGTGGGGATGGAGTTAAGCTGGGGTGTGGTGTGACTCGGGTGCGCGCGTCGGGGCGGATAGAACCATGGGGATCGATTTTTAAAAAAAGGAGGTACCGGGTGTTAATTGGATTTAATTATAAGATTATAGGTTGGGCCTAGTTTTTGGTCATTCGACGTGTTCCGGGAGCAGAGATGATTCGATGTGACATTTCGCCCAATACCGTATCGACTAGATAGATACATGGGATGGGGTCTTCCACGTTTAATGAAAAGGGCTGGGAGCTAGGGACATGGGTGATTGTTCGCGGACGTTTGCGCCGGGGCACTGGGATGTTCGAAGTATATGGTCCAGATTAGACAGTGGTAGGAAAACGGTACCTCTTATAATTTTGAGAGGCTGACCATTTAAGTTTACACGTTAAAGAAAGGGGTTTCTGTTTTTGTGCCCCCATATCGCGGCAATACGCCCGATCAGCAATCGGTCGTGTACCGATGATTAGATGAATATGTGCGTGTGTATTTTAAAAAAAAGAAAAGTTTTTGGTGATGGATGTAGATATTTATGAAAATTTCTTCAGGGAAGAAATTTTGAAAGATAAGGTGGAGAGGAGTGTTATATTATGACGGGCCCTGTATTTTAAACGGGTAGATCAGCTAGTATTGATTGTGACCGGGGTGAATTGGTCGGATTCGGTGCAGGTTGAGCTGACCTCTATTTTGGATGAGCAAGTCGGTTCTCACGAATGATTTGTTTTGTAAATCATAATAGGTTGACAGGACCTGGCTTGCTTCAAAAGATTTGGGGTTAGTAAAGGTCAGATATAATGTAGGGATTTTCGTTCATGACAAGACAAAGGATTATGACGTCACTTGTTGTTGTCGGAGCGAGAATCGAGATCAGTCTGCCATGGGAGCTCGAAGCGACAACGTCGTTTCGGAAAAGCGAGCGAAGTTTTCCGAAGAATGTAATCGCTCGCGATAAGGGCTGTATCTAAAACAGATCACTATGGAAGCTTGCGGCGAGCGGATGAGGTAGCTCTCGAACGCAAGAGTTCGGGTGTGAATCGAAGAGATATGGGCCAAAGCTACTAAGAAAAACTAACAGCGTCTAACGTCCCACAGAGTACGAACTTAAGAAGATGTGAATGAAGAACCAATAATGGAAACCCCTCCACTCGAATGAAAGCATGAAATAAAAAGAACAAAAGAAATCTCTCAGAAAATCCGACTTCGAGTGTCTTTATCCTCTGCTTAAAGATAGAATTTGCCCACAAAAACAGGTGCCGCGCGGCGATCACAGCCAGC
>OY744521.1:204960824-204968324 GCA_963556195.1 Sepiola atlantica
TTTATTACTGTATATTCATAGATATAAGGAGTGGTTCGATTTCATGATCATGAACGCTTCACGGTCGCAATATTTAATTACATATATTTATTGTGGACTTTTGGCGATATACATATTCTTCTGTAAGCGTAATATCTTTCTATAATACATATAAAACGTTTCCTTTTCTCGGTTTAAGCACCAAAGTTGCTAAACAATATACGAATCAGAAAATACTGTCTACAAATTCGTGTGCGGGGTTATTTAACTCTTAAAGAAGAAGGAAAAATTGCGTCTTACAGTTTCTCTCTTACTGAAGTAAGTAATTACCTTTTACAAATAATAATAATATTGCTGTTTCTTTCGATAGTAAATGTTTTGATTCACATTATCATAATTACATTTGACAACTACTAACTTATACAGTTGTCATTCATTCTACTTACATCATTTATTAAAGCAGTTTCGTGTCTATGTCTATCTAAGTTATATTTACGATGTTCTCATCATAAATGATGTTCGTTACCACGTGTTATCATGGTAAGTAGTGTTTATTTACTCCTCGCGGAGTTAGGCACAAGGCCAGTTTTATCTTACTCCCACAAGTAAGATGTGACCCAAGATCGGGTCGAGCAAGTGGGGTTAAAAGCCAGCGCTCGAGAGGTGAGCACTCTGGCCATTTAAAAATTGCCTGGGCAGCCCCGTCGGCATTCCCCGGTAGGGGCGCCTCAGACAGTAAGCAACAAACTTACCTCTCCCCAAAGAGGGGAGGCGAAGCCTGGGAGGGTGGACCTCCTAGAACTGCATAGGACAGGCGTGCAGTATCCATCGGAACAGATACTACACTTTGATCTTAGCCAAAACGCCGAGATATGGTAAGTAGTGTCTGCTTTCAAAATACATATCCACTTCTTGTACAGATACAGATTTAATTACATTTGCTGTAACGTATTTAGTTGCATGTAAAAATAATTTAACATTGTCCGTATACACTTGCCTATAAAAGAGGGCAATGTCAGACACAAGGTCACTTTTTACTTTTATTTTTACTTTATGAAATGAAGACAAAAAATATTGATGCGATTTTAATTCAATTATTTTGTCAGATTTTCGATCTACTTTACCAGTTCATATATACTTTACCACCTATTATTTCATGGAAAGTAAAGGAAATGGGGACATGGGGCAGTGCTGGTACATTGTTTGTACATATAGAGATCAAATTACTCTTCGTTTGCTAACATGCATATTATGCGCTAACCATTCGAACGGTTCCAAAGTCATGTTTATTTCTGCATTGAAAAACCATATATAACATCAGGATCGTCTATTACCGAAGACAACAGTTTGACTTTAGCGATTTATCAGGTTTTTACTAAATCTTTATAATACAAACACAATTTTACCAATTTTCCATATGTAATTGCCTCGCCACGATGACAGATTCACACCATAAATCTTCAATAACAGTTTTTTTAAGATGAAGATTTGATTATTTAGATTATTCTGACTACTCTTCTCATCTTCGATGTTATTGTCACAACGTTTCGGCTGATGTAACCTCCAATCTTCTTCAGGTGGGTGTCGAACTCAGGAATTTTTCTATCGAACTCTGTAATTTGTGTGGATTTTCGAACAGAACCCTTAATTTAATGGGAGACGGAACGAGAGCAAGCACCATTTGTACTTGTGTTTGTTTTTTCTTCAGACAATTATCCCGAGGAAGTCTTATAATAAAGACGAAACGTTGATGGATACATTAATTACCATTATGTCGGAACACTTTTTTCCATTCTTTATCATATATATATATAAACGCAAGTAAAGAATATATATATATATATATATATATATTCTTTACTTGCGTTTATTTATGTATATTATTTCGCATGTATACAACCTTATGCCACCTGCTTGCAACTTTATTTTACACCAGTTTATGGTTTTTCGTGTATTTTAATCACTCTACCGACGATTCCCCTGACGAGAGTCGGACGAAAGGCTGCCTTGGGAACTTCAAGCTTTTTTTTTATGCTAATGTGAGAACTTTGTTTTTATTCGTGAATTTTTTTATTCGTAAATTCCGAAACCATACAAAACGGTTTTTTAAAAAAATTTGTTTTATATAAAATTATTTTCTCTTTTTTTTTTTCTATTTCATCTTATATAAAGTTTTCCCCATATTATTCATTATATATATATATATATATATATATATATATATATATATATATATATATATATATATATATATATATATAGTCTAAAGAAGCTTTGAGTCATTAAGAAAAAAAAATGTATAATGCAGTTTAAATTCCCAGACAAACTAACTAAATCCAACATATTGCAGACTTAACATTCGTTGGAAAATTAATAAATGAAAAAAAAATATAAGTAAAAAAAAAAATAAAAAAAAGGGGGAGAGTTGATTATCAAAGAGTGAAACAAAAACAGGAGACCTTAAACGTCTAATATTAACACGGGGATCATCAGCTGTTTACCATGTAACTGTTTCGGAGATTTAAAAACAGGACAGTTATAATATTCATGGCTCTCCAATGGTACTGATTATACGACCATTTCCCCAATAATCAAGTGTCGACATAATTCAGCTTAAAATTTCACTAATATATACATCAATAAATAATAATAATGATAAAATAATAATAATAATATATTACCCTTAAGACTACCGTATGATATAGTAATTTGCACATTAATTATAACAATAATAAAACCAATAATAATAATAATAATACTATCTAAACACTATGTCCAGGAAACATTCTGCAATATGGTAGCTAGCAATACAATTATATAGGAATTAAAGAATATATATATATATATATATATATATATATATATATATGTGTGTGTGTGTGTGTGTGTGGTGGCAAAACAATCGATATCGAGTATTGCCATCGTTTGTTCATTTAATTTTCACGTGAACATATCGTATATGGTATTTTAAGCTCGCTAGACTTTTACACTCTCTGGCACAATTCTTGCAGAGATGCTGTTTTATACAAGTTGTTCATTGCGTTCTATTTTTGCTGATTGTCTTATTTTGTTTCAAACCTTTCACATATTGGAATTTTTTACCGCATAGGTTGCAGGTTGAAGGAGATAGTTCACGGGTTTTTTTATCGAGATGACGGCGATTGTGACCGTGGTCAAATACTGTTGAAAATATAGGTCATCTCCGCGACCTCCCACTCCAAAAATTATTTTAAGCGATTACATGTAAACATCTTTAAAAACTTGGCGGAGAGAAAAAAGCAATTATTTGAACTATTATTTTGCTATTTGAGATAACCTCATGTCAAACTGATCCCCTATAGTCATTTCTAAATTAATTGTTTGTCTGTCGTCTTTTGGTCAAGTTTTTCAGGGTGTTCACACGTAATCGCCTATAAAAAGTAGAATCTTATTCGGGGGAGGGGGTGAAGGCCGAATTAGCAGAGGGTGCTCCTCAACAAAGTTGAGTAAACTTTACTATAGGTATGTTTAATTAGATGTTAAAATGATTCCTTTAGTTGAAACAAAAATTAACTTAAATTAAAATTAATTTAAATAAAATCTCCGTGCATGAAATAAAATGGATTTTTGGTATTTTAATATAAACTTTACAACTGAAAAAAATACTTTAACTTACGTTTCACAAATAATAAAAGCAAACTTGAAAAGCGGAGAAAATTAATCGGTTAAAAGGTCAGGGTTGCCCGACTATAGTAAAAGCTAGGAGCCAAACTTTTAGAAAAGACAAAATAAAGCAAAAGAAAGCAAAGTAAAGCTCATATTCAAATTTCAAGTGAAATTGAAAACGGTCGAATCCGAATCAAAGTTGAATTTCTCACGGACAGGGTGAACATACATATTCATTTTTAATTATTACTATTTTTTTATTTGCTATTTTATCAATTTTTTCTCAAATATTAGAGTTTAAAAAGAAAAGATAAAACTATTGAAAACACAACATAATTATTTAAATTAAAATAATATTAAGTCAATATTTTTTAAAAATTAATACGTTTTCTTTAATAATTACTATCAAATAGATATTTATGTAAAATAATCTAAAAAAGCCAACAATTGAAGAAAGGGTAAATGCAATTTCTGAAGACGCAGCTGGTAACTGCACATATTCTCCATTGCAAACTTCCCCTGAAAGACTATTACTTTCCCGACCTGCCTTCCAGATCATAAGGATAAGCAATCCTGACTTCTCCACCTGTACTTGACCACACTGCATGAGGCTTGTGCGACTAATGCTTATAGCCCACCTTGTGGTAATGATTGATATCACCCTAAAGTCTCGACCCAAAGCCGATCAACAGTTACTCAAAACAGTGAGATATTTCAAATGGGCTGATTGGGAATTTATCAGATATAACATCAGAGACGCCCAATGGAGGAACACTTTTTATCTCTCTGCTGATCAGTGCGCAAATGAAGTAACTGAATGGGTCACAGTAGGCATTGAACACATGTCCAACCGCTGAAATTCTATAGTAAACCTCATCTTCCCCAATGTTTCACCTCGAACTGTGCAGCTACTATTGCTCAGAAGCAGCATACATTCCGCCAATTCAACCGTCATAAGTCAATTAAAATAGACAGAAATTTATAGCATCAAAGTAATCATTGTAAGATTTTAATAGCCACAGCTAATAGAAAGTATATCTAGATGACCAGAAAACGCATTAAGTCAATATTTAAAAAAAAATTAATATTAAGTAACAGAAATGAAAAAAAAATAGCGATTTCTGGAAAAGTGGACAATTGAAAATTCACCAGCTTTCCAACCACAATGATGTCATTTGCCTGGCAACTGATAAGCTTAACTTATTGCCCAGCAGTTTGCCCTGAACTCCACCTTGGAATCCACAAACCACTCTCTCCCAAATGTCCCATTGCGGACTGAATGCACACTCAATGACTTCATCATAGCTCCTTCCATGTCCGGGATATCATTTAAAAAACTTTGACATCTCCAAAGCGGGTGGGACTGGTCTTATCCTAGTAATAGCAATAAGGAAATACTCTCTCCAAACTCTACAACAAATGCATATCTGAATCTTTCTTCCCTGATGGCTGGAAAATTTTGTTTCTTGTACCAATCCTCAAGAACTGTCTTGATAGAACTGCCCCTCAAAATTGTGTTTCTTGTACCAATCTTCAAGAGCTGTCTTGATAGAACTGCCCCTCAAAATTTTGTTTCTTGTACCAATCTTCAAGAGCTGTCTTGATAGAACTGCCCCTCAAAACTTTGTTTCTTGTACCAATCTTCAAGAACTGTCTTGATAGAACTGCCCCTCAAAACTTTGTTTCTTGTACCAATCTTCAAGAGCTGTCTTGATAGAACTGCCCCTCAAAACTTTGTTTCTTGTACCAATCTTCAAGAGCTGTCTTGATAGAACTGCCCCTCAAAACTTTGTTTCTTGTACCAATCTTCAAGAGCTGTCTTGATAGAACTGCCCCTCAAAACTTTGTTTCTTGTACCAATCCTCAAGAACTGTCTTGATAGAACTGCACCTCAAAATTTTGTTTCTTGTACCAATCCTCAAGAACTGTCTTGATAGAACTGCCCCTCAAAATTTTCGCCCCATCAGTCTACTCTTGCTCTTCGCTTAAATCTTTGAAACCTTAATCAATCTAGTGATAGTCGGCAACTTCGTAAATGCTAAACTTCTTTCTGACCATCAATATAGATTTAGGCGAGCACGTTCTACTGCAGATATCCTAACGGTCATCTCTGAACGCATATACCATGCACTAGATAAGGAAGGTGAAGCAAGGGCGGTAGCGCTTGATATATCCAAAGCTTTTTACAAAGCCTGACATAAAGGTCTTCGCATGAAAAATTATTAGATGGTATTACTAGACGAATATTTAATATAATCAGACCCTTCCTTGCTAAAAAGAAAGATCCAGGCTATCTTCGATAGCTGTACATCGAAAAAACATGACATTAATGCGGGTGTATCTCAGGAGATGATCCTTGAACCTTTATAGTTCCTGATTTTCATAAACGACCTCCCTGATGAAAATGTGACCGAAATGAGTATATTTGCTGATGACACCACGCTTCACTTTCGACATGGAGATAAAATGGACGCGCACATATCAAAGACAATGCATGAATCCTTAGAATCCAGTCTGTGGTTGAATGGGGACTAAAATGGATGGTAACATTTAATGATAGTAAAACAAAGCTCGTTACTTTTACAACTACAAGAATTATTTTCAACCATCGATTTCCATGGAAAGTCATAACCTACCTAAGAGTTCAACATTCAAACTCTTTGGCCTAACATTCACAGGTAACATGAATTGGAACAAATACGTAGAATATAGTACCAGGGCTTCTGCAATGAAAGTGGGCTCCTCTACCGTGCTAAAAAACTTCTCACACCTGCCAGTATCCTATATCTTTACAAGGCAACAATACGCCAATTCATAGAATATCGTTGTCACGTCTGGGCTGATGTGCCATCAACTAGTCTCTCCCTCTTAGACAGGGTCCAAAAAGAGACTGTAATCTAATAGGTCCAACACTATCACCCAAGCTCCAGCTCATGTCCCATTACCGCAAAGATGTAGCCCTGTGCTTGTTTTACGAGTAATTCAATCGAATGTACTCCGACGAACTTTCTGCTCTGGTGTCCCTTCGACCTAAATACACTCGATTAACCACACAATCATCTAAATCCCATCCATTTACTGTGGAGGTATCCATATGCCGGAGGCTTTCTACTCTAATAGCTTCTTTCCTCGAACTGCTAGCCTTTGGAATTCCCTCCCTACTCTCTGTTTCCTTGACTGTACCGACATGCAGACATTTAAATGCAATGTAAACAAATATCTCGCTGCTCAACTTATCACTTAGGATAACCCCTATAAATATGTCCCCTAATCCACAATAGCCCCTTACATCTTAGTGGCAATGTGCCTTTTTGTGGGGTAATTAAAGTAAAAAATTAAAATTATATATCTATATATTGTTATATACCTCGTATTCGAATCGACCAATAGTGTTTCATTCCCACGTCCGTGCGATATATAAGCTATGCATCACCAGATTTAATGAAAATAAAAAAGAGTATTTTTGTACAGGATTCACTGGAATTCAAAAGCTACCCGATAACCTCGTAGATTAATAAACAAAGCCGACACTTTTGTGATCATATGAAAGTAAGTATTTATTTACACGAACGATAAAAACAAAGATTACAAGATGCTAATTTGTGAAAGTAAATGTTATTTAGTAGTATCTTGCACGGAACAATCAATCAACTATAATGAAAATTGAATAAGATATTGCTTATCCTTGGGTGATGTTCGTATCAACTCTAGATAATAATATAAATTTTAAAGTGCCACAGAATGTTCATTCACTCCGAAAGTTAAAATTGTTATTGTCCATACGAATTTGGCGCTGTTAGTCGTAGATAAAATTGTATAGGGAATTGCGTTCGCAATAGAATAAAAGAAAAATAATTAATATTGGAATATAAACTG